>JAFMSR010000006.1:50043883-50643883 GCA_022818135.1 Saxidomus purpurata | reverse complement strand
AACATGAAACAAACAATGAAACAACAAGTTGATGAATAAGTATGATTAAAATATATGAAATATTATGTACATAAGAATTGTCCTTTCATCATTTCTTGTGAATATGATGAGGTAGGCCTCCAACTATGACTCTAGTCAGTGCAAGTTTGATCCATTACTACCAATTCTACATTGTCTAACAATAAGCTGTCTTCTTTTCTTGCATATTGCACACTAATAGGAATGCAAACATTCTGTTGATTTATCCAAAGAAACATTGCAAATTTGTTTTTTTGTAATTCTATTTATTTTGTAAGCTTGCAAAGGTGTCAAAATCATTTTAGATTGAGGTCGGATAGAGTTATTATTTTGTTTTTGATCTCAAAGTCACCAAAATCAACAAGCAATACTGGCAGACTCGCAGCTTTAAAGGCGACTTTTGGTAGAACTTTATTTCCGGAAAATTCAAGCATTTGAACAGACGGTCGAAGTTTCATACAATTTAGTTGTTCACTTGTGTTTCCGTCTGTCAGTTCTAATACTAAATTGCAATACTTTAGATGGCAAAATATAGCTTTATAAAGTTTGTAAGCTATCCACATGATTAAAAATAATGCAAACAAAATTAATGGTGAATCCCATGACAAATCAGTATTTGAGAAGTAATCAAAACTTGTAGTAGTTGGTGGAGACACCGTAGTATAATAAAAACGTGGTAGGTTTGAACATTTGACTTGTGTGGGTAAATTACTTGCCAATACAATGGCAGCTAATTTTTTGTATCTTATGATTAAATAAAAGAAACCTATCCATGCAACATACTGTAATTGGTGCTATGACCAAAGACAATACAAACATGGGTGAAACAATATTATCAGAGGTTTCCGTATCCACTGTTCCATAGTTTAACCGTTGGTTGATATCTGTTCCTTGCGAATAGGGAACCCTAATCAAACACAAATCAAGGGGATACAGGACGGAGCTTGTAAGTAGAAAAATAATGAAGGTCTTAGAAATATATTAAGCATAGATAGCACCATTTGGTGTCAACATAAGCACATAATTTCATGAGCCAGCTCACTACTTAAAATTTAAATGATGGCATCTATGGTCAAACACATCTCTATTATGACACACAATATTTAACTACGCTTACGATATATTGTGTAGTGATTTATCCGCTGTCTTTCTGGAACATTTATCACAGTGTTAAAATGACATACAATTTGTAAACAAACAAAGCTTATGAATATTCATATAAAAAATATTTCTTTGAGAAAACAGTAACATACATTAAATCAAATTACTTTTTTCTTGTGAAAACTTTATTTTTTCGTTTTCGGTTCTTTGACATGTACTTGAAATGAAATGCATCTCGCATATCCTGAGGTACAGCCTCTGCAAGAAGCCAATCATGGTTTTTATCAAGGTTTTTAAATTTTACCCTGTACCATCTCTTGCTGTTCTGATATGTGTATCTTATAATTTTTTCAGGCTCTCTCAGAGCTTGATTGCATTCATCCGTATCAATTTGGTTGTCATTATCTACTGACAAGTCATCATTATTTTGATTTTGACTACCAATATATGTAAAATGAGCATATAATTACATTGTATATAATAATGTTGTATATACACAAATTCTAAAAATGTTGAAACAAAATAAAACATTTCTCTAGAAATAAATCTTTGTGAAAATAGGAGCCGGTCAGCAATATATTTCTGAAACAATTGCATGTGGGCCTGACGTAGTACCCATGATGCCCTCCCGTTAACAAGGCATGTCCAATGTCTGAAAGCAGAAGAGTGAAAATTTAATCTTAAAACAAATTATAAAGTTATCACTGTCTCCATTTCCTTCATTCACACAAATTGAACACAATCATCACTTCCAAGTTATCTTGTCTGAGTATACAAACAATGATTCTCAACTAGCAGTTGTTCGACTGCATGAACAACCTAATACATGTATGCTTAAACCAATTTTTTGAAGAAAATTATCTCAAATCACCTATGTGTTATCTAGTAATGCACTTGAGCTGCAATCTCAAGGTAATACTATTATGTAGGCTTGTGTGCTACACATTGTTCTACAGTTGTATGGTTTTCTGCCAAATGAAAGAATTATATACCTGTCTGAACAATGATATACATTCACCTTAAGTTTTATAAAAAAAATCATGCTCTGTGTTGTAAGTTTAACAGTTGACAAAAGGATTGGCATTGCCTATCGTCCAAGTCTCTACTTTATGAAAAAGGGAAATTACAATCTATCAAGGTGATATAACCTGTCACCTCTACACTGAAGTTCCTTTCATAGTAAATAGAAATTTCTTTTACATTTTACCTCAAAAACAGAGGTCAGTATATACTCTGATGGAAACTGTTTTACGTGTTCCTAAGTACCATCACTTACCATCAACACAAAAATACCACAACTCCAGCCATCACTCTGTTTATTTGATGTTGGTAACTCTTTGTTCCACTCGCTTACTCCATGACCTAGCACTTCGCATCTTTTCTTCATGAACGGATTGAAAGTAGACAACATACATGTAAACATCTTATATTGTATAGCAATGCTGTAGAATTAAAATATTTCCTTTATAATGAGTTTTCCACCACCCCCAATAGAGCCCCTCTCCTATCTCCAGTATACAGTCAGCCTAAGACATTAAAGCCCCATTTCCTATGCCAATGGCTCAATTTTGATCCTTACGAACCATTCAAAATGATGTGGGGCATTGGCATCTGCTGCAGTAAAAACTTTTATTCTTACACACAAACAGATTTAGGAATAGCTTAAGGCAGAACTACCCTAACAAACTGTGAGGGTCAAATATATATGTTTCTAATCCTTACAGAATTTTTGCTTTGAAATACTAACCAGAATTCGTCAATTAGAGAATCATAAACCATCACAGAAGACTCTTTGGTTCTTGCAACAAAAACTACCCCTTGCTTGCCACTGATGTTCCAAGGAATTACTATCATGTTATACAGGGAAAAATCCACCAGTCTGTTACATGCAAAAAAGACACAATGTATTTATATAACCCTATGAATATCAATATCAAATATATTAGTTGATGTTCCAAGCACAACTTTTAAGACATTCATTGTCATACTAATGGATAAACAAAACCATTAGAAAAAAACTGAATATGTAGAACTAAATGGTGTTAATGTCCAATTTGTGTTCTGAAGATTAGATAAAAAATCACACCCTAAACTGTATTAAATACTAAATATTGCAGAGCATTGTATAATGATATGACATCATATAAATACAAAATGTACATATTGGATAATATAATTATCATGTAACTATAAATTAAACTTGTGCGACACAACAAGAGGTTCATTAATTTCACTTTTCTTTTTGATATTAAGGATATCCATTCCCCATGAATACCTACCTTTTTAAACAGGTAATTATCATATATTCCAGCATCCCACAGTCTTGCAGTGTATGATGGGATCATGAATATTCTATTCTGGTTTCTGCTAAAATCCATGCTGTCTGTAGCTTCTGCTAAAAGCTTGGTGTATCCATTGAGTACTTGAAATGGATAAATACATACCTTATAAAAACTGAATATGTAAAAGAATTAAAAATTATTTGATAAAATTGGACATTTAATTTGCAACATGGTTGCCTTCAACAATTAAAATCTGATAAGTTATATAAGTAAATGCTTTAGTCTGTCTTCAATGTTTTAAGGACCCTATGTATATGGAATACCTTGGGCTGTATTTAAATTATCTAGAAATTTCCAACACACGGAACATTTTGAAAGATATGACATAAAGTAAGTTCAATGCAGCAGCTGCTGTAACAATTAAGTAACTCCAATTTCATTATGGTATTACTAACCTTGTAGTTCCACCAGTTGATGCCAATTAAGGTGTTGAGGTCATCTTGCTCTAGTCCTTCTTCTGCAACAGTAAGTCTTTCATTTCTACCAAGTTCCTTGGGCTTCTCACATTTCGCAATTCTCAAAGATCTCCAACACATCCACTAGAGACATGTTTTCTTTCATTGCTTTAGCCAACATGCAGCTGGTTAAAAGAAGGACCCAACATTGCACACTTTCAAGATCCCATCTCATACTTCATCAACAAAGTCTTCGTGAGTCTTTAATACCTGGATATATACAGTACACTGTTAAATCTTTAGTGTGACCAGCATTAAGAGGACACAGTAATTGACTTTAAAATGATTCGTTAATAAATTTCAGATATTGCATGAAAATGAAACTGACAATTTTCATATTAAAGGTACTTGCAAATTCTGTAATCAACATAGATATGTTATATTCCTGGGCTTTGACAAACAATGCAATTAAAAGTGTTACTTTTTCAAGAGTGTTTTATAATTAAAAGGGATAGCAATTTTGAAATCACTGATGATTTAATTACTCTTATTAATGTTGTATGAATTCATAGGCTTTTTCTATCTGCTTTACTGTATAGGTACTGTTTTTGGTGTTTTTTTTATTTTGGTCACCATTGATTGCGCCAAATCCAAACACCCTCAATATAAGTCCCCGCAGTTATAAACCACTGCCATGTATGCATGTAATTCACTGTTTGTTTTTTCATCATTACTTCGATTCTTACAGGGTTCCTTAAACAGTTTAATATTGTTGACAGACACCATTTCCATCAAGTGTTTCCAATCTAAATCTCATTTACTATATAAATTTGGGCCAGAATAATTTGTACCTAAGTCTGCTATACTTTGTCTGGTTGCCCTTGCACTGTTGTACTTAGATACTTTATCTCCAACTTGAATTCCCACATGTGTCCCAACCAGTTAGTTTGTCTTCCTTAAATCTTTTTGCTGTTTATCTCTTGCCTTTTTAGTGTTCTTCTCCACATGTTTTAGCTCACCTGGCACAAAGTGCCAGAGTGAGCTATAAGGATCACATTCCGTCCGTCGTGCGTCCGTCTTACATCGTACATACGTTAATATTTTCCTTCAAACGGCATCTAGTCTGAAACCACTAGGCCAATGATGATATAACTTGGCAGTGATGTTCCTTGCATGAAGCTCTTTCATAGTTGTTTTCCATGCAGAACTCTGGTTGCCCTGGCAACAGAAAGGAAAAGCTTTAAAAATCTTCTTCTAAAGAGCAGGAAGGCTAGTGCTTAGATATTTAGCATGTTGCATTGCATAGTGGACCTCTACCAAAATTATTCAAATCATGACCATTTCCTTTTTGGTATTAGGGAAAACCTACCTTTTTAAACAGGTAATTATTATATATTCCAGCATCCCACAGTCTTGCAGTGTATGATGGGATCATGAATATTCTATTCTGGTTTCTGCTAAAATCATGCTGTCTGTAGCTTTTCTTGCTAAAAGCTTGGTGTATCCATTGAGTACTTGAAATGGATAAACACATACCTTATAAAAACTGAATATGATAAAATTGAACTTTTAATTTGTAACATGGTTGCCTTCAACAATTAAAATCCGACCAGTTATATAGGTGAATGCTTTAAAGAAATTTCAGAGAATTTAAATGCTTAAAAATTCAAGATTGAAGAAATTTCCAACAAACAACATTCTGTCATAAATCTTGGAAACTTGTCAATTTTGAGGGATGTTTTAAAAGATAAGATATGAAACTTTAAGTTAAAGCAAATACGTAACTCCAATTTCATTATGGTATTACTAACCTTGTAGTTCCACCAGTTGTTGCCAATTAAGGTGTTGAGGTGATCTTGCTCTAGCCCTTCCCCTGCAACAGTAAGTCTTTCATTTCTACCAAGTTCCTTGGGCTTCTCACATTTTGCTAGGATTAGATTGGGCAATTCTCAAAGATCTCCAACACATCCGTTGGAGACATGTTTTCTTTCATTGCTTTAGCCAACATGCAGCTGGTTAAAAGAAGGACTACGGCAAAATCACCCCCCTCTTCAACATTGCGCACATTCAAAATCCCATCTCGTACTTCATCAACAAAGTCTTGGTGAGTCTTTAATACCTGGATATATACAGTACACTGTTAAATCTTTAGACTGACCAGCATTAAGAGGACACAGTAATTGACTTTAAAATGATTCATTAATAAATTTCAGATGTAGCATGAAAATGAAACTGACAATTCTCATATTAAAATTCTATAATCCAACATAAAGATATTATGTTTGTCAGTGTTACTTTTTCAAGAGTGTTTTATTATTAAAAGGGATAAGCCTTCCGTAAGAACGGTTTTGCACCTTCATCCTTGTGACTAAAAATGACTACTTTCTAAAAGTTCATAACTTTTTGAAATGCAAAACATTTGATAGCAATTTTGAAATCACTGATGATTAAATTACTCTCTTTAATGTTGTATGAATTCATAGGCTTTTTCCATCTGTTTTACTGTATAGGTACTATTTTGGTGGTTTTTTTGTGGCTATATTGGTGGTTACTATTGATTGTGCCAAATCTAAACACCATCAATATACATCTACGCAGTTATAAACCACGCCAATAATTAAGTAATGCTGAATTGTAAAATTTAGAAAGCCTTTTTAATCAGTCTTTGATGGTACACAAATTGGTATACATTACCCGTGTTTAAAAGTTTTATTTCAAATGTGTAAAACATGTTCTGTAGATTTGCAATTTATACTCAACTTCATACTAAAGGGAACAAGAAACACGTGGTATAAACTAATTATTTATTTTTGGCAAAAACTGGCTAGATACACCAAGACTAGATGAACTAAATATTATGCAAGATTGCAAGACTAAATGCATGACTAGACATATTAAAAACAACATAATTATGACATAATACTAGTCTGGTGTAATCTAGCCAGCCTGCTTCCACCTTTCTTGGGGACAAGTAGCTTTAAAATTTCAAATACAAGCCCATGGATGAAACACGGAAGCTGACTGTCTCATGAAACCAGTATGGCATTGCTCCAACTAAAGAAAGGTGGTGGGGATGGATTGGCGGAGTAGATTATTAAAAGGGAAGTTGGCTTTGTTGCACCTCAATCCTTTGACATAAAATACTGAAGTTTCTAAAAGTTCCAATGAAATCCGCTGTTGAATCAAGTGATGTTCGATAGCATATTTCTTGGACATCGATTCCCCAGATTAAATTACCTCGTTAATGTGTACCTAATTCGATACTATTTTTTCCATTGTTTTACATAAATCCATATTGGTTAACATAAATTAACTACCTTGGTGCGCTACTAAATTGAGTGTAAATCTAAACACCATCAATATACATCTCCGTGAGTTACCTAAACCACGCCAATTATGAATAAGCACTCGCCTGAATTGTGGAATTTAGTAAGCCTTTTTAATCAGTCTTTGATGGACAGAAGTAGTTTGCATTACCGGTTTAAAGGTATTTCGTTTATTATAAACTATGTTTATTACATAAACAAAATTTTAAATCATTCACTTCAGTTTTACCCACCAACTCCCTTTTCTATACCTTTATAGCATTGTTATCAGAAGTTAGGCTTACTTACTTAGTCAGGCAACATGGACATTTATATGATAATAACCATAGTTAACAGTTTTAAATTTTAGTTATGTAATACAAATGAAGTGGTTTCCCTTGATTAAATGTTTGCATTTTATGTAAAGGTTTTATAGTTGGAGGCTGATGTGATTGCACCAATTTAAGACACTTAAAAAACACCAATATTTAGCACTGCAGAAATAAGGCTCCATACAGTATATTAATCAAGTGGATTAAATTTTAACTGCAATACTCTGGAAACAATTTAATTAATAATGCATCCTTTACATATGGGAAATGCTATGTTTGATCATAAGTTTACAAACAAATTAATATTTTCCATTTATTAAATGTGTTCGCTTCCTTACTTCATTGACAAACGACATAACTGGGCATGGATACACTCTTATTGAGAAGTCACAAATGCTGTCTGGATGGCAACCACTTGTTAAGATCATTTGCACACATTCATCGCTTGTTGAAGTGTGCCATCTCATGCCAAAATCTCAATGTATGCATGTAATTCACTGTTTGCTGTTTCATCATTATTTCGATTCTTACAGGGTTCCTTAAACAGTTTAATATTGTTGACAGACTCTTTAGTATTTTTCCATCAAGTGTTTCCAGTCTACATCTCATTTACTATTATGGGTCAGAATAAATGTACTAAAGTCTGCTTTACTTTTTCTGTTTAACCTTGCACTGTTGTACTTTTAAATTAATACTTTATCTCCAACTTGAATTACCACATGACTGTGTCCTTTTCATTTTGTTTGTCTTCCTAAAATCTTTTTGCTGTTTATCTCTTGCCTTTTTAGTGTTCTTTTCTGTTCACATTTCTGTGTGATTTTGCCTGCTGCTATTTCCAACATGTTCCTCTATCACTTCTTCCAATGGACAAGATTTATAAGAACATTCATTATAGGCAGTTAGAGGTCCATGTGAACCCCCATAAACCATATATACATCTTAAAATATTAAAGCAATTTCAATAAAAGTTTGTACAGTACACTGAATCACTTTTACCAACTCTGTGTATAAATGTGTAGCCATTTGGTGCAATGTATAAATTTATGAATTTCAAGCTAGAAAAAAACATGGGAGTAAATCAATCCTATAGACATGCTTATTGTGCTTGTAAAACTACTGTAAATATTGACCTATTCTGATTTAACTGCAAAGGATATATACTTGAGGCCCATCTTGAAGATAATATTAAAAAGAGTATATTCAATATCTTACAGAACACTCTTCTTTCACAGTACAGTGACTGTTTTGTTTGATTTTTAATCTTTGCTGGTTTTATAACTCCCACACAATTAGCAAGAGACTTATATTTTACAAAATCTCTGTTGTCCTATAAAATAAACCAATACCCAGTAGTCATTGAAATGTTTTGAAAACCGTATCTCCACTATTCTTTTGTCTTAAATGATGAAATTTTTACCATCAATATGTTGTTGTTATGCAAATGATATGCCGTATTCAGATTGTTAATATGTTAATGTTTTATCAAATAATATGCATACTTTGCCAATGGTCGACATTTTTCGAGTGAGCAAACTATTTGTTTTGGATATTTTCAACATTTCAACATATATATATTGCACAACGAGAACACATTCGGCTTGGACAGTCATTAAAGTATCTAAAAACATACAAATAGACACAATATGATATGCATCAGAGTGAAAATCGGGTTTCAACTTACCCCAATTGTAACATGTTCCTCGCGAAAACTAATTATCTGTGCTCACTTTTGCCCCAATATCCTGTGGTTGTTCATCCGCAATCTTGGTATATGTCCACTAATCATGCCACATGCTAAATATCTAAGCTCAAGGCCTTGTGGTTCCTGTATGAGCCTTAGATATTTAGCATGTGGCATGCTAAGTGGACATATACCAAGATTGTTTAAATCATGACCCTCCCCCACCCCAAAAACTTCAAAACGCTTCTAGGGCTTAGATAGTATAGCATTGTGTAGTGGACCTCTGCTAAAATTGCTGAAATCAGAATAATGAGGTCAAAATTAATCCTTTCTTCTGGTGATGTCCTTGTATTATAGCCATTGGTAGACAGGTGAGTGATATAGGGCCATATTGTTTCTATTTTTATCTCATCTGGCACAAAGAGAGGCTGGGACCACTCTCTGTCTGACATACCTAGTCTGTTCATCTGCTACTTCTTCCAAACATTATCTCCTCTGAAACCACTTGGCTAATGTTGATGAAACTGTGCAGGGATTTTTCTTTCATGAAGCTGTATCAAAGATGTTCATAGAATTTCATTCCATGTTTAACTCTGGTTGCTATGGCACCAAATAGGAACAAGAGCCATGTAAGACATGGCCATTCACACGCAAAGTGCTCTTTCTATGACCAAGAAATTTAAGGTGAGAGGAATGGATATGTATAGTTTCTAATCTGATAAAATATTAGTATTTGGCAGGGTTTAATTAGACAAGGTAGAGTTATGGTTCTTGGTCATGTACTTCCCATCATTGCGCTCCATCTATGTTTTAAGTTTCAAGTAATTCACTTCAGTTCTTTTGGAGTTATGCACCGGACAAGAAAAATGAAGAAAATGTAACAAAGGGGAGTAATTAAAATATTAGGCAAGATAGAGTACGATGAGGGAAAGTACAGTGCCAAGAACCATAACTCTATCACTGTATAAAGTTTCCAGTAATTCCTTTCAGTATTTTTGGAGTTATGCTCCGGACAAGAAAAATCAAGACTATGTATCAAAGGGGAGTTATTAAGAAAACGGTGAAGATAGAGTTATGGTTCTTAGGCACTGCACTTTCCCGCACTGTACTCTACCACTGTATTAAGTCTCAAGTAATTCCTTTTGGTACTTTTTCGAATTATGCTCTGGACAAGAAAAACCAAGAAAACAAAGGGGAATTATTCAAAAAATAGGCAACGTAGAGTTATGGCTATTGGGCACTGCACTGCCTCTACATGTCATCTATTTACGTGTTAAGTTTCAAGTAATTCCCTTTAATACATTTGGAGTTATGCTCTGAACAAAAGTGTGACAGATGGACAGACTGACGTAAGGACAGAGCTCGTTACTATATCCCCACTGCCAAGTGGAGGAATAACAAGGGACCCAAAAGGGCTAGTATCACTCTACTGGTCTGTCTGACTGGATTGTTCTGAATAAAACAAAGTTTTGTGAAAATCTTTTGCAATGTTACCAAGGAAAAGCTAACAGAGTTCATTGTGACCTTGACCCACTGAACCCAGAAAACATTAGAGATCATCTACTTAGTAAAACTAATCATCCTTTTACATTTGTGTAGGTGACGTAGATTTCAAGATACTGAGTGGAAATACTTTCAAAGTTTGGGTCAGTGTGACCTTTACCCTTGATCCATCACCCCAAAAACAATAGGGATAATCTACTCAGTAAGACCAACCATTCTATGAAGTTTAAAGATTTTCTTTAATAGTTCTCAAGATATTGGGCAGTAAAGATTTTCAAAGTTAGGGCTTTATCAAGGAAAATCAAAAGATCACTGTGACCTTGACCTTTGACCCACTTACCCTAAAAGCTATAGGGATCATTTTACATGTGGTAGGGAACCTTTGAGAAAGTTTGATGAAAAATGAATAAAAGCTGGCCAGTATCTAGAGCGTTATCAAGGAAAATCTAACTGATGTCACTGTAACCTTGACCTTTTGACCCACTGACCCAAAAATCAATAGGGTATATCTGCAAGTCACAGGGATCCTCATTAGCAAGTTTCATCAAAGTCAAATGAAAATTGAAGCCTGTAGAGCATAATCAAGGAAGAGTTTATGGACAGACGAACAAACCACGATGTCATAAGCACTGTTGGACTTTGTCCAGTAGAACTAAAAATAATATAAATGTAACACGTGGACAATAATTGTTGCGCCATTCTCTTGGTATTAATAATACCATGAAATTTTGTTGAATTAAGTAATAGTCGAGAAATGAATGCATGACTGTCGTTTATAGATCGACAAAGCTGCAGCTATATTATGCTTCCTACTTCAGGGAGCATTAATATATCAAGCTAGAATGTGCTGACAATAATATCCTCTTTGTACTGACTTCAGTTGGTAGATGCTGAGAAATCAAATTTGATTGGGTGTATAGAGAGATCATGAACCCATGATGAAATTTGGACACAAATACTTGGGTGTTCTTGTATTGTCAGACATGCGAACCATTAAAATGTTGATCTTGCTTCCTGGAAAGGACCAGTACTAGGTTTCTATCCCTAACACAGTGGTAGCGGGTTCACCTCAGGACCGAAGGGCCCGAGGTTTGATCCCTACAATCACCATGACGATAGTGTCCTTAGGCAAGACACAATGAATTCCACATTGCCTCTCTCTCTTCGAGGTTGATTCCATCTGGAATGAGTCTTGACAGCGATTAATATAATTTGTAAGAACTTGTTTTGCAATCGAGAATAAGTAAATTATTGTAAACGAACACTCCGATCGATGGCTGGGCTAAAATTCTCGCACATCTGGGTACTTGTAAAATATTAATATTAAGAAAAGGCGATTCCTCAGGGATTTTTGTTGACCTCTATGCATCTTCATTTTTAAAGGATGTATAAAATCATAGAAGAAAATGATCATATATATAGATCATAGAACTGAATTTTTAATAATCATGTATGGAGAAATCATCACATATCATTTAAAATCATTTTAAACTAGCAAATGAGCCTACCATAACATATGAGTTTTCACCTTTACCAAAAAGAGTAAATAAATGAGATTCGATAATGAGGTTAAAAAATAACAAGACACTGACGTAAATTATCATTCAACATAATAATGCATTAAACCAGTGAGAGAAACAAATAAATAACTGCAGAAAATACATTATATAAATTTATTTCAATGTAAAATGAATACAAAAACAATGTAACTAACAGCATAGGAAATAATACTAAAAGAAGTACAGTTCATTTAGGATAATATGACAGTGACGTAGTAGTGGAGTCCAATATTTAATACTGAACACATCACCGGATAATAATTGTATGGATCAAATCTTTCTTGCACAAGACTTTGTGCTCTACCACTTTATGCAATGAGTGTAAACTTTTGTGTACACATAATATTTATTGAGTCACAGTCACTTTATCCTAAAAGAACAGTAGTCCTTAAAAACATTACATCATAATCTGACTGAACTGCTTCCACATAACAGTAATTCTATCTCCACATAACAGTAATTCTATCTCCACATTGGATAAATGAAATACAATATAATAAGAGCTATATATCATACAGCTGCACAAAGTAATGTTCAAGTAATGATGGCAATACATGTGTTGTAAAACAGTGAAAATACTATAAAGTGAATTTTCTTAGTAAAATTCTTTCCACAGAATTAAATCTTCCATAACATTGTAACTTTTTTCATTTATACCCAAAAACTTCAAATACCAGTATGTTATTTACAAAGCTTGTATAATTTCAGTCAAGAGTTACCTAACTTGATGTTTTAATAGCATTGCAAACTTTACTAAGTCGCAGTTTGATCCCAAAAATAATTACATCTACTAAAATACCAAAAGTCAAAAATAAAAGCTTTTAGTGAAACTCAAGAAATAAATCAGCCTAAGAATTTTAAAGTTCCTCTTGCCACATCATAAGTATGTCAGCTGATATTTTACATGTCCATTATTCCACAGGAAGTCTTAGTCAACAGTCATGGAGCTCAACAATTTATTACAAGACGGCAATGACATCCCTTTAACTTGAATTCCATTTCAGATTGTTAGAAACTGTGCTCAAACAATTTTTTTTAAGTTGTGCCCTACTTCATTATATGGCCCTAAATTGCTCACCTGAGTATCATCACACTTTATTACAAAAGGGCCATGATGGCCCTATATCGCTCACCTGAATACAAGTCCACTTGCCTGATGGGTGTGGTCAATTTAGACCCGAAGAGGCATGATTTGAACAAAGTAGGCGGAAGACCACTAGACAATGTTACATACCAAATAGGTTTTCCTATACAAGTCTTTGTAAAACAAATGACCCCTGGGTGGGGCCAATATTGACCCTAGGGGTATGATTTATTTGGATGCCTTTTACTTGGTAAGTCTTTTATGTATGACTTTGAAATTTCTCCGATGTATTTCATAATTTCCTTTAACTTTTCATTTTCATTTCAGTATGGCAAAATGTTTGGAGGAACTTACAGAAAGCATCCACTTAAGTACCTAAAGAAATAATTATCCTGGTACCCCCGTAGGACAAGTTGTAGAGAATTATTTTCTTTTGTCCACAGACTGCGTATGAAAATGCCAAAAGGTTGCTGGATGAGAGATATGGCGATTCGTTTATTATTGCCAGTGCATTCCAGGATTGGCTTGATGCATGGCCAAAGGTTAGACATAAAGAACCTCCAAAGTTTGTTAAAGTGCTTATGCGCATTTGCCAAGGTATGGTGCAGTTTTAAAAGCAATTTTTGGTGCTGGCATTTAAAGTGTTAAATTAATGTTTGCCGCATCAGTATTTGAGTGGTGCTTTAGATATAAAAAATCGGACTGATAAAAGACAGTGAATGTGGCGTGTTGTGTTGGTAGAGATTTCGGCCTGAAGGGAGCAACCCTGCAGCAGTGTTCTGTTCTTAAATTGACACTCCCAGTCAAATAAGAAAATCAATATTTTGAAAGTTATTTTTTCATACTGGTAGCGGGAAGAGTTTGGTGTTTGGGTTAAAGTTATTATTTCCTCTACACTTTTGTACACACACCATTTTCAGCTGGATTTTTACTTGAAAAAAATGCGCATAATGTCACTTTAAAGTTTTCAGATTTCTTGAAGCAGTGCCTCACCGTAATGCAGAGTTGTACTAGTCGTAGCATTTTGGATAGGGATGGCAACAAGTACTCGAGTACTCGATCGAACGTCAAAGTTCTCTGTTGGAAAACAGTATTTGAGTTTACAATATGTGCTCTTGACCAGCAAGAACTACTCAACGCAAAGCCAGGAAAAGGAAGGATGAAAGTGTTTGGATAAACTGGATGATTAAAAACAATACGGAAAACTTTTTCATTTAACAAAAACATTTATATATGACACTGGATTGTTAGGATATAGAAACCAGCTAAGCCGAAAGATAGAGAGGTTATTTACACAAAATGAAAAATGTTAAATTTGTGATAACCACGTACCCCATTGCATAATGGACACATGTACAAAACATGTTTGGACTTGTATTTCTATCAATAGGTTATGACAATAGTACTAAAAATAGCAGTCAATCCACTAAAAAATTGGACGCTGTGGTACCCTGCTACCTACAGAGCGATCATATGAATCAGTGAGGAGAGGTACAGTGTGCCGAGTGCAACCCAAATGATTGTGGGAACTACTCTAAAAATAGCAACCAATGGTGTAAGAGTTCTAAAAAAACAACAAGTCATTGGAATTGTATATAAGTGGAACAATTTGTGCAACACATCAGTTTGAAATACAACGATTAACATGGATATTTTTTTACAGAGCGATTGAACCAAATCAGAAATGGTATTTTACAGACCATTTACAAACTTATGAGCATTGGTCAAAACAAATTAAGCCGGACAAATTCTCCTTGGCAAAAGTTGGTTTTATTACACAGAAAGTGTCAACAAAGTCACCTGTTTTGCCTGCGGTGTGAAAGTCATGTCATTTGAAACAAACAGCATTTACGGAACTAAATCTATCTGTGAGACGTTGGACATATTTGGGCTTGTAATTGTGACGGTGTTAATGCTGAATGACTTGGAGTGGTGGTTTAGATGTAGACAATTAAGACGAGAAGCTATGGAAGTTGATGGTAGACTTGTTGAAGTTTAGGACATGTACATTCGAGAAAATAACCCTTTATACTCTATATACTATAATTGTAACTATATATATATACAAAATATAAGAATGTATTGTATATGTTTAACAGTATTATAAGAACCCCACATTATATGTTCTGTTAATTGTATCATGTAATAATGATAATAACATGCACCATAAAATAGATAATCTTTCTGTAATTCTTAAAAATTGTTCAAAGAAAACTTGAATTTCTCAATTTAGTAACACTATCTTTCAAACTTTGGGATATTTCTACATGTCAAAAACATATTTTCACAAATTCTTAAAATAACATCATTCTGTTACAGAAGTACACTCTCAAATCAGGTATATTTGAACCATTTGACATAATTTTAAATACCGATACTAGAGTTTATAATCTACATTTTTTTATTGCATCTTTTGTAAATTTGGTAATGCAAATTGTTCTAATTTATTTATAATGACATGCATACGACTTGTATAAAACATTAATTCTTTGTAACACCTCCATCCCCCCACCCCCATCATATCGTTCTTGACCAAAATGACCGGATAAATATGTAATGAATATAATGTTATATGTATTTAACCCCATGTTGTATCTTGTGTACCTGGGTGAAAATAAAAGAGATGTTCTGTTCTTCTGTTGAGAGCAAATTGCTTAAGTCTGCAAGTCCTTATGGCATCCTAGCACTTTCTTTGTTTAGTAAATTTCTGTAGTTCTCTTACAAGGCAAACACAAGCAAAGCCAACACCTGTTTAGAGCAAAATCTTTCAGCTTGGTTTCCTTCTTATGTGTTTGACAATTAAAACTTCAAAGTGAGAAGTGATTATGGCATTTGCTCTCTTTGTCCAGAATGAGCTGACACTGAGAAAACATTCCTATAAAAGACGTGGATCAGCAATGCAGGCATATCATATCTGTCATAATGCTACATCTTACAAAATGAAGGAATTTTGATGTTATATTGTCTTATGTTTCAATATTACAGGTATGTTAACTTTTATATCTTTTGTGTCTATTTATTTCTGGTAAAACTAAGAATTTTGTGACTCAACTATGTTCTTCTATGTAAGTCTCAGTACTGAGCATATTGTAATGCTATTGGTGTTCACAAATAAACTACAGTTGACTCTTGCTATCTCGAGGTAAACGAAGTTCGAGGTAAGAGGAGGGGGAGACACTCAAAATCCCCTTAGTCATAATCCCCTTGGTTCAAAAATTAAAAGCCCTATGCCTTCAATATAACACAGGAGTTGAGTCACTTGAAGATTTTTTGTCAGTGATTGGATGTGTTATAAGAATTAAATAAACTCAATTGTTTCCAGTGAGTATATCCTTCACGTATTTTGTAATGACTTCGAGATAAATTATATAGATCTTCTGTTTTATTTAAAATGTTGATTAATATATACTCAAAAAAAGAGATCTCTTTCAAGATTACAGCGACATTGCCAGCTACGGTATCCAATTGCATATTATTTCACAAATAAGTGGCAGACTGTAAGTTTATGAATTAGTTTACATGTAAATTATGTTCACGGAACTTTAAACATCGGAATTCCATTGCAATAACATGTTTATCCTACTACAATTCATTGTAATGACGTCTGGTGAGCAAAAATATATTGTGATGCATTTTTCATAAAATGCGTTTTTCAGTCTGTTTCTCAACTAGCCTTGTCAAGTTTGCCAATTAGTTTGGAACAAAATGTCAACGAAAGTAATTAAATTGACGAAATTATCAATAATGCGTGGAAAGACAATATTTTTGTCTCCGGCAGTACTGGAACTCCTTTATTTTGTATCGTTTCCAAAAAGATAAAAGGTGAGGAAGTCTACTGACATACAAAGTATTCTGT
Organism: Saxidomus purpurata; assembly: GCA_022818135.1. NCBI lineage: Eukaryota > Metazoa > Mollusca > Bivalvia > Venerida > Veneridae > Saxidomus > Saxidomus purpurata. Next base: position 50,626,707 of record JAFMSR010000006.1, on the reverse strand, counting down.
ACGTACTGACATAATCAGTGCATCTGCCAAAATCTTTACTTGTACGGACGTTGTATTATCATACCCAAGTTCCCTCTCTACTGCCGACAGTGAACTCGGCAATTTTCCCTTGTGAACAGTGTTTTTACTTTAAAAAGCCGTGCGGTCGGGCGTTGAGTTTAAGAAAAAAATACAAATCAATGAACAGGGGCGTAGTTACTTCGGCCATAAAAACGAAACGGCAGACATGACAGTCAGGCCAGTAGATTAATAACGAGTATCTAATTTGTTTCACTTTATCTCATATATTTACATGTATTTCAATTCTTTTTTATTCCAACCAATATAAAAATCTGTAGATGTGTTGGATACTGCATCCTGACCAATCCAATTTACCGTCCGTAGTCATACATGAGCGAAATGTTGGACACATGACTGCAGAGTTACACGATTACTCAAAACTTTGTAAATTTATTTCGGCTTTTTTCACATTTTGAAGAAGAAACATTCGACGAATGATAAAGAAGACATATTTAAAGAATCTGCGGGAAAAGGACAGTCTCAGTGAAACATTTTGCACGTTCTTTTTCATCAGGTGTAAGGCATACCATCGTAAAGCTTACAAAATTCCAAAAATTTGATGTATCATACTTGTACCTACCTATATAAATAGCAAACTTATCAAAAAACAGCTAAAAAGATATACAATTCATTTATAAGATAAAATATTAAGCATTTAAAAGACCTCTAAAAAGTTGCAAAATTGATCAAATTTAAACCGTTGGCATAGAAATTAAAAACCCTTATACCAACACTATTTACAACTAGAGCTATCACTAAATGTGATTAATACCCCCAAAAGGATTGCTTTATAAACTGAAGAAGTTCGTAGTAACATAATACCTTGCTAACAAACTAAAAAGAGATATTGTTCTTAGTAGTTCCTCTCATTGTGCTTGACCATTGTATGAAGTTGTATTGAATTCCAACTTGGAGTTTTCGAAAAAATGCTCCAGACAGGGAAAAGTAACAAAGGGCAATAACACTGTAATTAGTCAAGATGGAGTTGTGGTTCCTGTGCACTGCACTCCCTCTCACTGTGCTTGACCATTGTATGAAGTTGTATTCAATTCAAACCAGAAGTTTTCAAGTTATGCTCCGGACAAGGAAAAGTAACAAAGGGTAATAACTCTGTAATGAGTCAAGATGGAGTTATGGTTCCTGTGCACTGCACTTCCTCTAAATGTACTTGACCATTGTATGAGGTTGTACTGAATTCCAACTGGTAGTTTTCAAGTTATGCTTCGGACAAGGAAAAGTAACAAAGGGCAATAACTCAGTAAATTTTCAAGATAGAGTTATAGTTATTGTACACTGCACTTCCTCTGAGTGTGCTTGATCATTGTATGAAGTTGTATTGAATTCCAACTAGTAGTTTTCAAGTTATGCTCCGGACAAGGAAAAGTAACAAAGGGCAATTACTCTGTAATTAGTCAAGATGGAGTTATAGTTCTTGTGCACTGCACTTCCTCTCAATGTGCTTGACCATTGTATGAAGTTGTATTGAATTCCAACCAGTAGTTTTCAAGTTATGCTCCGGACAAGTAAAAGTAACAAAGGGCAATAACTCAGTAAATACTCAAGATAGAGTTATAGTTCTTGTACACTGCACTTCCTCTGAGTGTGCTTGATCATTGTATGAAGTTGTATTGAATTCCAACTAGTAGTTTTCAAGTTATGCTCCGGACAAGGAAAAGTAACAAAGGGCAATAACTCTGTAATTAGTCAAGATGGAGTTATGGTTCTTGTGCACTGCACTTCCTCTCAATGTGCTTGACCATGGTATGAAGTTGTATTCCAACCAGTAGTTTTCAAGTTATGCTCCAGACAAGGAAAATGCAACAGACCGCCCGACCGACCGACCGACCAACCACCGGGTGACTCCTATATACCCCCCTAAACTTCGTTTTGGGGGTATAATCATATGGTTTTGATGAAACAGACTTGATTTCCATCCACAAAGGTCAACAACAACAGTTTAATGTAACTATTTGACCAGATATCTCACTATTTATTTTGTCAATCACTAAAAGCATGCTTACATTGTCGGGGGAAAAGTGGAAAGTGACAGACTGTGCAAGTGCAATATTTCTGAGGCCCAGCAACAATAATTTCACAAGTTAAACCTTTCATCTTGATACTTCATTAATGTGTCAAATGATTGATACAGTTAACATAATTTAAAAGCTAACATCACAATTAAACAAATCTACTTAAACTATCTGTCCGGAAACATGGTACAGTTGGTCAATAAAATATAGCAATTTGGTAACCCCACAGCCGGGCCTCAAAATTGTGATTGATTTAATCTGATGGGTTAACAAGTTTGCTTTTCGTTTCAGAGAAGAACCTAACTTTCTACTGGTAAATTTTTGGTTGCTAGGCACAAAAATTGTCAGAGTAATCGAAAATTATGTTTGAAAAGTGTCCAGTTTTAGGACTCTAGCCAGTATTCATTTTTTGGACAGATTTTGGATCTGTTAATAGGAAATGGTGATGGAGATTATAAATTTGGCAACGCTAAAGTTGCAATTTGTTTTAAGAAGAAAAACATTATTGTTCAAAAAGAAGCTTGTATTGAAATACCGAGAATGGTAAATGGACATAGCATTTTTAGTAATGAAGAAATCGTTTATGAGGAGCAAGTTGGAGATTCAGTTGCTCTTAACCAGGCTATTCCAATTACGGAAAAGGTATGTTATCATAATCTAACTCTTTTAGGGTCTTTGTTATAGTTAAATTTTCAATAAAATTTAATAAATAGATCTTATTAATGCCACAGTGTTTTAGTATGGACTTGTTCATAATTGTAAACAAGAGGGCCAAGATGGCCCTATATCGCTCACCAAGTCCACTTGCCTGGTGGAAGATCACTAGATAATGTTATATACCAAATAAGTTTTCCTATATACGCCTTTGTAAAAGAAATGATTCCCCCCGGCCCCCAAGGTCAATTTTGACCCCAGGGGCATAATTTGAACAAACTTTAAAGAGGTCTACTAGGCAATGCTACATGCCAAATATCTAAGCTCTAGGCCCTGTGGTTTCAGAGAAGAAGATTTTTAAAGTTTTTACTATATATTCCTATGCAAAACTAAGTGACCCCGGTGCGGGGGTCAATTTTGACCCGGGGTCATAATTTGAACAATATTGGTAGAGGTCCACTAGCACATGCTACATGCCAAATATCTAAGCTCTAGGCCTTGTGGTTTCAGAGAAGAAGATTTTTTATGTTTTTCCTATATATTCCTATGCAAAACTAAGTGACCCCCGTGCGGGGGTCAATTTTGACCTGGGGGTCATAATTTGAACAATCTTGGTAGAGGTCTACTAGACAATGCTACATGCCCAATATCTTAGCTCTAGGCCTTGTGGTTTCAGAGAAGAAGATTTTTAAAGTTTTCCCTATATATTCCTATGCAAAAACTAAGGGTCCACCCGCGCGGGGTCAATTTTGACACGGGGGTCATAATTTGAACAATCTTGGTAGAGGTCCACTAGACAATGCTACATGCCAAATATCTAAGCTCTAGGCCTTGTGGTTTCAGAGAAGAAGATTTTTAAAGTTTTTCCTATTTGTTGCCATAGCAACCAGAGTTCTGCATGGAATGGAATTCTTTGAACAATTTTGGTAGAGCTTCATGCAAGGAACATTCCTGCATAGTTTTATCAACATTGGCCTAGAGGTTTCAGAGGAGATGTCATTTGAATCAAAATGTTGACGGACGACGGACAATCATCGATCAGAAAAGCTCACCCTGGCGTAGCCAGGTGAGCTAAAAATATATGTACTTAGTTTTTTATCTGTAACATTTTGGTTAACGTGTTCAGTTAAAACATACCCATGTACAATGTAAGTAAGGTTTAAAGTAATAAAATACGTTTTTCATTCATTGTAGGTGATGTCAATTCTTCTCACCCTTTTGAGTGAAAGACGTGTGACTTTTAAAACTCTGAACATTTTCATTTTTCAAGGAAAATGTAAATCGGACACAGATCAACAATTCACATTTGGTTTTACTTCTTATCCGTCTTCGAAAACTATAAATATCCACATTTATTTAAAACATCACAAGTCCGAAGTACATTTTCTTGGAACATTAATCCACGAAGTCAGACACAGTTTGACTAATTCTATAACAGAGGACGGCCATGATGACAAGTGGCTTCAAAATACAGACCATTTAACACTTTTAATAAATGGAGACAGGCATAATGTGTGTGTGTTTCGGCCCTTGGACCGAATTTTTGTGATGATTTTATTGTATTGTAGTAAAATATTTAACAAGAGGGCCAAGATGGCCCTATATCGCTCACCTTGGTACAAGTCCACTTGCCTGGTGGAAGATCACTAGATAATGTTATATACCAAATAAGTTTTCCTATATACGCCTTTGTAAAACAAATGATCCCCCCTGGGCAAGGTCAATTTTGACCCCAGGGGCATAATTTGAACAAACTTTGAAGAGGTCTACTAGGCAATGCTACATGCCAAATATCTAAGCTCTAGGCCTTGTGGTTTCAGAGAAAAAGATTTTTAAAGTTTTCCCTATATAAGCCTATGTAAAACTAAGTGACCCCGGTGCAGGGTCAATTTTGACCCGGGGGTCATAATTTGAACAATATTGGTAGAGGTCCACTAGCCAATGCTACATGCCAAATATCTAAGCTCTAGGCCTTGTGGTTTCAAAGAAGAATATTTTTGAAGTTTTTACTATATAAGCCTATGTAAAACTAAGTGACCCCCCGTGCGGGGTCAATTTTGATCTGAGGGTCATAATTTGAACAATCTTGGTAGAGGTCCACTAGCAAATGCTACATGCCAAATATCTAAGCTCTAGGCCTTGTGGTTTCAGAGAAGAAGATTTTTAAAGTTTTTCCTATATATTCCTATGCAAAACTAAGTGACCCCTGGTGCGGGGTCAATTTTGATCCGGGGCTCATAATTTGAACAATCTTGGTAGAGGTCCACTAGACAATGCTACATGCCAAATATCTTAGCTCTAGGCCTGTGGTGTCAGAGAAGAAATTTTTTTAAGTTTTTCCTATATAAAGCCTATGCAAAAACTAAGTGCCCACCGTTTCAGAGAAAAAGATTTTTAAAGTTTTTCCTATATAATTTTATGCCTATGCAAAAACTAAGTGCCCACCCGCGCGGGGTCAATTTTGACCCGGGGGTCATAATTTGAACAATCTTGGCAGAGGTCCACTAAACAATGCTACATGCCAAATATCTAAGCGCTAGGCCTTGTGGTTTCAAAGAAGATTTTTTAAGTTTTTCCTATTTGTTGCCATAGCAACCAGAGTTCTGCATGGAATGGAATTCTTTGAACAACTTTGATAGAGCTTCTTGCAAGGAACATCCCTAAATCAAAAAAAAAAAGGGGGGGGGGGGGGGGGGGGGGTGTTTTTTGGGAGGGGGGGGGGGGGGGGGGGGGATCTGGCGGGGCGCCCGGGGGGGGGGGGGGGTTCTAAAATATCTTCTTGGGCCTTTTTTCGGGGGGGGGAAAAAAAAAAAACCCACAAAAAAAAAAGGAGCAACTTCAAAAATCACTTGTTCTGACAACAAATGAGAAGTTCTATATCCAGGATATGAAAACACTGAATAAGATACCTTACACAGATATTCCGACAAGTACTTTGTTTGACTATGTCCTTTTACAAATGCCATACTTTAATACTCAATAAAATACGAAATGCACAGAATCACTTTAAGCCACAGGAGATCACAATTCTTCATCATTACTTACAGAATACAATAATCATGTAATATGATTTGCAACTATAATAATGATGTATCGTATATTAGGGTTTTATCGTTAGTACCGGTTCCCATATGACCATAGCCCCCAGAAGAGGTTAGTTATTTTAGGTTTTGGGGGAAAGTGCAAGAAACAGAAGGTGTCCCAATTCCAGAGACACCCCTGGTTCTTTATCATGCCAAGTTGCAACATGTTTCTTAAAATCCGTACATTATATTCCTTGGTAATCCTTAAAAATTGAAGCAAAAATTGGTAGAGGCTTTTGGGTAATAACTACTTAATTTGGATTTAAGTTTCATATAAATATGGAAACCATAGAATGTATACTTCACAAAGATACCAGTTTTATGTTGGTCGGGTGACAAATATTGTCTTTGGAACATGTTTTTTAATTTCCGTAAATTATATTCCTTGAAAACTTTAGACAAACAAATAAGCAAAATTGCCCTAACTTGTAGAGGTATTTTTATTATAACTACTTATTTTGGGTTAAAGTATCATATATATTTGGAAACGTGAGAACGTCTTCTTTAAAATGATACTTGTTTTATATCAGTCGGATGAAAAATGTTGTCTTTGGAACATGTTTTTTGATTTCCGGGTTTTACATTTCTTAAAAAATTGCCACAAAAATAGCCAAAAACACCGTACTTTGCCAAGGTATTTGTGAAATAACTACTCAATTTGGGTTAAAGTTTTATATATATTTGGAAACATCAGAGTGTCACCTTTACAATGATACCTGTTTTAGTGCAGTCGGACAAAAAAAATAGCCTTTATAGCATGCTTTTTGATTTCCGGGTTTTTCTTAAGTATTTTCCGGGTTTTCCAATATTTCCGGGGAATAAACTTGTCCTATTTTGAACACCTTGTAAATTTCATCAAGGGGATTATGAATACCTTGTAAAATTCATCAAGGGGATTCTGACTACTATGCCATTTTTGGACCAAGGGGATTATGAATAAGGGGATTTTGAAGTACACTCAAGAGGAGGGGTTTTTAGTTGTATTTTTTTCGTATTTGGACGTATATAGACGAATAGTGCTAAAAATTCCGTTTTCAAGACAGACAATTATTTGTATTTATTTTATTCATGCAAATTTTCCCTTAAACATTTGAACACAAATTCAATTTTAATTACATTTTATTTTTGCATAATTATACCCAATAATCATTCAATAATAAATATCAAGCACATCTACATACAAGTATCGGCCCTAGCGAAAACGAGAGTACGCATCGGGCGAAAGTGAAAGTAGCGTTTCTTGAACTGGAGGTCAGAACATTCGTATATTCGAAACATGAGAACATGCAGCATCTAACTACAAAACAATTTTTACAGACTGATACATTCGTTCAGAAATAACCTTTTTTGATAAAGCCCAATCACTACTTTCATTTAACCTCTTAAATAGATTAAGTCTTACTGCATTTTTCATCATTAATTACACATAGTCACTGGCAATTAAAGTAAATCCTAGTTATCACACCAACTTGCTATAAACCCATACTCTTTTTGAGCAGGGCAGACTCGATTAGACCTGACGATACTGTTTGTACTAGCGATACATACTGTGTAAATAAATGATAGAAAATGTAACTTTGTTCGCTCTGTGACACATTGTCTTTTTTGGTGCTCATGACCAGCAAGAACTACACAACGCAAAGCCAGGAAAAGGAAGGATGAAAGTGTTTGGATAAAATGGATGATTTAAAACGATACGGAAAACATTTTCATTTAACAAAAGCATTTATATATGACATTGGATTGTTAGGATACACAGACCAGCCAAAAACTGTGGTAATTTGTTTGGACTTGTATTTCTATTAATAGGTTCTGACAATAGTACTAAAAATAGCAACCAATCAACTAAAAGAACTATTATTAGACAACTAATCAAACCTTAGTATGTTTGGACCAATGAGAATGGAGCTTTATCTATAAAAGACAGTGTAACAGATGAAAATTTAGCTTGAAAAGATCTTTACGTACAGGTAAATGAGTGGAAAGGAGAAATGAAAGTTGATATCAGAGAATGGAAAGACGAAAAACCAACAAAAAAGGGTATAAGTTTAACCCTAATGAGGTGGAATAACTTAGTAGGTCAGTTAGAGTATGTGGACAAAGTCATACAAGACAAAGAGGCATATGAAAGTCATCTTTGAGGAAACGTTATCGGTAACGTCAGTGAAAGCAGCGTGTGTTGACATTAGACAATACTGGAAACCTGAAAAAGAGGTGGTGCCTACGAAAAATGTATTAAAGACCCGTTGAATATGCCAAACTTAAACAAGTTGTGTTAGGAATTGGAAAGACTCTGCCAAAATTGGAAGCAGTGGTACCCTGCTACCTACAGAGCGATCATATGAATCAGTTAGGAGCAATACGTGTGCAGAGTGTAACCCGAATGATTGAGGGAAACTACTACTAAGGACAATTAAACCATGTTCTAAAAATATATATTTTGTTTTAAAATAGATCATCATTGTCTAAAAATAGCAACCAATGGTTTAAGGGTTCTTAAATAACGACAAGTCATTGGAGTTGTATATAAGTGGAACAATTTGTGCAACACATCAGTTTGAAATACTGCAGATAACGATTTAACATATGATATTTTTTCACTGAGCAATTCAACCAAATTCTTTTCCAAATTAGAAATGGTATTTTACGAAGTTCATTTACAAAATTATGAGCATTGGTCAAAACAAATCAAGCTGGACAAATTCTTCTTGGCAAAAGCGGATTTTTATTACACAGAAGTGTCAACAAAGGCACCTGCTTTGTTTGCGGTGTGAAAATGTAAGTCCTGGGAACCGAACCTTGGGAAGAACACGAAAAATGGTCACCGGAGTGTATTTACTTAAAAATGGCGGCCTGGAAAAAAAAGGATAGAGAAAGGATCAATCCTTGGTGAATCCCTTATAAGCCTTGAAAATAAAGAACCCGGCAGGGTTGACCTGAGGGTGACAACTTGGTGAGGGCCTGCGAATCGCTCTGGCCTCTTTTGTCTGACTGATCTCACTTTGCATTCATTTTTCGTCTGATCTGATCTCACTTAAACTATTCATTTATTGCTGTCAGATCTCCTGTCCTTTTTTTTTCGTCATCATGATCTGCACTTTTGCTATGCATATTAGCTGTCTGATCATGATCTGCACTTTCATTATTTTCTGTCTGATCATGATCTCCTTTCTGACAAATTCAAGGATATCTTGAAAATGTAACATCTAGAGTGTTAACAAGTTTTTCCAATTTGGGCTGGACCTAGTTTTACCCCAGATGACCCATATTCACTTGGCTAGAAATCAACAACAACCTTTCTGACAAATTTCAGATATTTGGGTGAAAATGTTACCTCTAGAGTTTAAAAGTTTTCCATTTGGGCTGGACCTTTTTACCCCAGTACCCATATTAAAACTTGAGCAAAACATAGAAACAACCTTTCTGACAAAGCCAGGATATTACTGAAACAGTGCCTCTAGAGCCTTACAAGATTTTCTTTTTTGGCTCTGACCTGTTTTACCCCAGAGACCCATATTAACTCGTCCGGTAATTACGGACAAACATCCACCAAGTTGGACAATTGAGGAAAAATGTAACCACTAGGCGTACAACTAAATGTGGACGGACGACGTCCGACGGACGACGGACGACGGACATTCATCGATCCTAATAGCTCACCCTGAGCCAGCTCAGGTGAGCTAAAAATGGCGGGATACAAATACACTAAGAAAACTCTGCATAACGACACACCATGAGCAGGACTATGCCATCAATTGGGATTTGGATCAAGCAGTTAAAATACGCCCTTGTTTGCCAAATTTAAGGTTTTTAAACAAACAGTAAAAATACATACGGTTTTGGACGAAAAAAAAGCCGGTAATTTTATATTAGATACAAACAAATCATTTAAAACAAACAGCATTTAGGGAACTAATCTGTTTGTGAGACATCAACATGTTTGGGCTTGTATTTGTGACGGTGTTAATGCTGAATGATTTGGAGTGGTGGTTGAGATGTAGACAATTAAGACGAGAAACTATGGAAGTTGCTGGTAGACTTGTTGAAGTTTAAGACATGTACATTCGAGAAAATAACCCTTTATACTCTACTTTACTATAATTATAACTTTATATATACATATATTTTTTTTGTAAGAATGTAACTATTATATATATATTTTGAAGATGTTTAAATTTCTACTACATATTTCACCTATCAAGATGACAAAGTACAATTTGCTGTTAGATAACTATGTTGGACTATTTAATATTGCAGACAGCTAAAATGCTTTCATAAGCAAATCTCTCCATTACTACATGGCCAGAACATACCGCCTGACGTTGTTAGTTATACAACGTATAAATTAAAATATCCCTCAAGACAGCAAATTGTACCTGTTACGATTTTTATCATGTACTTTTATCTTATAAAATACCCTAGAGTAGTTTTGAACATTGTGTTGGCCTCAGATATACTATTTTTCAGTTAGATGGTTACCATACCAACTTGCTATAAAACCCACACCCTTTTTGGTTAAGGCAGACTCGATTAGAACTGATGATACCGTTTGTTCCAGCAATACATACTGTGTAAATAAATTATAGAAAACATAACTTTGTTCGTTCTGTGACAAATTGTCTATTTTGGTGCTCGTGACCAGCAAGAACTACACAACGCAAAGCCAGTAAAAGGAAGGATGACGCCAGAAAAATGTTAGACCTTTAATTGGTTAATAAATGTACTTAACCAACCCAATAGAACCCATTGAACATTATTTGTTGTTAAGCTTCAATATGGCACCAAATTTTAATCTTTCTACTCATGCGATAGAAAAGCACTTACAATATGTACAATTTGAATGCTTCTGTCTTTTATGACAAACGCATTATGTACAATGCTATGGAAAAGTGTTTGGATAAACCGGATGATTTAAAACGATACGGAAAACGTTTTCATTTAACAAAAACATTTATAAATGAAACTGGATTGTTAGGATACATGGACGAGCCAAGACGAAAGATAGAGGTTATTTACACAAATACAAAAGCCCCCAAGTGACGAAGGCCCCCGAAAGAGGTGCCTCACAGTCTGTGTCCTCTCCATGTGCTCAATAAAGTGCTTTTTTATTTTAAAATCCTTCCATGCATACAGGAATCAGCATACAGTACCATTACTTTAAACACTAAGGTGACCTTGGCCTTTGAGGTAGGGACTTGGGGGGTCTTGCACGAGGCCAATCCGCTTGATGTGCTAGCATTGTGCACATTATTTTAAAATCCTTCAAAGCATAATAAAGTTATAGTCCGGACACAAATGTAGCATATATACAGGATTCCATTACCTTTAAACTCTAAGTGGACCTTGACCTTTGTGGTAGGGATGTGGGTCATGCACGCGACACGCGTCTTGATGTGCTAGACATTGTGCCAAATTATTTTAAAATCCTTCAAGGCATGACAAAGTTACAGTCCGGACACGAGTGTGCAGGGGGGGGGGGGGGGGGGGGGGGGGGTATATGCTTTATGAGGAATCCATTACCTTCAAACTCTAAGTATGACCTTGACCTTTGAGCTAGGGACGGGGTCTTGCACGCGACACGTCGCCTGATGTGCTAGACATTGTGCCAAGTTATTTTAAAATCCTTCAATGCATGACAAAGTTACAGTCCGGACACGAATGTGTGCATATATGCTTATATGGAGGAATCCATTACCTTCAAACTCTAAGTGACCTTGACCTTTGAGCTAGGGACGTGGGTCTTGCAGGGCCGTCGTCTTGGGGGGGGGCCTGGGGGGGGGGGTGGGTGGCTAGTTATTTTAAAATCCTTCAATGCATGACAAAGATACACTGAGTGACGAGGAATGTGGTATATAGGGGGGGGGGGGGGGGGGGGGGGGGGCCAGATAGGTGTTCCTATATACAGGGGGGGGGGGGGGGGGGGGGGGGGGGGGGGGGGGGGGGGTCTGGGGGGTTTTTTTTGGGGGGGGGGGGGGGGGGGGGGGGGGGGGGGGGGGGTTTGGGGGGGGGGGGGAGGTGGGGAGGTTATTGTAAAAATCCTTCAATGCATGACAAAGTACAGTCCGGACACGATTTGTAAGTGGGGACGGCACGGACGGGCGGACGGGCCGGCGGACAGGACGGTGCGATTTTAATATGCCACCCTTCGGGGGCATAAAAATGTTAAATTTGTGATAACCGCATACCCCATTGCGTAATGGACACATGTACAAAACATGTTTGGACTTGTATTTCTATTAATAGGTTATAACAATAGTACTAAACAAGAGGGACAAAATGGCCCTATATCGCTCACCTTGGTACAAGTCCACTTGCCTGGTGAAAGATCACTAGATAATGTTATATACCAAATAGGTTTTCCTACATACATCTTTGTAAAACAAATGACCCCCTTCCAGCAAGGTCAATTTTGACCTCGGGTCATAATTTGAACAAAGTTTGAAGAAATCTACTAGGCAATGCTACATGCCAAATATCTAAGCTCTAGGCCCTGTGGTTTCAGAGAAGAAGTTTTTCCTATATAAGCCTATGTAAAACTAAGTGACCCCCTGTGCGGGTCAATTTTGAGCCGGGGGTCATACTTTGAACAATCTTGGTAGAGGTCCACTAGCCAATGCTACATGCCAAATATCTAAGCTCTAGGCCTTGTGGTTTCAGAGAAGAAGATTTTTAAAGTTTTTCCTATACATGTATAAGCCTATGCAAAACTAAGTGACCATCCGCATGGGGTCAATTTTGACCCAGGGGTCATAATTTGAACAATCTTGGTAGAGGTCCACTAGACAATGCTACATGCCAAATATCTAAGCTCTAGGCCTTGTGGTTTCAGAGAAGAAGATTTTTAAAGTTTTTCCTATATAAAGCAAATGCAAAACTAAGTGACCACCTGCGCGGGGTCAATTTTGACCCGGGGGTCATAATTTGAACAATCTTGGTAGAGGTCCCCTAGACAATGCTACATGCCAAATATCTAAGCTCTAGGCCTTGTGGTTTCAGAGAAGAAGATTTTTCCTATTTGTTGCCATAGCAACCAGAGTTCTGCATGGAATGGAATTCTTTGAACAACTTTGATAGAGCTTAATGGAACATCCCTGTAGGAGATGTTGTTTGAAGGAAATGGTGGACGGACGGAATTGTTAATGACACTCTATCTCATGATGGTTAACATTTATGCCAAGTTATTTTAGAATCCCTAGATCCATGGATAAGTTACAGCCCGAACAAACTCAACTCAGACAGACGCACGCACAGATGCAGGCATGGATGCACGCACGCGAGCACATACACCAAACCGCCATTTTGACAACTATATAGAGCTTTCGCAAGCAGCTTGACAAAAATCCTTCAATGCATGACAAAGTTACAGTTCGGACACAAATGTGTGCATATATACAGAATTCTATACTTTCAAACTTCAAGTGTGACCTTGACCTTTGAGGTAGGGACATGGGTATTGCATGGACACGTTGCCTTATGTGCTGAATGATAGTGCCAAGTTATTTTAAAATCCTTTCATGCATGACAAAGTGACAGCCCGGACATGAAAAAAAATGTAAGGGCTGACCGACAGACGGACAGTGCGATTTTAATATGCGATCCTTCTGGTGCATAAAAATGTCCAAGCATTTACTGCTCTTTGCTATTTTTTGTGTACAAGTAAACATAACTTAGTGGTCAAAAATCAGTTAATACATGTAACTTAAATTATTTTTAATCTTTATTTAATAAGCAACATTTCAACTCTTAACTGCCAAGTTCCTTAACTCTTAACATTATGTAAAATTTAGTTTTGAAGTTTATCCTAAAGAAACCTATGTAAAATCAATTGACAAATGGTCAAGTTTGACCAAGGGGTCATGATTTGAGCACTTTTGGCAGAGGTCCACTAGGCAATGCTACATGCAAAAAATCTAAGCTTTAGGCCTTGTGGTTTCAAAGAAGAAGATTTTTAAAGTTTTTCCAATTTGTTGCCATGGCAACCAAAGTGTTCTGCATGGAATGGAATTCTTTGAACAATTTTGTAGAGCTTCATGCAAGAAACGTCCCTGTCAAGTTTCATTAACATTGGCCTTTAGGTTTCGGAGGAGATGTTGTTCAAAGCAAAAAGTTGACGGACATCGGACAATCAACCATCCTGAAAGCTCACCCTCGCACAGCCAGGTGAGCCAATAAAATCAAGCTCGATAACAAGCGAGTTCAGACCAATTTATATATAGAGTTAAGGTCCCTGAATAAAGTAATGATGGGCTTACATTGTGGCATTCTTTTCACTTCTTTTCTCAATTCTTTATAAACCGCAATATCTTATGATACTGAGAATTGATTTTTCTAGGACTGTTGTGTACTTTAATATATATAATATGTATAATACAATATATCTTTTAGCTATAAATATCAAAGCCTTGTGGTACCAATAATGTCGTCATAATCATGTACTGTACATAAATAAGTGATATTTTTTAACTGTTTAATTAATTGAAAGATTGAAATTGGATCTAGTTTACACAAATAATATTTGACTGTAATTCAGAAGCCATCATATAATGACACAATGCCTGGTGAAAGTGATAATAATAACGTTAAGGAAAACAGGGAAATTGTACAGTGTGGAGGAGTATAGGGAAATTGTACAGTGTGGAGGAGTACAGGGAAATTGTAGTGTGGAGGAGTACAGGGAAATTGTACAGTGTAGAGAAGTACAGGGAAATTGTACAGCATGGAGGAGTACAGGGAAATTGTACAGCATGGAGGAGTACAGGGAAATTGTACAGTGTGGAGGAGTACAGGGAAATTGAACAGTGTAGAGGAGTACAGGGAAATTGTACAGTGTGGAGGAGTACAGGGAAATTGTACAGTATGATTGAGTACAAGGAAATTGTACAGTGTGGAGGAGTACAGGGAAATTGTACAGTATGATTGAGTACAAGGAAATTGTACAGTGTGGAGGAGTACAGGGAAATTGTACAGTATGATTGAGTACAAGGAAATTGTACAGTGTGGAGGAGTACAGGGAAATTGTACAGTGTGGAGGATAACAGGGAAATTGTAAAGTATGATTGAGTACAAGGAAATTGTACAGTGTGGAGGAGTACATGGAAACTGTACACTATAGAGAAGAACAGGGAAAGGAGTACATGGAAAGAAGATTGGCTGGCAGTGAGGTGAATCAGAAAATACCTGAAAGGCCTGCTCTGGATGATCAGAGAAAGCTGAAAGTCATCTATTGTTTGTATTGAATTGTGATTAAATGCAATACACGTGTAAACAAATCAAAACATTTCCAATGATAAAACAAACAGGACCTGATCCCTAATTACATGTAAACAAGAAGGATTAAACTAAGTGCAATATTTCAGAAAAACTGTTTATGGAATTATAGTGTGTGAAAAGAAATTGGAAAAGCTATGCAACATGGATATGGGGTACAGGTAAGTTTTATTAACTTATTACTTTTTTAAATATACTGATAATTATTACTATTTTTGACATGTTCTTAACATGTATGAGTTACATATTTTTTTAACTGTTTTATTAATGAACTATAGTTTCTATTCAGTTGTTATTAGAATTATAATGGAATTAATTTCATTAAACATGTGTGAAGACATATGTGTAAATAAGTCAAAACATTTCCTTTGATATCATGTAGACAAAAGGATTAAACTCAGTGCAGTATTTCAGAGAAACTGTTTAAAACATTTCCTTTAATTTCATGTAAACAAAAAGGATTAACTCAGTGCAAAATTTCGGATCAACTGTTTAAAACATTTCCTTTAATTTCATGTAAACAAAAAGGATTAACTCAGTGCAAAATTTCGGATCAAGTGTTTAAAACATTTCCTTTAATTTCATGTAAACAAAAAGGATTAACTCAGTGCAATATTTCAGAGAAACTGTTTAAAACATTTCCTTTAATTTCATGTAAACAAAAAGGATTAACTCAGTGCAATATTTCAGAGAAACATGTTTCAATACACATGACATAATACTGTGTAAAGAAATCAAAACATTTCCTTCGATATCAGTTTTTGTAACATGGTTTAAGTTGAGTTTACCATAGTCACCCGTGTGGCAGTTTAGAACAAGTGCATCCATCAAAGCTTGTCCAGGTTATGTGTAAAATGGAGAGATTTTATTAAAAAAAAATTGATGAACTGTTTCTTCTGAAGACATATGACATGTCACGCACAACACTTGGATCTGTAACTCAAATTGTCTTGGTTTAAGACAAAAATCAAAGATTAAGGGTGGATAAACTCAAGTCACCTCCCCCATCCATCTGTCCGTCAATGCACATTTTTTACATGTACTGTACATGTATGGATGATATTTTTTACAGTACAGGGAAATTGTACACTATTAAGGAGTACAGGGAAATTGTACAGCATGGAGGAGAACTGGGAAATTGTACACTATGAAGGAGTACAGGGAAATTGTACACTATGAAGGGGACCGGGAAATTGTACATGAAGGTTACAGGGAAATTGTACACTATGGAAATGTACAGGGAAATTGTACACTATGAAAATGTACAGGGAAATTGTACACTATGAAAATGTACAGGGAAATTGTACAACATGGAGGAGTATAGGAAAATTGTACACTATGAAGGTGTACAGGGAAATTGTACACGATGAAGGTGTACAGGGAAATTGTACACTATGAAGGAGTATAGGGAAATTGTACACTATGAAGGAGTACAGGGAAATTTTACACTATGAAGGTGTACAGGGAAATTGTACACTATGAAGGAGTATAGGGAAATTGTACACTATGAAGGAGTATAGGGAAATTGTACAGCATGAAGGTGTACAGGGAAATTGTACAGCATGAAGGTGTACAGGGAAAATTGTAAATAATTAAGAAGTACAGGGGCAGAAGATTGACTAGCAGTGAGGCAAACAAAAATCCCTCCTCTTGATGATTAGAGAAAGCTGAAAGTCACCTATAGTTTGTATTTAGTTGTTGCATAGAATTGTAATGGCATTGATTTTATGAAACATGTTTCAATACACGTGACATAATGTGTAAAGAAATCAAAACATTTCCTTTGATATCATGTAAACAAATAGGATTAAACATATTTATTTGGAATTAGATTCTGTTTATAGATTAAAGTGACATTATGCGTATTTTTTTTCAAGTAAAAATCCAGCTGAAAATGGTGTGTATACAAAAGCATAGAGGAAATAATAGCTTTTAACCCAATACACACCAAACTTTTACCGCTACCAGTATGAAAAAATAACTTTCCAAATATTGATTTTCTTATTTGACTGGGAGAGTCAATTTAAGAAAAGAGCAACTGCATGCAGGAGTTGCTTCCCTTCCACTGTCAAAATCTCTACCAACATCAAAAATGACACAATCAACTACCATTTTATCCGTCCGATTTTTTTATATCTAAAGCACCAACTTCAAATACTAATGCGGCATAATCATTAATTTAACGCATTTAAATGCACAGTAACCAAAAATTGCTTTTATAAAACTATCACCAAAAATACACTATGTGCAGTAAGATGCGCATAATGTCACTTTAATAATGTGTGGATAGCAAATAAATCAACTATGCAACGTGGATATGGGGTACAAGTATGTTTTATTTTTTTATTGATTTCATTACACATGACATAATTATGTGTAAATAAGTCAAACATTTCCTTTGATATCATGTATGCAAACTGGATTAAACTTGATGCAATATTTCGGAAAAACTGTTTATGGATTTAGTGTGTGGAAAGAAGTTGGATTAGCTATGGATTTATAGTGTGTGGAAAGAAATTGGATTAGCTATGGATTTATAGAGTGTGGAAAGAAATTGGATTAGCTATGGATTTATAGTGTGTAAAGACATTGGGTTAGCTATGGATTTATAAAGTGTGGAAAGAAATTGGATTAGCTATGGATTTATAGTGTGTAAAAAGACATTGGATTAGCTATGGATTTATAGTGTGTGGAAAGAAATTGGATTAGCTATGGATTTATAGTGTGTAAAGATTTATTTACTTATTATGTTTTTAGATATAATAGATAAATTATTACTATTTTTGACATGTATGAGTAATATTTTTATAACTGTTTAATTGATTGAAAGGTTGAAATTGAATCCTGCATTATATGCTGTACATGAGATTTCCTTATATGTTGTGGTTCCAGCATTATATACTGTAGTATTTTCATTATACCCAGTAGTTTAGATGTTATGATGAGATGGTTAGGATATTTCAGAACTATACTGTATATTGGCGAATTTTGACAAATCCAGATGTTTCACATGAGTAATTATTGTGCACAGAGGGCCATCATGGCCCTATATCGCTCACCTGACTACCATTGGCTATAATAAAAAGGGTCATGATTCTAACATAATTTGTAGAGGTCCACTACACAATGCTAAGTAACATTTTAAGCATCTATTATCTACCTGTTGGCCTTGTGTTTTTTTTTAAAGTTTTCCCTATATAAGACTATGTGAAATCAAGTGACTTCCCCCCTCCTGGGAGGGGTTATTTTGACTAGGGGGTCATGATTTGAACAGTATTGGTAGAGGTTCACAAGACAATGCCACATGCTAAATATCTACGCTCTAGGCCTTGTAGTTTCAGAGAAGATTTTTAAAGTTTATCCTATTTGTTGCTACAGCAACCAGAGTTCTGCATTGAATGGAATTCTTTGAACAACTTTGATAGAGCCTCATGCAAGGAACATCTCTGTAAAGTTTCATCAACACTCGCCCAGTGGTTTCAGAGGAGATGTCGTTTGAAGGAAATGGTGGACTGACGGACGACGTACGACAGACCCCGGATGGAGAGTGATCCTAATAACTCACTCTGGCACTTTGTGCCAGGTGAGCTAAAAACTGTTTTTGGAATTACAGTGTGTAGAAAGAAATTGGATTAGCTATGCAACATGGATATGAGGTACAAGTTTTAATTACTTTTTTTATATTTTAATATACTAGATAAATAATTACACAAATGAGTACAGGGAAATTGTACAGTATGGAGGACAAAATACTGCCTGCAGTGCCTGCTCTGGAGGATCAGAGAAAGCTGAAAGCCATCTATAGTTTGTACTCAGTTGTTGCATAGAATTGTAATAGTATTAAATTTATTAAACATGTGTGAAGACATATGTGTAAAGAAGTCAAAACATTTCCTTTGATATCATGAAAACAAATAGGATTAAACTTGGTGCAATATTCAGATAAACTGTTAATGGATTTGTGTGTATAGAAAATGTAACTCCATGACAGTCTTATTATGACTTGTTTGCTTATATGTGGTAGATATTGTATTATATGCAGTAGATCTTTCAGTATTTTATAATTTATGCATTGAATTCAATTTTGTGTGTGGTACAAAGACCAATATATGCAGTAGCTTTGTTATTGTGTGTAGTAGTTAAAAAATTATACATGGTGCTTTTTCATTATATGTGCAAAATGAAATATATGTGGCAAATAAACTGCTTAAAACATTTCCTTTAATTACATGCAGGGATCAGGAAATTTTGAAATCTCAATCGGTCCAGACAAGCCGTGGGTACATTGTCGAGCCCCTCCCCCTCCCAAAAAAAAACTTACAAAAACTGAAAAAATGAAACTAAATATGAAAAATGTGTACGTAATTTACTTATATTTCAACCAGCTTTCCATCGTGCATAATCATGGAACTGATCAAGTATTTAGTTGCCTCCTTTCGATACCAAAATGTTTCCAAAAACGAAAATGGTTATCTACTTTCATTATTGATTAGTAAATCTCAGGAGTCGATTAAATAACTGTGCCATTCACGTGGATCATTCCATTCTCTAAGCGATAAACTTTACATAGTTTTCGCCATAAAAAATAAGAAACAGAATTTGTAGGTAACAAGAGGGCCAAGATGGCCCTATATCGCTCACCTTGGTACAAGTCCACTTGCCTGGTGGAAGATCACTAGATAATGTTATATACCAAATACATTTTCTTATATACGCCTTTGTAAAACAAATGACCCCCGGGCAAGGTCAATTTTGACCCCAGGGGCATAATTTGAACAAACTTTGAAGAGGGCTACTAGGCAATGCTACATGCCAAATATCTAAGCTCTAGGCCTTGTGATTTCAGAGAAAAAGATTTTTACAGTTTTCCCTATATAAGCCTATGTAAAACTAAGTGACCCCGGGGGGGGCGGGGGTCAATTTTGACCCAGGGTTCATAATTTGAACAATCTTGGTAGAGGTCCACTAGCCAATGCTACATGCCAAATATCTAAGCTCTAGGCCTTGTGGTTTCAAAAAAGAAGAAGAATTTTAAAGTTTTTACTATATATGCCTATGCAAAAACTAAGGGGCCCACCCGGGGGGTCAATTTTGACCCGGGGTCATAATTTGAACAATCTTGGTAGAGGTCCACTAGACAATGCTACATGCCAAATATCTAAGCTCTAGGCCTTGTGGTTTCAGAGAAGAAGATTTTTAAAGTTTCTCCTATTTGTTGCCATAGCAACCAGAGTTCTGAATGGAATGGAATTCTTTGAACAACTGACAGAGCTTCATGCAAGGAACATCCCTGCAAAGTCTCATTGGCCCAGTGGTTTCAGAGGAGATGTCGTTTGAAGGAAATGGTGGACGGATGGAAGGACGGACGGACGGACGTACGAACGACGTACGCCGGACGGAATGCGATCCTAAAAGCTCACTCTGGCACTTTGTGCCAGATGAGCTAATAAGAAAACTATCGAGCCAGTTTTCATAAATATGTATGATAATTTCCATGTGATCTTATCATTGAAAGTGTGTTCACCCCACAAAGTTTTGTAATAATCCATGTGTTAGGTATAGGCTATTAAATTTTTGTCGTATGGTTACAAGTCTGTCGGTAATAATTAGCGGCCTAAAGACAATCGGTCCGGCAAAAAGTCACTAGCTGCAAACACATTAATAAAATCTTTTAATCAACAATGTGTTAGCGGTAAAGACTGCCTCATGTTATTTACATGACACGTTTATAAGCGTATTGGATAGGTGCTAATAACACAGATTTGATGTGATTTTACAAAAGCAACTTCTTTAGTCATATTTGAGTGATTTTATGGCTTTATTTTGAAAAAATCTCGCACTGATTTTTAAGCAATTTTTGGTGACGAGAAATCGGTCCAGCAAGTTTTTGGTTTTCCTGATCCCTGATTACATAAACAAGAAGGATTAAACTAAGTGCAATATTTCGGAAAAACTGTTTATGGAATTATAGTGTGTGAAAAGTAATTGGATTAGCTATGCAACATGGATATGGGGTACAGGTAAGTTTTATTAACTTATTAATTTTTTAAATATACTGATAATTATTACTATTTTTGACGTGTTCTTAACATGTATGAGTTACATATATTTTTTTAACTGTTTTATTAATGAACTATAGTTTCTATTCAGTTGCTATTAGAATTATAATGGAATTAATTTCATTAAACATGTGTGAAGACATATGTGTAAATAAGTCAAAACATTTCCTTTGATATCATATAGACAAAAAGGATTAAACTCAGTGCAAAATTTCGGATCAACTGTTTAAAACATTTCCTTTAATTTCATGTAAACAAAAAGGATTGACTCGGTGCAAAATTTCAGAGAAACTGTTTAAAACATTTCCTTTAATTTCATGTAAACAAGGGGGGGGGGGGGGGGGGGGGGGGGGGGGGGGGGGGGGGGGGGGGGGGGGGGGGGGGGGGGGGGGGGGGGGGGGGGGGGGGGGGGGGGGGGGGGGGGGGGGGGGGGGGGGGGGGGGGGGGGGGGGGGGGGGGGGGGGGGGGGGGGGGGGGGGGGGGGGGGGGGGGGGGGGGGGGGGGGGGGGGGGGGGGGGGGGGGGGGGGGGGGGGGGGGGGGGGGGGGGGGGGGGGGGGGGGGGGGGGTGGGGGGGGGGGGGGGGGGTTTTTGTTTTTTTGGTGGGGGGGGGGGGGGGGGGGGGGGGGGGGGGGGGGGGGGGGGGGGGGGGGGGGGGGGGGTTGGTGGGGGGTGGGGGGTGGGGGGGGGGTGGGGGGGGGGGGGGGGGTTTTTTTTTGTTTTTTGGTTTGGGGGGGGGGGGGGGGGGGGTTTTTTTTTTTTGTTGGGGGGGGGGGGGGGTGGGGTGGGGGGGGGGGGGGGGGGGGGGGGGGGGGTGGGTGGGGGGGGGTTGGGGGGGGTGTTTTTTGGGGGGGGGGGGGGGGGGGGGGGGGGGGGGGGGGGGTGGGTGGGGGGTTTTGGGGGGGGGGTTTTGGGTGGGTTGGTTGGGGGGGGGGGGGGGGGGGGGGGGGGGGGGGGGGGGGGGGGGGGGGGGGGGGGTGGGGGGGGGGGGGGGGGGGGGGGGGGGGGGGGGGGGGGGGGGGGGGGGGGGGGGGGGGGGGGGGGGGGGGGGGGGGGGGGGGGGGGGGGGGGGGGGGGGGGGGGGGGGGGGGGGGGGTTGGTTTTTTGGGGGGGGGGGGGGGGGGGGGGGGGGGGGGGGGGGTGGGGGGGGTTTTTTTGGGGGGTTTTTTGTTTTTGTTTTTTTTGTTTTTTTGGGAAAGAGGGGGGGGGGGGGGGCGGGGGGTTTTTTTTGGGGGGGAGTGTTTTAAACATTTTTTTTAATTTCATAAAAAAAAAAAGGATTAGAGCTAACTCAGTGCAATATTTCAGAGAAACTGTTTAAAACATTTCCTTTAATATTTCATGTAAACAAAAAGGATTAGAGCTAACTCAGTGCAATATTTCAGAGAAACTGTTTAAAACATTTCCTTTTTTCTTTAATCTAGTTATGTGCTTAATACATTTTTTTTTTCATTTCATACATTAATTCATTGCACATGTTTAAATATGTGATATTAATTCATTGCATATGTTTATAAATGTGATATTAATTCATTGCACATATTTATAAACGTGATATTAATTCATTGCACATGTTTATATATACATTGTCTACAGGATGAGCTGTCAAAAGCCATAAAGACAGCCCGTAACATGGGTGATGCTGTGAATATCCTTTTGCATCATGTGTTTGAACATGATATGCTAATGGAGTCCTCAGTAATGGGTGTCCAAAACCAGAAAGGAAAGGATAAAAGAGCAC
This sequence comes from Saxidomus purpurata, assembly GCA_022818135.1. NCBI lineage: Eukaryota > Metazoa > Mollusca > Bivalvia > Venerida > Veneridae > Saxidomus > Saxidomus purpurata. Next base: position 50,603,815 of record JAFMSR010000006.1, on the reverse strand, counting down.
TGGATCCAAGTTACGGGACATTGATTGAAGGTTTGATTTCTAACAAAATATATTAATCAAGTGTATGTATTTTGTAGGAGTATAAACCAACTAGGAGTATTTCCAACTGTATTTGTGGTTATTTATCAGACAAACAGCGAAAATGGTCATCCCTGTTGAGTTGAGGGCGGACACCAAATAGCAGCCTCTCATGAAAGATAGTAAAACCTAGTTCAAAAAGCAATTGGAAAAGCAGCCTCATGGGTTGTACAGTAAAAGCATTGACTACGACCAAAGTAGTCCAGCTAAAAAGTCAAAAACAAAGTGAATGACTAATTTTTTGGGCCACCAAAATAATGAAGAAAATAATACCTAAGCGATGGTCTAAAACAAAAGCAAAAGTTCAAAACAAATACCCCAAACTAGTCTATACCCTTAAAAATAAATAGGGACTATCAGGTCTATTTTATTAAAAATTTCTTATAATATTTCTCTATCATAATTCATTTTTGTACATTGTTTACATTAGTTGTCCGAACTTGCATATATTAGCTGCATGCTAAAAGACAATAGCTTTTGCCTCCTTTGTCATCATTGGCTGACATTTATCATTGTGAAGCTGGAGAACACTGATGCGCTAAATTTGCGAGCTGAACAACTCACACAAGAGACCCTAAGCCACATTGAGCAAGAACAACAGCGATGGGACGAAAGAAGACAATTGATTAGAGAAGCTTTGGACACGGTTCAAAAGCTGAAAAAAGAAAACGGGAAAGAGCAGGAGAAACAACAATTCCTGGACAGTGTTGTCAAAGACTTTGTGGCCAATGATGGCATTCATGTACATTTTGTGCATGGCATGCCCAGATATTACATGTCTGTAAGAGGTGCTTGTCTTTTTATGGAACGTTCTCTGGCTATTTAACTGATTTGGTAACTATTTCTTATATAATGTGAGTTGAACAATAAGTATGAAATGCTTGCATTTTCAGAGATACAAGATTGTGGTACCTACATGGTTGCTCATTCATCACTGCTGATCATTTGTGTTTGATCATCATTTGCCTGTGTCACATGGGTTATCATTTCATTTTTCTATCACTGCATGTCATTCATAGTTTGATACATGGCTCATCCTCAGTTCTTTCAGTAATAATGGTATCATGATTAATAAACTTATTGCCTTCTATAGCTGTGTTTGATACTTGGCCGTATTTGCTTGTACTACGTGAATAATTGCTTTAAACCCGAGATATGGGTCATACTTAATTTGCCCTAGACAGCTTTTAACTGTGATACAATATCTTTTTTGTGTGTGATCAATACCCTTGTTGTTGTGTTGTATGGGCTTCCGCTCTATGCTATTACACTAATACATGGCTTAGGACAATGCATGTTTAATTTCATACAGCTTTGGCGATATTTTGGGCATGTCATTTTTGCCCCTTATTGTGTTTCATCTGTACATTCAATTCTTAGCATGGACTTTCTGGCCCTATGCCTTTGATGATCACATGATTTTTTATTATGTTGATGAGGCATAAGCTTTATGCTTTTTGCAATCTCACAATTCCTAACTTGACATTACAATTTCATATACATTCATTTCGCTTCCAAATGTAGTCTTCCACGCAAGCTCCACTAAGCTATAGTCTTGCTCATATAACCTGTTTACTACTGCTTGTTACATGTTTTCCAGAATGCCAAAACGTACATCTCATACGGCAAAGGGCACCAAACGTAAAGCCAACCTAAATGACACAGAAACCTCCAGTGAAGATGCTTTGGCGCATTTAATTGCAAAAGTGATTGTTAATGATAAAGCAGTCTTGTCGCAAATTGTTTCACTTCTACCGAGTGAACACCAGAAGCCAGATGAAACAGAAACCTCTAGTCCAAGCAAACTCTCACGCTCTACGAATAATAACATTCTTAGTGTTCATGCAGTTTTAGTCAAAGTGATGATGATGATGATGATAACAATGTTGAGCAAGCTACGGCAAATGATGCTAAGGTAGGAAAGGTTAGTGGCAAAAGGAAAAAAGAAGCAGGTGCTTGTAGATTTGGGTTCATTTTCATCTGTACATCCCATGCTAAACAATAAATTACGCAACAGAATTCTCAACAAAGAATTTGTAGACCTTGCTTCACTATACTTTTATGATTCAAACATCACAGAAAGACAACTATTTAACATACTCCTGACTCTACAATCAAGTCAGTACATAAAGCAGCGCCTAAACAAATAACAAACATCCTCACATGGTCTAGAGCTTTCCAAATTTATGCAGATACATACACTGCAAAATACCCTACAGAAGCTAGCCAAATGTTTTGGTATATGTCTTCAATTCAAAACTTGGCAAATCAAGGGTTTCCCTGGATCACCTATGACCACAAATTCTGCTAACTTCGAGCACAGATTGATGTTCCATGGGGCTCAATTCATACAGAAACACACTTCCATTGTTCCATTACGAAGCCTCCTTTCGTCCCTCCTCTAACAGTGGAGTAAACACCAAATTCCCCAATAAGATTATGCAGCAGCGTGGTTGCTGCTTGGAATACCAAACAAGATGGCCCTATATCGCTCACCATGGTACAAGTCCACTTGCCTGATGTTATATACCAAATAGGTTTTCCTATATATGTCTTTGTAAAATATGTGACCCGGGCAAGTTCTTAGTTTTGCAAGCAACATCCCTGCCAAGTTTCACATACATTGGCCTCGTGGTGTCAGAGGATATGTTGTTTGAAGGAAAATGTGAAGAGACGATGTACAACATTATGACAGACAGTGAGCGATCCAAATAGCTCACACTGGCACTTTATGCAAGACAAGCTAAAAATGTGTATTTTGTAAAACTAAAGTAATGTAAATATAAATAAAATATTCTGTAGTGACATCTTACTGACAGCTTACTTATAGTAGGTTTTGTTCAGCTTGTGATGTGATAAAGATGCATCATAGTAGTTAACTGTTTGCGTATTACGCAGCATTCTAACACAGGCAATTACACAGGAAGTCTATATACATCCCCAATGCCACACTGTTCGCAAATGAATGAGGTAATTAATACTTCAGACTTCTGTTTTGCTTTTGGTGGCACGCAAGTTTTTAACTTTATTGTATAGTCAGTTTTGCTTTTATGGCACACCAGTTTTGAACTTTATTGTATAGTTAATACATGTAATTTATCAAGAGTGCAATGAAATAATATAAGATTATTTTATAGATAGCTGGATGTCATGGATGTCAAAATCATTTTAAAATGAAATTATGTACTATTGTAATAACTGATGCGCTTTTGATACAGTGAAAATTTTCATAATTAATAAAACTATTCTGTCAATACAGGGAGGCCCATCCTAATCATGCCCCACTTCAAATTAATGGAGGTATACGTACTTTACACATGTCTGCAAGCTGTCCAGCCTCCGGTAAACCAAACTTTTTTCATATCAATATTTTCAAGAATGTTTTTGCACAAATCCTTAAGTTTTTTCTGCAAATTGTTCATGATCATATTAATGGTATGATTTTTTATTCAAAAAATCAAAGGTCAATATCACAGCGATCTTAAACTGCAAAAATGGTTTCCATTTAATAACTTAGCTTAATAAGTCAAGGGTGAAGGTTACAGTGACCTTGCAATTTAACCCATTTTTGCACAATAAATAAAATTCCATTGTGGACTTCATCAGGCCTGTATTTGTCAAAGTTATGACCACTTACTGTATTTAGCAGCACTTGTTTACAATGTGCATAAATATATGTTTGTATTTAAATTAACTTTGCACTGTTCTTAACAAGTGTTTTATGAAATGCGTTGTTTTTTTTGTGTGTTTTTTCAGTTGTGTTTCATACATTTTGAGGATGGGCGACCAACTAAGGAAAACCAAATTTCATCTTTACAATTGGGTTACACGACAAAGGAAAATTATCACTTTCTTAATAAGTGTTTTAGAAAGCATTTTTGGTGTGGTTTTTTTTCAGTTTTGAGGATGGGCGACCAACTAAAAAACCAAATTTCATCTTTACATATGGGTACCCTACAAAGGTAAAAACATAAAATATTTGTGTTTAAATTACTTTGCATTGTTCTTAACAAGTGTTTTATAAATGCGTTTTTTGGTGTTTTTTTCCAGTTGTGTTCCATACATTTTGAGGATGCACGACCAACTAAGGAAAACCAAATTCCATCTTTACATATGTGTTACACGACAAAGGATCCAACACCTAACTAAAGAACCTTTGGTCAGATGCTTAATAATTCTCTCAACACTTCTTTGAAATCTTATCCAACACCAGTGCATATTGAGACTCACGACTTTCCCCAATGCAATGGGAGAATGATGAAACATTTATTGCTACACTACTGACAAAATGTAAAGACTGCACACAATATTCTGAATTGTGTTATAATTCAATTAAGCTAACAGGACAGCCTATTAATACTTCCTCTGTACAAGTTTTGATTCAGTAAGTAAATGCGCATTGCACACCAGTAAATTGATGACATTTTGTAGGAGCTATAAAGCTTATAGAAATAGAATGTAGAATCTATTTTCACCTGAAAGCTAGGGAAATAATATTGGAGAGACTTTATGCTGCATATTTTCAGTTTATAAAAGCACTGTGAAAAAAAAACATATTTGAATTAATGTTACAATAACTTTATAGTACCTTTCCTTGTATTTAGTATTTGCTTCCAGCTATACAGGAATTGCAGGAAAGAATTGCCCCAAAGAAGGATAAGGGACAAAATTTCCTAGTTGAGAGCACTGACAAGCAGATTCCTGATAAGAAAATAAAAACAAAAAGGCATCGCATAGAAGGATACAACCTGTTCTATGAAGGGAAAGTAATGAGATTAAGTTGTCCTAAATAAGAATCAGGAAAATACTTGTACAGATGTATTTCAAGAGAGAAAGACAGGGACTATCATGAAATCGTCAACATGTGATTGTCCAGCAAGAATTTACAGAGAATGTAAGCATATAGTGGCACTGATCTATTTCATTATTGATCTTCATCTGCAGAATGTAGAAAAAATACCAGAGGTTCCCATAATCCAACCTGGCCCAGATCTTGTGGCCATATTCATCATACCCAAATTTGAATTGAATTACTTTACAAATGTGAATGCTAGGTGTTAAAAAATGACCATTAATTGTAGACATATGTGGACATTCATCAATCCTAAAAGCTCACCCTGGACCAGTGGCTCAGATGAGCTAAAACAAGCTGTTTTGTCTTTGACCTCTTCATGGTGTCTGGTTTTTAAAAACATGTATGAAGATTTTTATTTTTCCTTCAGATTCAGTTTGTTAATGAAGGGTTTTTGTTCTCAAAATTCATCAGGTGTATTTTTTTGCACCCTAAAAATCCTCAGTGAGACTTTTTTCTGCCTATATACCATTTTTCCTCAACTCATTCAATGATTTCTTCAGAATGCTTCATTATTATGGATGCATGGCCAATTAAAAGCTAACTAGAGCTATCACTTAAGTGATTAATACCCCCAAAAGACTGCTTTATAAACTGAGAAAGTTCGTAGTAACAGAAACCTGCAAACAAACAAAAAGAGATATGTTCTTGGCAAAACTCGAATTGTCAAGATAGAGTATGGTTCTGTACACGCACTTCCTCTCATTTGCTGACCATTGTATGAAGTTGTACTGAATTCCAACCAATAGTTTTCGAATAATGCCGGACAAGTAAAATAACAAAAGGGCAATAACTCTGAAATGAGTCAAGATAGAGTTTGGTTCTGTACACGCAATTCCTCTCATGGCTTCATCATTGTATGAAATTGTTTGAACCAACCAGTAGTTTTCAAGTAGTCTCCTGGACAAGGAAAAAGTAACAAAGGGCAAAACTCGAATTAGTCAAGATGGAGTTATAGTTCTCGTGCACTGCACTTCCTCTCAATTGCTGATCATTGTATGAAGTTGTATTGAATTCCAACCAGTAGTTTTCAAGTTATGCTCGGGGGCAAGGAAAACTAACAAAGGGCAAAACTCTGTAATTAGTCAAGATGGAGTTATAGTTCTTGTGCACTGCACTTCCTCTCAAGTGCTTGACCATTGTATGAAGTTGTATGAATTCCAACCAGTAGTTTTCAAGTAAGCTCCGGACAAGGAAAAAGTAACAAAGGGCAAAACTCTGTAATTAGTCAAGATGGAGTTATAGTTCTTGTGCACTGCACTTCCTCTCAAGTGTGATCATTGTTGAAGTGTATTGAATTCCAACAAGTAGTTTTCAAGTTATGCTCCGGACAAGGAAAAAGAAACAAAGGGCAATAACTCTGTAATTAGTCAAGATGGAGTATGGTTCTTCTGCACTGCACTTCCTCTCAATTGCTTGACCATTGTATGAAGTTGTATTGAATTCCAACCAGTAGTTTTCAAGTTAGCTCTGGACAAGGAAAACTAACAAAGGGCAATAACTCTGTAATTAGTCAAGATGGAGTTATAGTTCTTGTGCACTGCACTTCCTCTCAATGTGCTGACCATTGTTGAAGTTGTATTGAATTCCAACCAGTAGTTTTCAGTTAGCTCCGGACAAGGAAAAGTAACAAAGGGCAATAACTCTGTAATTAGTCAAGATGGAGTTATAGTTCTTGTGCACTGCACTTCCTTTCAATGTGCTTGATCATTGTATGAAGTTGTATTGAATTCCAACAAGTAGTTTTCAAGTTATGCTCCGGACAAGGAAAATGCAACCGACCGACCGACCGACCGACCAACCACCGGGTGACTCCTATATACCCCCCTAAACTTCGTTTTGGGGGTATAATTATGGATATTGGACAGATGACAGGACATCCATCTATCCTAAAAGTCAACCTTAAACTGCAAGTGCTCAGGTTGGCTAAAGAAAGGCAGTAATAAAACTTCTTACATCAGATCAAAAATATCCCCATTCAATCATGTTTCATGCTAGCTCACTACTGCTAATTGTGGACAAAGGCGGATATTCATCGATCCTAAAATCTCACCCTGAGCCAGTGGCTCATGTGAGCATTGATACAGTCTGTTGGGTATTAGTTCCATGAACCTTTTTTCATACAACTCTATCAAGACAAGTCAATTTGACAACAATCTAAAGGTCAGTAGCATATGTTCAAGAATCAGCATTAGACATAAATCACACTGGATTTGCAGCATTCAGACAAAATATTCAAAAATAAACTTTTTATTACGTCTTTTGAGCATGCAATTTTTCATTATAAATATCAGAACTTTTCAGTTTCCTATTTCCAGTAGATGCAAAATAACACCACACCAAAGGGCATCATTGCTAACTTTTAAAATGATGTCACATACCACTATTTGTTGTTAAAAAGTCACAAAAATTCATATGGGCAGTGAATTAATATTTTAAGCACTTCTAATGGCATCATATATGTCTGATGGCAAAATTCTAAACTTCTTTGATAGATGTAATATAAGATGAATATTTTAATGTGATCCTTTCACTGTATGTCGTGTACAGAAAGTACAACCAAACGTGTGTAAAATGCTTTGTTGCCATGGCAATTTAGTTAATAGAATTTTGTAACCAAAAGGGTTAAAATAGCTGTTTACTGAAAAATGTAATAAATATCCAAAGCCCCTTCCCATATCAGTGTATTCAAAATACTGAACAATTTGCGACTCTGTCTCAAAAGAAATCTTACTAGTATTTACTGAATGTAAAAAGGTCCAGTAAACAGTCATGACAATACAGCTGAATAATCAAAGTTACTTCCCTTTGTCAGAGTAATCTGGTCACACAAAAATGATTCTAATTTTTGTACAAAGACACTTATCTCTATGATCAAATAAACAGTAAGTATCTTTAATCTATAATGTCAATGTAAACATATGAAAAAGTTATTATGCCTTTGTCATGTGACACCTTCTGCTTCAGATTTTTTAATATTCAGTTCCACAACCTGCTCAACTAGTAAAACACTTCAACAAACATACCACTTTTCCTCACATTTTCCCTGCAAATGACTACTGAAAGACAATATCATCTCTCATCACTTACAAAACCTCCCTATTTTGACAATTTCTTGGGAAATGCTCATATCAACTACAAGGCCCTATTTCAGGTTTAATACCCATAAAACACACATAAAATTTACATACAACAGCATGCCCTATCTAAACCTTGTGTCATCTTCTACAGTCCTTCCTATGGTAAGGTTTGCTGTTTTGTCTTTGGCTCCCATTTGACACTTTCTGACTGGTTCCCTGTTGACTTTTATGAGCACTGCTGTATTTACTGGTTCCTGGTAAAGCTGCAGGTTTGGAATTAAGACTGAATTCTGGTTCGCTCCTCTCCATATTTTTCAGTTTCATCTCAATGGCACGAATTTTATACTCTGAGCTGCAAAATATCAAGAATGTAGTAACTTTTAACCCCTCACTCAGCTCATTATTTCTCCATTTTTTGCACATGTATCACTGTCTTAATTTAATTGCCCACACAGCAAGTTTGAAATCAAACCTAATTATATCAAAAATTTACCAACATGAGTGTTAAATACTTAACCTTATGCTCACTCAAAATAATTATCCTCATATCCTATTGTTTTGCAGACTTTTATATGTATTTACTATAAATTAAAGTTGTTTCCCTTGTAAATCAAATTTCTTAGCATTTAAACAGCTCCTTCCATTAACTGCAATACTTTTCCCGACTTTGAATATTACTCTTTTTTTAATCCTGTCTCAAAGATCTCAATTCTGATTGGCTCAAACTTCAAAGCTAACCAATCAGAAGTTCGAAAGTTTAATATTTGAAAGCGGCATTTAAGAAAAGCTTTGTAACATTGAAGACCTGAATTTATACTGATTGATGAGATAAAAAATTCTCTCCCTTGAACTTGGAGAACAAAGAATTAAGAGAAATAAATTCAGTCTTAAATCTCTAGCCAACTGCTACTGAAAGCCTTGATCAGTAGCTGATGGGTCATTTGGTCAAAGATATCTGAAAAGTAGGAGAGGGAACTACACATTGCATAATTTCACCGGAGATTTTCACACATTTCTACTGTATCTAGATAATGTTCTTATCGGTTTTTTTTCTACCAAAATACTAAAGATAGAGTGAAAATGTTTGTAACTAGAGTACCTGACATTGTTTGTATATCCGTCTGATGATCTACCCTTCTCTCCAGACCTTTCTGGCTCTTTGTCCTGTCATAAATAAGTGAGTTTACAAGTAAAGTCAAGTAATTATTTTAAAGCCTTTTTCATCCAGATCAAAACACTCACAGCAAGCATTTTCTAAGTTCAGTGATAAATGTGAAAGTCAAAGTTACTGTTTCTTATAAAGATATTACATGTAAAATCATGGGCATTAAATTTCATGCATTTTCAATAAAATGGAAACTCAAGGGTACTTCGATTTCAGATTTCTTTTGAATGTAGAAAATGGCAATGATGTGCAGTTTTTTTGATGGGATATTAAATTTAAAAACCAACCATGAAATCAACAACCAATAGTGCCCTAGAAACTTTAATGATTTTACAGTACATTAAACAGTCACATGTCTGTATGAAGTCTATGTATAGGAAACAATTTCTGAAAGCATACTCCACAAATAAAGTAAGGCCTGACATGATGAGTTTACTGAAAATTTCAGGATAGATGATATAGCAGTTTGTTAATGGTTACAAATTTGCTTAACAAAACTGTTTATATTTTAGTAATCAGTTATTTAATATGCTAAATTACCCCTTCTTTATGTGCCCATCTGACCACCATTCGTTTTGACAAGGCTAGCTTTTTGTCCAAACTCTTCATTGCCTTTTCAGCTTCCTGCAATGAAAATGTAAAACAAAATAATTATCTGCTTTTCCTAACCAGCTCCAAGCCATCACCAAAAGCTTGTCATTAAAAGTTAAAAGTCATTCTGTGCAGTAGTAACATCTTTATACACTGGTAACTGAAAGCTAAAATCATTTCTTACACATGAGTATTTGTGCAAATAGCTGAATTTACAGGTAAAATTGCATTGTACGCATAACATTACAATACATATTGTATCAGAGTCAACTAGTCCATTCACATACAAGTCATTGTACAAGTAACTAGTCATTGTACACTAACATCTGTAAAGGTTTCAATTTGTACAGAAACAAGTCCATTGTACAGCATAATAAGTCCATTGTACAGTTAACAAGTCCATTGTACAGGGTAAAAGTCCATTGTGCAGAACAAGTTCATTGTACTTAACAAGTCCATTGTACAGTGTAACACTTTGCAATCAGTCCTTGTTCAGCATACAAGTCCATTGTACCGTAACAAGTCCATTTACAGCGTAAGCAAGCAGTAAGCGTAACAAGTCATTGTACAGCGGAAAAGTCCATTGTATAGCTAATAAATTGAAGGCCCTAACAATCCATTGTACTTGTAACAAGTCCATTGTACAGGGTAAAAGTCATTGTCACGTAACAAGTCCACTTGTACAGCATAACAACCATGTTCAGCGATATTATCATTTGAAAGTTGGAATACCATTGTGCAGCGTAATGAGTCCCCATTACACATAAGAAGCATGTAGAAGGTAATAATTCCATTGTACAATGACTTTTATTTGAATTATACTAACAAGCCCATTTACGATACTAGATTGTACAGAGTAACTAGTCCAGTACAGGGTAAATTTTCAATAACTAGTCTTGTCCACTTGTCTTGTACTGGGTACTCCATTTGAGAACTATTACATTGTAACTAGTATTGGAGTAACTATCATTTACAGGTAACAAGTCCTTGTACCATCCATTGTACAGCATAACATCCATTGTACAGCATAACAAGTCCATTTTGTAGGCAAGAGCAGTACAGAGTAACTAGTCCATTGTACAGAGTAATTAGTCTTGTACGAGTAACAAGTCCATTGTACATAACAACATTTCTACAGGGTAACAAGTCCATTGTACGCATAACAATCCATTTACACATAAGTCCATGCAGCGTAAAAGTCCATTGTATAGTTTAACAAGTCCATTGTATAGTGTAACCATGGTAACAAGACCACTGTACAGTATAGCAAACTATTATTCAATGTAGCGAAATGGGTTTGCAATATAAAAACCATTGCACACCTTAGCAAAACATTGAATGAAATATTCTGTGAAAGTTGAAATCATTTTTTAAAACACAACAGACTTACCTGTTTACTTGAGTAGGAGACAAAGCAGTAACCTCGAGCTTTCCCTTGTTCTGGTCCTGTCTTATGGTAGAGAAAATCAAATCTCTGCAAATTTCCAAACTTCTGTAGTATCTTCAGTAAGGCAAACCTAACAAACATTATGAACTACATGTATATCAATATAATTATGTGATATTTCAACATAATGCCTACAGATCAAGAGGTCCATAATTTTTTACGAAATTGACAGCTATATTTTGAACTGATTTAGAATAATATATCATTGTCATCAAATGGAACAGTAACTTTTCTAAGGTCCACAGAGTGACAGAAAGCAAGCCTTATTCAATGCTTGAAGACCCTAAGTACTAAGTATATCAGTAACAATGTCTGAGCAATACAATACATGGTTATGATTCCTGCATTGACCTTAGACAGCTTATGATGTCAACATATCAAAGTAAAAAACTAATATACTACATTTAACATTTACAGCTAAACGACTTTCATTATTTTCTGACATTTTATATAGATTAACATTTGTTAGAGATGTAGATGAAAGTTATTATGAAATGTCTCACTCTGTGACCCTTGTATCAAGGTTTCCAATCCAAAGTCGTCTATCGTTCTCCTCTGAACAATCAACGGGATCCTCTGGTATGGGGATAATATCACTCGGAGCATCCTGGAATCATATAATACATTATTCAATGTAAGTACATAATCTATTCACAACAAAGTAATGTTCACAATAGGGAATAACATGACAAAAATAATCTCTAAACAAAAGTAAATCTTTGATAAACATTAGAAAATAGTGATAGCCCATTTAGGTGTAAATGTAAAATGTAGCCAATCATATGGCAACATACAAATATTTTCAAATCACACAGATCTCAATGACAGTTACTTCGAAACTAAATTATTTGAATTTCTTGAAGTGTTTAGCACAATAGGAAAGTGATAACGATCGAGACCCGTGTAGTACTAGAATACTTTTATGTTGCCCATACAATAGGCTATATTTAACATTACATCTAAACGACTTTCATTGTTTTCTGACATTTTTCATAGATTTACTTTTGTTTGAGATTATTTTGATCATGTGATTCCCAGCTGTGATGTTTAAAATCAGCGTGATGATACTAGTATCAGACTAGGTGCTGTCTTTGTACAACTCATAAGGTCTTACTCTAACCCTGCTGGGATCTTGTGTCGATCATGATCAACCTACACATGTACAGTCAGAAACTGTTTGGCATTTAAAATGAATAGTCTTTCAATGAAACTTTTTTGTTTATTTTCATTTTTAAATTTATCTTTTATGGTGTCATGTGATAAATCAGTTAAACAATATTATACTTAGGACTTCACAAGCTACTGTTGTTTAATAACCCCCAAACAATCATTACTCCTTTTATCATAGGAAGGGTCTAGCCTAAATTACTAATTTTTAATTCAAAACTGCACCCTCCACTTATGGTGGAGATCGACTTATGGCCGAGTAGTTACAGTAGTAAAATCTTGCTGTCACATATATTTATGGTACTGCCTAAATAGACATACCCATTTGAGAAAATTAGGCATTGTAAGGGCTTAACATGTTAACTCCTCATAAAATCTGATACTTCAATAATTCAGCACTAAATCTTGCACATTCTGTACATGCTTTTATTGAATTTCCAAAGTGATTACTACGGCTAATTTGTTTCTAAAAAGAACTCTTATTAAAGATATTGGTATTGTCAGTTGGCCAGACAGACGCTATTATTTTATGCTTTCAAGTCATTTTGGAAAACATTATGAGCATAAAGGTTACACTAGCTTTAGGATATCAATATATATTTTTACTGTGTCTTACAGCCAATTTAAAGGTGTAATACTCCTGCTAATGGAAGGTAATACATGATTTGTCAGCAGTCTTCACATGCACAGCTACATGTACATTTCTACACTTTTTTCTGAGTATTTCAAAGCTACTGAAAAGAATTCAAAGTAAACAACAAAATGTGAGATGTTGTTTGCTTTTTCTGCATGTTTACCTTGTTTTCCTTTGTTTGCATTAGAAATGATGTTTACAACAGGGCCTGATACTTTACGGAGTTGAAATCTAAGTACACTTAGTGATAGTCATCTAGTCATCTAGATTGTATAAAAAACACAGCGGAAAAACAAAGTGTGACATCATGCAGGGCGTACAAACAGTAATGAACGAGTCATCAAACAAACAGTTCAAATGTCATCCAAGATACCCTCGGCCTTTAATGTATGTTACAAATGACTGCCCTATGGTCAGAGTCTGTAGGTAGGTGTTGATAGGTATGTCGACAACAAGCAAAAACACAGAGAAATTAATGAGTGCCATTTGTCAATGTACATTGTACATGCTATTGTGGACAAAATCTTTCAAAATTGTTTTGTAAGCATCTTTACTTTCCAACACTTTGCTATCATCTACAATTTCACTCCCTGTACAGCCAAAAATGCTCTGATCAAACCCTTCAATTTAATAGTATTGTGCTTGAAGATTTAATGCAATACATGTAAAATAAATATTTAAAAAAGGCATGTATACAAAGTTTGTGCCTCAATCAGATAGGACTTGTTATCAACATCTTAAGATTATTCTGTGGTAAACGCTATGTTACAGGAACAACAACCTCCCTATTCTCTACCCAGTTGGGTCAATCATTCAAGGAATCGACCCCTCTCTACAACAAACACATTTCTGTGTTCCTAAAGGTGTTTGCTCCTGAAAGGTTGTACTGTATGTACTAGTATCTGTATTACATGTCGAACAAAAGAAATGAAGTCACGTGATCACTTTTAATATCATTTTATATCATTATATCAATTAAGTGCTATTTCTTCAAAAAAATATCAAAACTACATTCTATAAATAAAGCACGGTACTTTTTTCCAATTGATATAGCAAAAAAATAAGAAATGCTTTCTGACAACCTGTTTTCCTAAGATTGAAAGAAACATATATACATCAACATTGTTTTAGTATATAAGTAAATCCACATTGTACACATGTATCTATAAAGTGCTCATGGGACTTTAACAACAAAAGATTAGAAGTCTGCTATAGTGTAACAGTGCAGAGCATGTTGGATTCCAAGGCTTTTTCAATCATCAATATTTAAAGTTTTAACACAGCTTCTGAATACTTTCTGCATGATTCATTACAGACTTGTGTAGCAGAAGAATTACTCCACCATTTACCTAGGGCTAAAACTTTCAATTCTGCGTGGAAACTGGATCAAAGGTTGTTAAAAGTCAGAGATAATCTAAACAAAGATGAAAAGTGAAAGTATTACAGGAAACAGCTTTATCTTAATTGCACTGCAGGTGAACATCCTCTGTATTCAGTAATCATCACCTAAATAACTTGACCTACTAAATTGAAGGAAATGTTTCAATAAGTAGTTCCAGGCAATGATGTAGATTTACACTTACACAAAACATTCATGATTGAAAAACTTATCACTCAGGGCTATTATCATTGACCCAGGAGGGGGAGCATTAGGACCAATTGACAAAAAATTCCCTATTTCTCATGTCTTAAAGTTGAAAGCTTCTTAAAACACTAACAAAACAAAAGTTAACCAACTAAACTGTTATTGCTGAGTGGATCATCATTAATTGTGGCCTAAATGTTTGAGGTTTCAATTCACACATCCTTGTACATGTATGACTTCTTATATTAATTCCTTGTTATCTTCGTAACACTCGATCATCTTAAAATCACTCTATAGATCACAAAATTACAGTCCACACATGAAGAACTGCTGTCATACAGACCTCACACTCACTGTGCCTAATTTTCCTGTTCATCAGATATAACTACAAGTGACATCAATGCTACCTAAGGTGAAGAAAGCCAGTAATATCAATCAGTCAAAACTCATCAAACCTAGCAGTATACCATCAGGTGGTTATGTACAAGGTGTGTGTACAATATCCAGCAAACATTTATTGCCATTGACTGATAGAGACAATCGGCTGCCAAATCCAACTGTTTGGCACATATTTCCCTTATTCTGTATATTGAACAATAGATCATGTAAGATTTCTATCATTTCTAAGCTTCTTCCATTCATTCTTTCTCTCGCTATAGTATAAGTAGTAACAGGAGACAAGCCCTGAACTTCATTATCAAATCACAGTGATAATAGAGACTTTCCTAATCCTTACTACAAAAGTTATACCTATTACTTAGATATTAAAGTACTAAAACTTATAAAATACACTACTAAACTACAGTACAAGGACAACATAGACTTAAAAGGTCTGTTGAGATTAAGATGACCTTTCAAAACCTCTGTTTGAATTGCTTGAAAAGACTATGATACAAGTGATAACACAATCTGATAGGGTGACCTAAATTTAGTAAGGTCTTTCTTAGTTCATTGTCTGTTCTCTGAGTATGGTCTGATTTTGTTTGCTGTACGTTTTCAGTATGGTCTTTTAAGTTCATTGTCTGTATATTCTCATAATTGTCTGTTCTCAGTACAGTGTTCTTTGTTTGTCATCTATTCTCAGTATGGTCTGTTTGTTTTTTGTTTATTCTCAATATAGACTGTTCGTTTTTTGTCTATTCTCTGTATGGTCTGTTTGTTTTTTGTCTATTCTCTGTATGGTCTGTTTGTTTTTTTGTCTATTCTCTGTATGGTCTGTTTGTTTTTTGTCTATTCTCAGTATGGTCTGGGTTTTTTTTGTCTATTTTCAGTATGGTCTTTTTGTTTTGCCTATTCTCAGTATGGTCTGTTTGTTTTTTGTTTATTCTCAATATGGTCTTTTTTGTTTGCTGTTTCAATTTTAGTATATGTACTGCCAAATCTGTCTTTTCTCTTGAGGACCTTTGTTTCTTGCTTGTTCTCAGTATGGTCTGTTTGTTTTTTTGTCTATTCTCTGTATGGTCTGTTTGTTTTTTGTCTATTCTCAGTATGGTCTGTTTGTTTTTTGTCTATTCTCGGTATGGTCTTTTTGTTTTTTGTCTATTCTCAGTATGGTCTGGGTTTTTTTGTCTATTTTCAGTATGGTCTTTTTGTTTTGTCTATTCTCAGTATGGTCTGTTTGTTTTTTGTTTATTCTCAATATGGTCTTTTTTGTTTGCTGTTTCAATTTTAGTATATGTACTGCCAAATCTGTCTTTTCTCTTGAGGACCTTTGTTTCTTGCTTGTTCTCAGTATGGTCTTTTTGTTTATTGTCTGTTCTCATGTCTGGTGGGTCATGCACCATCAATAATTCATTCAAACATCATCTCCTCTAAACCACAGGCCAATTTCTATCAAACTTCTTAGACATCTCCCTTTGCTGATCCTCTATTGAACCTGTTTCATGTAACTTTATAAATTCTGCAGAATGCACCAAATACCAACAACAACTTTATGGCAGCCACTTCCTGATATCACCCTTGAAAATTTTATTACTAGTATCTCCTATGGATCTTATATTTTACAGGTTGGCAGGAATATGTATAATTAGATACATTTCACATTAATGTAGCTATTAATTTGTTAAATCATACTTTCATTATGAGAAACAGATGCTCAGTATAGTACAGCAGAAATGTCACTGTTTATTATCAGTATCATCACATCATCATCATCAGCAATAACATCGACATCACAAAGTCTGTCAAAAAACAAGAGGGCCATGATGGCCCTTTATCGCTCACCCGAGTACAACTGCTTTTAACAAAGTTGCTAGAAATCATCTTAACAACCTTTCTGACATATTTCCAGGATATTTGGGCTGAAAATGTTACCTCTAGAGTGTTAACAAGGTTTTTCCATATTTGGGCTCTGTGACCTAGTTTTTGACCCCAGATGACCCATATTCGAACTTGAGCTAGAAATCATAGAAACAACCTTTCTGACAAATTTCCAGGATATTTGGGCTGAAAATGTTACCTCTAGAGTGTTAACAAGGTTTTTCCATATTTGGGCTGTGTGACCTAGTTTTTGACCCCAGGTGACCCATATTAAAACTTGAGCTAGAAATCAACCAAACAACCTTTCTGACAAATTGCCAGGATATTTGGACTGAAACAGTAGCCTCTAGAGCCTTAACAAGATTTTTCTATTTTTGGGTCATGTGACCTAGTTTTTTATCCGAGATGACCCATATTCGAACTCGTCAGAGTAATTACTGGGACAAACATCCTGACCAAGTTTCGTGACAATTGAGGCAAAAATGTGACCACTAGAGTGTTAACGAACTAAGTGTGGACGAACTACGGAAATTCATCGATCCTAATAGCTCACCCTGAGCCAGTTCAGGTGAGCTAAAAATCATTAAATGCCGGACAAAAGCCAAACCTGTTAAGCTTCATAAACATGGGCCTAGTGACTATATTAAAATTTTGTGGCAGAAAGTCAATCCAAAACGGAATGGTGTTGCTGTAAACCTGTAGGGATGTGATTCTCCCCATCATCATCATCATCATGTTTTATCAGCATAAGGAATTTGTATTTTTGGGTCGATTGTTAAAATCGAGCCAATGTTAACAGAGTATATCAGCCTTGTGGGCCAGCACAACATACAAACAAGTAGTTCCATATAAACAGTTGTTAGGCATTATAACGATTTCTGTTTTCAAAATTATACAGTAATAAATCTAAATAATTTAAAAACATTTCAGAATAGAATAATATTATTTCATTATTGTTCTTTAAATGTGTAATTAATCGTAAATACTATTAATGCGCGAACGAACGACTTGGACATAAAAAATTATAAGAACTCGTTTTTTACCAATAAGTCTATAGTCGGCGTAGAGCAGTTGGTAGGGATGCTGGAAATAGCATTTACACTAACTTACTGCAGCGGATGCGAGTTCGAAAACCCATATAGTAGTTTGTTTTTTTTTTACAATTTTCTTCTGTTTTACTTATAATTTTAAGACTTTAAACCATTTTAAATGTTTTACAGCAAAATTTAATAATCAAAGAAAACTTCATTCAAAACTTATAAGGATTATGTTAATAAGACGTACTGTATACATATTATTCGATAACAGTAAAGTTCAGTCAGTAGTCGTGTCAGGTTTTGCTTGTACAACCAGAATTGGTTTCCTTGGGTTCTTTCAGGGCCATGCCTCAACATCAATCATCACCAATTTCTAGAATATTTACATGTCAGTTTTGTTTGTGGGCCCGCTGTGATACTTTGTATCACTGTTTTTCTTGTTCAGTTATTTACTCTGTGTCTTCTTTGATCTTGCTCATTGTTCATTTAGGATAGGAATTTATTTTGTATTATGGACACAATACAATCAACCCTATGGGCAAATCCCATAACTTTTGAATGACATTAAAAGTTGTGCAAACTTTGAATTTTCAGTTCAGGTTTGTAAAACCCCCTTCTCAGTTACCATTCACAGCTATGATACTTTATAGGGTAGTTGAACATACATGTAGTCACTGAATGCAAAAGATAAGCACATGGGTTCCTATCAAAAGTAAAGTTTACACATATGGTTAAAGGTCAAACTCTGTGGACATTTGTGTCTCCAGTTGTTGATAACTTTACTCATGCATGGGTTGTCCTGATATTTACACATGTATGTGTACAGTCTGTGTTGTTCAGAGACAATCGACCCTCAAGCACTTTCAGTCCTTTGATTCTTTAATGTGAATAAAACTATTAAAGCAGGAAAGGATATTACATAATACACAAAATCAGATCTATTCTGCCTTAAAATTTTCCGGTAAATATCTAAGGTATTTATCTTTGAAAGAAACAAAACCTTGGATGATTTACTTGTGCAAACATGCTTTCTCACCAATCTGGAGGCAGGTTACTAATGATGTCAGTGGTGCTTCAGTATCAATGTGATCGTTTTGGTGCAGCTTCTTTTCCTATCTCACAACATTAAATTATAGGATTTCTCAGTTTTTCAGTATTCAAGGTCTGTAACTCTACATTCATATCTGACTGGACTAAGAAAGAAGTATTGTGATATACATTTTCATTTGATTAAAAGATAAATATGAAAGATGGATGAAACTCATTTTAAACAAAAGGGCCATGATGGCTAAGAAAGACACTGGTTGCTCGGGAAAATCAGTGGTTGCTAAGGAAGTCACTTGTTCCATGGGGGAGTCAGTGGTTGCTAGGGCAAGTCAGTGGTTGCTTGGTAAGTCAGTGGTTGCTTTAGGAACTCATTGAAGCTGGGTTCCTTCTATAACTCTATGTAATGGCAAGGGACCCCCAACCCACTCCCCACTTACAGGTGTGGTCAATTTTGACCCCAAGGGCACGATTTGAACAAACTTGGGGGGGGGGGGGGGGGGGGGGGGTTTTTTTCGGCCCCGGGGGGGGGGGGGGGGGGGGGGGGGGGGGGGGGGGGGGGGGGGGGGGGGGGGGGTGTGGGGGGGGGGGGGGGGGGGGGGGTGGGGGTGTTTTTTTTTTTTTTTTTTTGTTTTGGGGGTGGGGGGGGGGGGGTTTTTTTTTTTTTTTTTTTTGTTGTCCCAGCAACTAGATTTTTGCTGGAATTGAATTATTTTAAGTAATTTTTGTAGAACTTCATGCAAGGAACATCCTTGCTAAGTCTTGTCAACATTAACCCTTTGATTTCAAAGGAGATGCCGTTTTAAGTAAATGTTGATGGACGGACAGATGGACGACAGACAACCATCTATCCTAAAAGCTCACCCTGGCACAAAGTGCCAGATGAGCTAAAAATGTACATCTTATAATATCATGAACTGTTAAAAACTTCTAAATAGAAATTTGACATTCTTTTCATGGCAAAGCAATTAAATTTCCGCAGAATGTGTAGACAGCGTAATTCTGTTGGCACTCCTCCTTAGAATCCACACATACACTTTCTACTCTTTTGATTACTTCAGCATTCAACAAATCAGCTTGGAAGCATTTCAAGCAAACAAGACTAATTAAACATTAACTATGATGTAATGGCGTCCTCTCTGTGTAACACAGTACATATTCAAAATGAAATAGTGCAGCCAGGATGGCAATGTGGTAGTACATCCTGGTCTCAATATATGAGGGTGAAGGGTTTGATTGTACCAAGTGCCATGCAGTGGTAGTGACCTTTCAATTTGTACTTATTTATTTAATCTTGATTTCAAACAAGTTATTACAACTTATATTAATGACTCTCGAGACTCATTCCAGATTGATTCAACCTAGAAGAGAGAGAGGAAATGGTGAATTATCTGTGTCTTGCCTAAGGGAACTACCACTACTTTGGCACTGTTAGGGTTTGATTCCTACAAGCATTAGTGGCCTGAGGTAATCAATTCATTCTCGGAGGTTCCAAGTCAGAGTCTCAAGGAAGTAAGAAAATTGAAGTTCAAGCAATAAGGAGAAACAACATGTATCTACGCATTAATTGAGTGGAATTAGAGAACATTCTGCAATGCACGATCAAATCTGCATAATTCCTGATAATAACTGTGCATTGGAGCAGAGCTCTAAGAGCAATTTTAGTAAAGGATCATTCAAGCGACAATCCTGTAAAGTTTGGTTCAGAATCAGGAGATGTCATTTAAAGGTTTGTCTTTAGCTCTGGCAACAACCGTGTGCATTGGAGAGGAACCCTTTGAGCAATTTAGGTAGGAGATCATCCAAGGAGCATTCCTCTTAATTTTGGTTGAAATTATCCAAGTGGTTAAAGGAGGAGATGATAGTTGAAGATTTTTCTATTTTTAGCTCTGCAGCAGAGTTGAATTAAACACATTTTTGGAGAAACTCAATTTTTCAGCAAATTCTGTGGGCAGTAATCAACTCTTAATATATTTCTTTACAGAAAAGAGGTGTGATAGTGGGGAAGAAAATAACGACAGTATGTGTTACAATTTTTATTTACAGAAGTCATTCTTTCTTTTTATTTTCAAACAAAACTTAAATTGTTATCAAGCAATAACATAATATGACATCAACAGCATTACAGTAATCTCAGAATAGTCAATTCCTCAAAATACATGTACAGATATTTTTAACAATATCTTATTAAATCAATCCCATCTTAGAAATGCTGGTAATAACTTTTTATTCCGCGAACATGAAAAATTCTTATAGATTGGCCTTTTGTCTTTGAAATAATAGATGATTTTAACATCTCTCCACAATTTTGCTATATCGTATCCCCAAATATTTCTTAATATCATGGTAGAATGCTAGAGTAAACAAATAATCTTAAACAGGGTCTGAGAAACTTCACTCAATAGCCTCAGATTTTTTAGCCAATTCTTGAACCCAGGCATTAATTAATTTAGTGTTTAATGACTACAAGATGTGGGACATACTCCCTTTTATATACACAACAATTTCATTTGGTAAAACAATCAACAACCACAAAATACCCTTACATGTAATATAAATTCCTGTAGAATAAATTATCTGATATATATAAATGACATGTGAAGATATAAACCCCACAAATGACCTGCAAAAATACATAAATTACACGTGTCCTTAGGCAATGAAGCATTGTATGGTATATAATTTATAAAATATTTTTTGTAAAAAAAAAATAAATAAAAAAGCACCGTCCACAGAAAATAACTCATTCTTTTTCTGTCAAGGAAAACACAACATATAATTTTTCAAACTTGCCAAAAAAAAGTCAATGTCACAGTTCTAAAATACTGAAATATCTATTTTGTCCATTTACCTGTCCAGTACCATAAATATAATATCCTCCCATCCAGTGTCATCTGTTGGTCATTTAACATATGTACTAGATAATTTATTGCTTAGCTTGCATCATTTATCACACCTTTTTCTTTTACGAGCTTTTATATTTGGCTTACTGGTATTTTTCTATTGGTGTAATGTTTCTCATTTTCACATATTTAAACCAAATTCAAAAATAAGTCACTGCTACTTATTTTATATATAATATTCAAGTATTTTTTGTCTTCTTCTTCATTTGAGATTTTTTCGTAAGAAGTGTCCCGACTGATGTGTACAAATCTTGACCACCACAGCATCAGGAATGTTGTAAATACGAATCTTTCGTACATAATTCAGAATCAAAGTCAGACAATATTTGAACAAAATATTTAAAACTGTAACTTTCCAATTGATATATCAATTAATGTTACAGAGAGCCAGCAATTGCTTGAATACTATATCACATTGTACTTAATTTTCAATTAATCCAATTATTTGTATGAAAGACACATTTCGCTTTTTCAACTAAGTCAGTTTGAACAATTACTCACAATTCAACGTTACTATATCCGAAAGTTTAGCTGTGTTTTATTGGGATAAGTTTTTCTCTGGGTCCTTCCAAAGACGGCAGCGGAGCTTCCAGTGTCAAGACTCCCCCTGTGCTCAATTTGGATGTTAGACGTTCTGGTTGTACATCTTTCGGCAATACGTACGACCTGTTGTACTCCCTGAAGACAGATTTACCTTGATCCTTATCATCGTGTTTTGCAGTAACAGTCAACGTATTTCCCGCAGTACGTACTTGGATCTCCTCCGGCTTGAACTGGCGCATATCGAACTCGAGATGGAATTTTCTGGTTCCATCCATGTACGTATGGATTGGATTTTCCATGCGGAAGTTTTCAGTCAGTCTCCAATCATCAACATTCTGGACAGGTGCGGGCGCAGAAAGAGATCTTTGCGTGTTTTCCATCATTCTAGTCATCTCATCATTCATACGCCTCATCTCCCGATCAAAGTCATGCTGTTGTCTTTCTCTGGATGGATAATGTACCATACTAGAAGAGAATTCTGGAGGAGGATGCATTGGTGGAAGTGTCGTCGGGAATGGTGTCGTCGGGAATGGTGGCGTGTGAGAAAATGGTGCAACCTCCCATCTGGGCGGTGAACGCCATAATTCGGTCTCGTACCTTGTTGGAATGATTCGTGACGAAGTATCGTAAAAACTAGAATGATGCATTGTAACAGTTCAGTTCAAAATCGTTAAAGATATTTTAAAACACAGTTGAAGCCTCTGACGTCCGTATTCAAAACACTTAATCCCCAATGTCAAATCCAACTAAATCCTCGTAATTTATTTTCTAAATTGTCTATTTAGTCTATCCACAAACTTCTGCAAATATTCCCTTCCTCTGTCTTTTTATTGTACTTAAAATTTCCGACACCTGCTTTTGTAAAATGCTAGCTTCTTACTGCTGTAGCTACACAACAGTGGTCACTTTTATGTCTACTTTTAAGTAAGTTACCACCCAATGAGTTTCACAATTGTCCACCCTAATAATTACTACCATTCAACAATGACAGTCCAAAGGAGTCTCTCTTTACTATCCTCTCATAGACGATTTACTAACTGCAGTGGTAACCTAAAGCTACTGTTGGATCTACCTGTAATTAAGGCCAGGTATATATACGCTATTCTAGACAGGCTCATTATTTTAAAACAAGGAACACTCCTCATCACTGCTTGAGTCATACAGTATGAATGAGGTTGTTGAAACAAAAATAGAAGGTTCAAGAAATACTAGGAATCATTTTTGTTGTAAATAACTTCATGTAAACATGTAAACAAGCTACATGCCCATAGGCCAAAACATCTCATACAGCAGCAACAAGAAATGTGTGCAATGTAACAAGAATTTTATGTCTTAAACAACCTCCTTTCTTAGTCATATTAATTACTTCTGAACTTGAAAAGGAAAACAAGAATAAAGTTATCAAAATGTTCCAGAGAATTTATTATTGACAAAACATTTATTTTTTTCCGAACATTACAGATCCCTTATACATGTACAAGTTATTTTGTGGAATTCTTACTATGTATCAGACATTACAACATTGCAATTCGAGAAATACCTTCATTGTCTGTTTATTTATATTTGTTTGTTTACTTGGCAAGAAACAATTGAATCATTATAAACACTTTAAAAATCCTATGATACCATGATACATTAAATAAAAATGGTCAGATTACAGTTCACATTTCATTGTCATGGTTACCAGAGTCTGATGCTAATCCAATTTCAATTAGCAAAAAAGTGCATGTTAATCAAACATTAATTTACTTTGGCCTTACTCTTGAAAACTACAGGTAATTTTACCACTCCATTTTGATTCCCCCTCCTCACCACATGCTTTCATTTATGATCTTATAAAACTATTTTAGGGATGGAGTCAAAGAGGTTAATTCTGCTAAGAAATGTTTCAAATTCTTTGAATCATTTTGAGCTGACAATCCTTTACTCCAATTCTTGGAAAGATTTCAACACTGTCTTCTAAAAGTTTATTGCCACAGAAATAAGTTAATGTATTGTCTGTAGGTATCAACTTCTTAGAGGCTTATAAATTGTTCACCTAAATTCTATGGCATACTGTAAAAGCCTATATATCTGTGAGTTGTTTCTTTCATGAATTTCCAATTTTCAATTAGTTTTTTTCATTCACAACTGAGCACTACTTTATCATAATCTTTATTGTGTTTGCTTTGTTTCCAAATTTAATGACTTCACAAAGTGCATCATTTGTAAAATTTAATTAAATTTGCCCAAAAAACTGCTTTAACAGTACTTCATTTATAATGTAGCTTAGTGTTTTACTAGAAGACAAAAAAGCCTTGATCTGCATTAATTAAAAACTCCTCTCATTTAACACACACAACACACTGTACCATAATGGTGAATATCTGTACCATCTTATTCCAAATCCCTCTCATTCATGACAAATTTACAATTCAGACAAGCTAAAGTATTGCTACATTTTGACCTTCTACTACTTATGTGACCTTGACCTTTTGTGTTAGAGAAATATTAACGGAATATCTGTACCAAGTTCAAGTGTTCTAAAATCCCTAGAATCATGACAAAGTATGACAAGAGGGCCAAGATGGCCCTATATTGCTCACCTTGGTACAAGTCCACTTGCCTGGTGGAAGATCACTAGATAATGTTATATACCAATTAAATTTTCCTATATATGCCTTTGTAAAGCAAATGATCCCCCCCCCGGGCAAGGTCAATTTTGACCCCAGGGGCATAATTTGAACAAACTTTGAAGAGGTCTACTAGGCAATGCTACATGCCAAATATCTAAGCTCTAGGCCTTGTGGTTTCAGAGAAAAAGATTTTTAAAGTTTTCCCTATATAAGCCTATGTAAAACTAATTGACCCCCGGTGCGGGGTCAATTTTGACCCTGGGGTCATAATTTGAACAATCTTGGCAAATATCTTAGCTCTAGGCCTTGTGGTTTCAGAGAAGAAGATTTTACAAGTTTTTCCTATATATGCCTATGCAAAAACTAAGTGCCCACCCGCGCGGGGTCAGTTTTGAACAATTTTGGTAGAGGTCCACTAGACAATGCTACATGCCAAATATCTTAGCTCTAGGCCTTGTGGTTTCAGAGAAGAAGATTTTTAAAGTTTTTCCTATTTGTTGCCATAGCAACCAGAGTTCTGCATGGAATGGAATTCTTTGAACAGTTTTGGTAAAGCTTTATGCAAGGAACATTCCTGCATAGTTTTATCAACATTGGCCTGGAGGTTTCAGAGGAGATGTCATTTGAATCAAAATGTTGACGGACAACGGACGACTGATGACGGACAATCATCGATCAGAAAAGCTCACCCTGGCTACAGGTGAGCTAATAAATTACAAGCTGGACAAGCTTGGGTTACTGCAGGGACATGCACACCACTGCAGGGACATGCACACCACTGCAGGGACATACACACTACTGCAGGGACACACACACCACTGCAGGGACATACACACCACTACAGGGACACACACACTACTGCAGGGACACACACTCCACTGCAGGGACATACACACCACTGCAGGGACACACACACCACTGCAGGGACATACACACTACTGCAGGGACATGCACACCACTGCAGGGACACACACACCACTGCAGGGACATACACACTACTGCAGGGACACACACACCACTGCAGGGACATACACACTACTGCAGGGACATACACACCACTGCAGGGACACACACACACCACTGCAGGGACATGCACACCCCTGCAGGGACACGCATACCACTTTGATTGTTTTTTTTCTTTTGTTGTTATAGTAACTCAGACAAGGTTATCGACATCTAAATTATCTAAGTTATAGCCAAAATCTAAGTACAAAAAGGGGCATAACTCAAATCGTCAAATACGACCTTGACATACAAAATTTGGCGGCATCGCAACCCTTATGTCATAAGCAATGCAATTTGAAGTTAGATGAAGAAATCTTAAGAAATGGCAAAGTTTTAGCCAATGTTAAGTTTTCATGACAAAATCTAGGTACAAAATGGGGCAAAACTCTGTCAAATATGACCTTGACCTACAATATTTGGTGGCATCATGACCCTTTTGTCATAAGCAATACAACTGTAAAGTTTGATGAAGAAATCTTAAGAAATGGCAAAGTTATAGCCAACGTTAAGTTTATGTGATGGACGGACGGACAAAGCAATCCCTATGTATCGCCTTTTCTCTTAAAGGGCGACACAAAAATTGACCTACAGAACGGTGTCATTCACTTCCAAATTCGTAACATGATAATAATGCTAATATGAGGAACTACGATGATTTCTGCAAGATAAAATGCAATACAGTATACTAAACAAAGTCTGTTGAGATTGAGACTTTTGTGCCCCTTTGAATAAGTCTAAGAAATCTTCTCTCAATCACAGCTCATCTCAACACTAAGGTGTGACCAATCTATGAAAATGTTATTAAAGAACTGAAGGGAATATTGTTTAAATTGTTTGAAAAGATACCAGTCTAGCATTTAAGCAGCTAGTTACAGTTTGGAAAGTCACATTAACTAAAATATATCCTACATACTCTGCATAAGGTTACCAAATAAAGATCAAGAGAAAAGCCTTGACTCATGTCATAACAGGCAGAAATCTGACAGACAAAGCAACAATGTTGTCAAAGGGAGATAATTTTGCTTTTAATCATGCAATCCAGAACAAGAAATAACACACCTTTGATAGCTATAAAGCTGATAGTATTAACTGTAACTTGTCCATATTAAAAACAGTTACAGTAACGCTCGACAAGCTACTTCTTTCTAAGCAATCTGTTTACTCTCATGGACTTTTCTATCCATTACTTTGGACATTTTCCATCCATTACTTTGGACATTTTCCATCCATTACTTTGGACATTTTCCATCCATTACTTTGGACAGTACCATTAAATGTTCAAAGAAATGCCCCATGAAATTTTACTGATTGAATAACATACAGTGCAGATCATAATCAGACTGAACAGAAATGATCACATGCTCACACAAGCAGTCATTAGCCTCCTCCAAGTCCTTTTATAAATATTCTATTTATAAATGGTACTGGAGTCAACAAGGGATGTATCACTATATTTTCCCATATTTGTAAGGACTTCTGAATAATTTTCTGTATTTGTATGGACTACTGAATAATTTTCCATATTTTGTATGGACTTCTGTCTGAATTTAATTTTCCCATATTTGTACTGAATAAATTTCCCATGTTTCAGAAGACTACTAGTAAAATTAATTTTCCCATGTAAATAATTCTTCCATACTTGTACAAACTGAATAATTTTCAACATTTGTATGGGCTATTAACTATTTTTTTCCTTATCTATACACACAACTGAATACTTTTCCAATATTTGTACGGACTACTGAATAATTTTCCGATATCTGTTCTCACTACTGAATAATTTTCCCTTGTAATCTACAAGTCACAACAATCTATTGCACAGGCCCTATCAGTCTAGGGAAGCCACTGAAAATCACATGTTTCTTTTTGCTCTTACAGTTTATATATATCTGGTATAGAGATACTAATTATATCTGTAATTCAGTCATATTCTTTCAAGTATAAGTGATTACAAGGTACTTTACCATTATTCATACCTGTGTAGTGTTTGCATTAAGCATTTACCTAAGGCATGCAGAGAAAAACAACTGGAACATGCAAATGCTGCAAAGTATATATCTAACCTACGTGTGTATCGGCCCTGCAGTTTTGGCAAAGAAGTTTGTCAAAGTTTTTCATAATTATGTAATAGACTTCATAAAAAAACAACCATCAGGTGGTTCCAATTTTGACCGAAGAAGTATGATGTCAATAAACTTTGTAATGGACTTCCAGATGATGCTGCACACTAAATATCCAGGCTCTGGGCTTTAGAGATGTGGACAAGACTTTTAAAGTTAATTTTCTATACAAGTCTAACAAGTGCAGCAAGTGACTGCCCTTCTCCAGTCCAAAGTGACTGCCCTTCTCCAGTCCCAAGTGACTGCCCTTCTCCAGTCCCAAGTGACTGCCCTTCTCCAGTCCCAAGTGACTGCCCTTTCCCAGTCCCAATTACTGCCCTTCTCTTCCAAAGAACAAGATTTTAACAACTTGGGAGAGGACTCTCAGACCATCTTAGATGTCAAATATCTAAACTTGCAGTTTTGGAGAAGAATATTTTCCATGTCTTTTCTTCTATCCTAAGCTCTCGCTCTCATGTAGTTCAGTCAACTAGAATCTTTCAAAAATACTTAGAAGAGCTTAATGACAGGACACTTTTTGCAAGGTCTGGTGACACTCTATCAATCAATTCACAAAAAGAAGTTATTTCAGGCAAATTGTAGCCAGCTGACATTCAACAATCCTCAAAACTAACCATGAGCACTACACTATTGGCTCAAGTGAGCTAACAATACAGCAGTAAGATTTTCTATAACTGACCTAAACATTTTCCATAAAGACAAGCATAAAAGTACCACATACCCACCAAGTTTCAAGGAAAATATTTCAAATAAAACATGCTTCTTACCTTAGTTTTTAATGTTGGGCCTACAAATTTGTTACTGTCTCTCTCTGCCATTGCAGTATCCTCAATGCTTGGACAGTCATCAAGAACTGTAGACAACTGACCAAATCCCAGCTTGTATATATACACCACTTATACCATTTCTCAATCCTGAAACATACATGTAACTGTTAATTTTGTTTTTACAAACTTTGCTTTTGGATTTTACTTTTTTTTCACGGGTAGTTCATTAAAAAGCAATAATAGGCTGGCTTTTAAGAACTAATCTTCGTAGTTTGTAACTGTCAAACAGATAGCAAAAGTTTTCAGTAACAAATTCTTAAAAGAATTAAAATTAAGTCTTTAAAAATAGTTTCAAATGAAAATTGAACTCGGACATGGTAAAACTACAGAACTATGTAATCTTTCATGTTTCAGGCACAAATTTTTCTACCTATCTCTTGCTAAAACTGTCAGACAAAAAAATATGCTGACCAAGTTGAAGAAATACATGCTGTTTCAATGAATAGCGTTATGTGTGTGTGCGTGACTCTTTATTTTCAAGTAACATTTGAGCTTCTGCAGGCTGAAACCCCTTACCATTTTAACCACACTCCTACGGAAGAATTAATTAACCCTTTCTTTTACCCAAGATGCAGCATCATGTTTAGTTTTGTAAGTAAGATTCTTACATTATGTAACAGGACTGACAGACAGACAAAATTTTTACCACAATTTAAAGATCAGGCAATAGCGATCACAATTTCCTGTTTTAAATTAACCAAGGTTCATAATCTGTATAATATTGAAATTTCAGGGTAACTAAGAAAATAGCCAGGTCAGAGTACACAAGTATGTTATTTTCACTATATCAACAAGTTCCTCATTTTTACGAGTTTCTGCTTTAATCCTGTTTATTGCCAAAACACCAATACAATTTTAAATGTATGAAAACTGTAGAGAGGGGAAAGAAAGAAAAGTGAGAAAACACCAACCTGGCGATAACAGGTATCACTACCTTGAGCGTCTATACAAATGGCATAGTACATAGAGAATATTCAGTATATATAGCAAAATGTTCCCGCCAAATTAGTAAAATCACACTTTGCATGAAAGACATAACACTGTTAAAATTTACCTGCAAAAGCACTGATACAAAAATCTTGCTATCAAATGTATAAACCTTAAAGTTTTCAATGTACCAAAGAATGAAATTAATTCTATGGGAAATAAACGAACTACCCTTCCTGTGTTTACTAACTTAACACGGTTAACTGACGGATAAAAAGCAGGAAGTGCATGCTTAAGGATATCATATCATTAGGATACTAAAATTATGGTAGTTGAGATAGTGCCAGATGACTGAATAACAAAACAGACTGCATTGTATTAAAGCTGTATTGAATAACTCATGGTCACAAAATAGGAACATTTGAACATTGGTATTTAAAAGATGTACATTGTAATAGGAAATGACTTAACGATAAGCATTCCTACCACACATATGACATGAAAATCTCAGAGTCAAATTATAAAATAAGTAAATGACGAGGAGCTGACTCTGCATATTATTTTTGCAGACAGTGGCTAGGTATGATATTTATATTATCCAAAACTAGAAGTGGAGAAATCCAGCAGAGAATGTTCATTGTCTAACAAATAATTGGTAATTTAATTGAGAGATCTATGCATCAAGTGCACAAAGCTATAATGATGTCACAAATTGGAATGTCTTATGATTGAAGCTTAACAAAGTATATATTCGCACAAACTTCCAAAAACATGCTTTGAAATTAATCTGAAACTAGCTCAAGTATTCAACAAGAGCAGGTGCGGGTGCTGGATGCTAAAGTGTCCGATTTATTTATTACCATTTTTTAAGTAACAGTGTCCTTCAAAGTGTCCTTCACATTGATCCCGAAACACAATCTCACAAAAAGTTTTCGTAAATAATAACTATACACTTAGTTTGCTCACAAATTTTTTTAATTCACACCGTGGGGAATCACGTGATCAAAATAATCTCTAAACAAAAGTAAATCTATGAAAATGTTAAAAAATAATGAAAGTTGTTTAGCTTTAAATATGAAATGTAGCCTATCTTATGGCGACATAAATGTATCCTAAAACTACATAGGTCTCAATCATAGTCTCCTTCAGATTGTAATAAACACTTCAGTACACTGAACTAATTTATTTTTGAAGTGTTCAGCACAATCAGAAGGCCTGATGCACAGTAAAGTGCCCAATTGTGTTAGCCTCAAAGTCAAAAAAAAAAGTTTCAGGTATAACTTCAAGAAGTTGCCACTTTTGTAGAGCAGTATGTCCTGGACAATGATCAGTAATTAAAAAGATAACTTTTTGAACCATTTTTTGTAAATTTCATTTTTTGTGTGTCTGGTCAGGGTAGGGGACGGACATTACATAAACATATATTAAACCCTCTGGTGAAAACATGTGTATGAAAATAAATATGTTTTTACATATTTTTCATTTGTTTATAGCTAAAGTTTAAAATTATGCACCTTTTACCCTATATGTTGCCTTTTTTTTCAAATGTGGTGTTGTGAGGTACAGAAGTTAAGAATTTTTTAAGCATTTCGAAAGTTTACTTTTTTCTAAAACAAACTAAAGACATAATACCCTTGGAAGAAATAGTTTAAAAACAGTATAATAACACAACTAATGAATGTAAATCAAAATAAGCTTTATTTTTTACATATATATGAAGTAAAAGTCACAAATACAATGTACATGCAAAAGGGGACGGACATTACATAAAGTCACCGGTTCAAAAGTAATGAGTTTTTTTTAGCGTCTATAAATCATTAAGCATTTGTTTTAAGCATAAACATGTATACATGCTTTTTTGAAGGTTCTTAAATCATTGAACAAGGTGCTAAAGCTCCTTCATTTAAAAAAAAGGAAGAAAATTACAAGCAGTAATGATCTTTTTAGGTATGGTATATTGGGGTTTTATCATTGGTACCGGTTGCCCATATGACCAACGCCCCCAGAAGAATTTAGTTATTTTAGGTTTTCGTGGGATAGTGTAAGATACAGAAAGCGTCCCAATTCCAGAGACACCCCTGGTTCTTTATCATGCCAGGTTTTCACCCATACATGGGACCTCGGTTTTTAAGTCTCATCCGAAAGACTGTTAGTAATTTTAGTTGGTCAGCCCTGGGATTCGAACCCACAACCCCAAGATTACAAGTCTCGTGCTCTACCTATTGAGCTAATCGGGCTGACTAAAGCAGTAATGATCTATTTAGTTTGAACTGAATTGAAGAGAATTTTATCAAGGTCCGTCCAAAAGAGCACTTATGTTAGCTTAATATTTGGATGAGACCCCGGCATGTCTCCCGTCATGCCTAAAAAACAAAATTTTGAAGCCAGAAATAGGAGAAATTTACCTGACTGCAATTTCCAGCTATTATCGCCAAAGGCTGAATTTACCGGTAATTGGTTACCAAAGAGTAGGCCAATCACGGTGACCTATTTAGTTTGTTTGTAATTGTGCTTTGTTTTTCCCCCTTTTTTTTTGAGAGAAATTTTTGTTACACCGGGTGACCTTTTTTTTTTTGATTTGTTTTTTCTCTCTTTTTTTTTGGGGGTTTGTTGGTTCCGCCGGGTTACCTATTTACTTTTGATGCAGATATTAAATATTTTCATCTTGAAATAAGGCAGGCCTAATATTGCTATAAAAGGCTTGATTGGATACTCTCAGTTGCCAATAACTATTTTTTGTTTTAATCTTGCTGTAATTTGGGTCTTGTACTTTAAGAAAAGGCACTGATTGGACAATTTCAGCTGCCAATTAATAGTTTGTTGTTTTAGCAAGGATTATCTGCAGAGCTGGAGTCCAATTTAGGGGTTTTATGACACTTTGTGTATTGTCACCTTATGATCTTTATTGAAATGCCCTAGGGGGTCTGTGGACACCTGGTACTTTATGACATGGGGTAAACATAAAGCAAGTCACCATTTCATTGTGTTGTTTTAAGGAAGCAATATTATGCAATTTATTAGTAATCTTTTTGAAGATTATATTCTTGTGCAAGTTCTTGGGGTTCCTGCAGAGAACATTGAGAAACTTAAAAATAGGTCTGTTGCAAAATGAAAAAAGCGACATTGTAGACTAAAATATTTTTATTTCTGCATTTCAAAGCTTAAAGTTTTTTACAAGTATGATTTAAGAATAACGTTGAAATAAAAATGTAGAGTGTATTTATTTTATCAATGAATTTGCTCAACAAATTTCAACACACAGTTATTATTACTATTTAAGCCTTTAAAATAGGTTTTTCTAATAGAAAATAAAACTTTTATTTCATTTTTAAGAATAATTTGCAAAATTAAGACAAAAGAAACCAACATTTTGTTATTAAATAAAAAAATAAATCAATTTCAAAAATTATGTCTGAAGGGGACGGACATTACAGATAACTTTTACATTTTCTCATTTTTTTCAAAAAGTACTTGGTAGATTTTAAAGATTTTTTAAAACTTTATTAATGACATCATTTGTTAAAAGACTACAACAGCTATTTGCAAGTCAGTAGTCTATGTCACAATTTACTCATGGGGGACGGACATTACAGTTTTTTCGTAACATTCATCAAACGCTAACATATTTCGACACATAATTTTTTATGGTTTATTACACTGTCCTACAATTTGAACAGTGTAAACTTACATTATTACCAGCTTCATCTGTGATATTTAACAAGTTCTGGGTGTTATGGTTGCTATTTTGCTGTCATTTTTGCATGTTCAGTGTTTTAAGATTTCTTGAGCGTTACATAGGCACTTGTTGCATTCAAATCAAGATATCAATACAGATAAATAAAAAAAATATAATGTATCATATACCAAATTAAAGCTGTGTCTCTTGGGTTTAAAACCAAACCAAACTTAAATATATTAGAAGTAGTAGGGTCCTGTTATAAAGGTTTTAAAAAGGGTGAAATTTTCAAAGCTAACGTGTTACAGGGAAAAATTGCCATTTTTGGACCGGTTCTGCAGATCCTTTAAAAAAACGTTTGGAAATATATGAAAAATTTTCACCTGCACATTCTTATGTACACTACAGCTTTCTTAAAAACTTTATTTCATGGCTCTATCATGGTTAGTTAAAAAGATATGGCCTTGTACACATTTTTTACAACAATTGGGCACTTTACTGTGCATCGGAGGGGGGGGGGGTTTTTTTTTGTGGGTTTTTGTTTTTTTTTGATTAAGTTTTTTTTTTTATTAGGTTGTTTACTTTTTATAATCACAGCTGAACAGCTTTCATTATTTTATAACATTTTTCATATATTCACTTTTGTTTAGAGATAATTTTGATTATGTGATTCCCCACCGTGATTCAACTGCAACCAAAGATATTGTTTTTTCCCCATTTTTCTATTTTTAGAAAAAAACCTTGACCTTCACCCCATGATTCCCGAACATAATCCATATAAAAGTCTTTATTTATATGTATTACACACTTAATAATTTAGTAATATTATGTCAATTGTAACTAAAGATATTGAATGTAGTACCAATTTTCTATTTTTAGTTACAGTGACCCCTGGAGCTTTAAAAAAACAACCTTTTAAAGATCTTCTTAAATACTTACTACAAACAAGTTAGTTACATTATGTCAACTTTAACTAAAGATATTGAGTATATATATTAGTTTTCCTATTTTAATAATAGTGACCTTGACCCTAGGAGGCCCAAAACACAATCCAATTAAAGATATTTATTAAATTATAAATACTTCCTATACACCAAGTTTGGTTGTATTATGTCCACTGTTACAAAAATATTGTGTATGTGTGAAACTTTCCAAGTTAAGAAGGGGCAATAATCCAGTCAAAATACATGACAGGGTTATGCAACTTGTAAAACTCTTCCTAATCATTAATTCATTATATTGGTCATTAAATACTGAACAGGTATTCCAACTTTCAAAGTGATAGCTTTTTTAGTTTGCATGTAAATGACCTACTGTATTTCCCCGCCTATAAGGCGATCCACATACAAGACAACCCCCTACTTTGCCCCGTGGAAATTGTGTGGTTTTTGTATAGACTCATTTATAAGACGAGGCAATTTTTTAAGTGAAACCCAGTTACTTTATTTTCTTTTAAGATAATAAGTTAATTTTTTAATCCCTGCTTTTTTGGAGTATTATAAACCAATCTGTGTATTGTTAATTCGGATATTGATTTTTGGTGACACTTTGAAAAGATAATTGCGTAAATATGTGTCATTGGCTGATTAATCAATTATGAAAACATATGACAGCCTGTATATAATTATTAAGTGTGCCGAGGATCCCCCAAAGTAGCCACAATTACGTCCTAGTTTAAAGAAGAAAAGGAGCAAGAAGTAATAAAGTCAGTTAAAAATTGTTTTTTCATTCTCATTGTTCTTGGATCATTTCTTGGAGTTATCACAAAATGTTTGCAAAAAAGCAAACTTTCGTATTTTACAATTAAAAGTTAACAAAAGAACGGCGGCGACGAATTTTACAAAAATATCTTTTGGCCTTTTGTCTAAGCCTCTCGCTCCTTTTTTCCTTTAACAACGACGTAATTGTCGCTAATTTGGGGGATCCTGGGCACTCTTAATAATTATACACAAGCTGCCAGATGTTTTCATAAATTGATTGATCAGCCGATGACACGTATTTACCATAAGCAATTATCGTCTCAAAGTGTCACCAAAATTCAATATCCGAATTAACAATACACAGACTGGATAGGTTATCGATTTTCTTTACAATTAACGCTTGGTAAAGCGCTTGATTCAGATATCAATTTGAGGCCACTTATATCATACCGGAAAAAAAAATATGACAGAAAAAGTATGCACCACTTATTTTCGCCAAATTTACCTTCAGATTCTTGAAATGATCGCAAATGGGGACATTGGCGATCTGTAGCGGAGATGAGTTAACACAATAAACGTAATTAGCCAAAGTATGGTACCAGTAATTGTTTGACTGTCGTCTGCACATAGACACTCGCGGGACGACTTTCGATATTGCCGATTTCATCACAAATGTATCTAGGATTGATTTTTATTTTTGGTTGATTCTCGTGGCCTCGCTTATAACATGAAGACCCCACTTTGACGCAAAAATCGGGACTTTATATCCTTGTCTTATAAGTCCCCTTTTCCTACCTACACCACCCGATATTCTGAATGAATTTAACAAGAAAACGCGTAAATTCACTAACAAACTAATCAGAGAATATTTCTTGATGAATAAAATGGAAAAGCCTTATATACACAGATCCTGGGAACAGACATTCAAATAGAATATTCCTTGGAAATCTGTTTATTTCATGTAAAATCACATTATCATTTTTATAAAATGGAACTTAAAAATTCCGTAGCTATCGAATTATAAGCTCAGTAAGAGTTATGATACTATAACCTAAGCCACTGCCTTTTGCGAACTGCACAAAATATTGATTGCCAAACTACTGTATAATTTATGCAGAGAGCATAATCGTAATATCTCTTGTCAATTTTCATAATAAAGAATGCTGACAAAACATTTTTTTTTTCTTAGTAAAAGCATAGGAGCTCGAAGTCATGATTATGCCTTTTCCAGCTTCGTTTTGTATTTTACACTCATTTAAGAACTAAGCTCACAAAATATAAGCTCAGCTTTTCCAAATCTTATCTTTTATATTTTACCACTGAAAAACCCCGTAGACTGAAAAAAGACAGTCTACCGGGCACTTCAGTGGTAAAATATAAAATTTAAGATTGGGGGAAAATACGATCATATTTTGTTAGCTTGGTTCTTAAATAAATGTAAAAAGACATAAAAAGCCCAAAAAAGCATAATCCCGACCTCGAGCTCATACTACGAGTCATAGATCAGAAAGATGTTCTTTCTTAGACTGTGAATTATAAACAAACTTGAGAAATAAATCGTTTGTACTTTGAGTAATAATTGAGTAATTGCCTATATTTATGTGTGTAATAATTTGAAGAACCCGTTTTCGAACCTTCAAAACAAATCGGCACGTGTAATTATTCACACATTTTGCTAAATTTCTCAAAGGAAATGACCTTCTTATTTGCACTTTACCTGTTAGCAAGAGAGAAGCTTAGCTTACTGTTATCTGTTGATGTTCTGAACTGAAAACATTTGTCTGTGTCTGAAGTCTTGAAGAGCGCAAAATTTACTTTCTTTTTCTTTTTTTAACTTCGCTAGGTCCTTTTGCTCAGGAAAATTGTATGCTTGCACCGTGTAAATGTTGTGCTTACTTCGTACGAACTTGAGGTGTGATTTTAAATTTGAATATGATTTTAATATATAATTCCTAGATATTTAAATGATGTTAATTCAGCTTTTTTTATTATTTCATGAATAACAATAAAGAAATATTGAACTGTCTCGCTGCAACTATCAGATAACTTTTACTCTAGAAACACAAACGTGCACGAAATTACTCGTACCGCAACTGTATTGGTGCAAGAATGACCAAAAATCTAGGTAGCTGAATCCGGCTATCTAGCCACTGCCTTTCCACTTCGAAAGCAAACCGATTTTACAGGTTGACATTCTTTGCTTTATACACTTATAGAATGAGAGATCTATGGAAGGAGTCGCACTGCCACTGTCTGACTGTAACGCCAATTTTATTTGTAGGAGCTATATATAGTGCAATGTCGATAAATGTTGTCGATTTTAAAAATTATTCGCACGAACTGTACATTTTATGTATGTATGTAACTTGATTATAACTTCCAAGTGTACGTACAATGTACTGTATTTATTTTTGCATAGACAAGGCTTGTTTTCTATGCATGTCATTGACCTATAGATATATACATGTTTGTGTCTCATAATGAACAGCTGTCAAAATTTTTCATTTGCAAATGCTCAAAGTTGTTCAGTGAGAAGAAGGAAGATAACACATAACATACAGTACGACATCACTGGTCACTTTGTTTCGATAAGTCACTGCAAAATATATTTGATCTCAATCTCAAAGTCGCCCTGCTTGACTGGTCAGACTTCATGATACATGTACTGATCCAAGCAATAACCTTATTATGTTATTTTGTAAAACTTAAATGTTACGTCTATATTCAATATATATTCTTATTAATTCATTATCCTTTGACATATATCACTATTATTTGTTAATTTGATACAACTTAAGACTTTTGAGAGATCAATTTATACGATGTATGAACATGATACCTTATGTATGTGGGTTTCATCCGTAAAAAGAAAACAAGGTATAAAACACAAAACAAAAACTTTTCAACTATGTGTACACCTGTGTCAAAATGTGCAAGTTCAGTTTATAAATACTATATGAACACTGAAGCTTGTCAGAGGTTTCAAATCTGGCGATAAAGTTACCCTGCTGGCTGTCACATCACGTTAATTGACTTCCAGATTACCAGCCTAACTTCTGAGTATGTATAATGTGCAAGTGTGTCTGATTACCGGATGAGCAGCCACTTCCCATTTTATTAGGCTAAGTCTTTAATAAGACTTAAGCTTTATGTTCTTTCACAGTTGTTACACATTTTTGGGATGGATAGTGAGCATTATGGAAGGCTGCTATGCTGGAACTTGTGCACATAGGAGACATCTTTATTTACATAATTCATTTATTAATGTTTTCTTCTATCTCATTATTGATGTCTTTCATGCTCAAAATGAATCTTACCTTATGTTAGACATGCATTAATTTATAATTTTTAATATATTAAGCCCATTTTAAATATTAGGTTTGTGCTAACTGTAGGGTAATGTGTGGTACAGATCACAGTTTTCAAGGTAGCCTTATAAAAACTGTATTCATTTCTCTTTCTGGGTTTACCCAATTTTTAATGATCGTAGAGAAAGTGCCCAGCCAAAAAGCTGGCTTCTACATCAAATTAAATAATTTAAATAATTTGGCTAGCTAAAGCAGTTCATTGTACAGTACAGTTATTTGCAGTAGCCTTTCTGTTACAATTATTATAACATATTATCTATGTTACACAAAAAATGCAATTTGTTGAAAAAGGAATGTGCAATATGATTTATTTGGGACACGGCTTTCAGTGAAAGCAATATGGAGAATAGTCCTGGCTGGATATTTATGTCACGTTGAAAAATCATTTTGATGAAGCAGGATTTGTAACCTCAGTTCATTGAGTGTACACTTTACAAGACCTCCACAAAAGCTAGCTCAGGTGGGTTGTGGGTTCGAGCCCCACTGGGGTCACGGCCGTTCCTCCTCATATGACACCAGTACTGGTTTTTCCAGGAATGGGATTCAAGAGTGACATGATAAGTTTCAAGCTGTCTTCACGATGGAGCTAAAATAAATTAGTATCAACTAAAAGCTAACTCAGCTAGAATGGTTTCCATAACTACAATGTAGAATTGGTCTTGTTACTGTATCAGTTGACCATATTAACTAGAATGCGAATTTACAATGCTAGCATCTAACAAAGACGTTTGACTAGGTAAAAGACAAATACCATTTTATTTGCAGTGTTAACTAGTAGAACATACATGTTTTACGTAATGTAATATTTAAATTTTTGTGTTCAAAATTTCAGAACAGGCATGGCGTTGCAGAACTCTAGTATAGTGATGAATAGCCTGCGAAACTTCAGTTTATTGACCAGTCCAGGATTTCGCTCAGCAATATGTGCCAGTAGAAGTAGACAGCTGTCATATATAATAAATTCAGACAAATTAACACATGCTAATAGAGACTTACAGACAAACACCTGGACACAAAGGGAAACCACAAAAAACAGAAACATCATAGATACTCCATGGAGCATTCAGATAAGAAATTATGCAAAGTCAAAAAACAGACCCAAAAAAGGTAAAAGTAACATAAGAATCTAATTATTAATAAGATGACTCAATCTTTCATACAGAAACTGTACAACGAAGCCAATGAAAGGATTATAATCTACATGTTTTTTTACAAGATTTTAGTAACATTTCTTTAGATAGGCTAATTTGTTTGTTCTAAAATGCGAAGTAAGGTCTTAAAGTTTTATTGCTTTTGAAACTTGCTCAAGATGTAGATTCAGAAAGGCAATGTGGAATCAAGAGTCTTGCCTTAAGACAGGAGAATTATAGCACTGGTGGGGATGCAGTCCCAAGGGTAACACTATACCAATGTGATAAGATGGCTCAAAGTAATAATCTACATTTTTTATTACAGGATCAAATAAACATAAACCAGAACACAATGTAGAGCTGGATGAAAACATTGTTCAGGGGATAATTGACATTGACAAATATCAAGCTGACCTTAACAAGGTGTTAGAAGATCTAAAACAGGATTATATACGGAAATTGTCTCTTAAAACTTCTGCAGGTAGGTGGCTATATGTTTGATCATGTTTGCAAACAAAACCCTGAATTACGCAATATTTTCTACTGATAAGAGATCAATCCAGTGGGCAGCAGTTGGTAGTCCGTATTTTTGTACTGTTAGTGATGTTTTTTTAACAATCATCACTTTTTTAAAACAAAAAATGTTTTTAAACGTTTTATATCACTGGAAAGCTCATAAAATATATACATTCATTATTTTCAGTTTTAGTGAAGATCAAAATGAAAAATTCGCAAGCCCATAACTTGCACTGTTTTCATTAATGGTTATAGTAGCAACAAGCCATCATGAAAAATCAGGTGTCATTAAAAATGGTATTTTTTAATGTGAAAATATGAGTATCAAGAGCATTTCATAACTTTTTAACTTCAAAAGTCCTTTGGATAGCAAAGAAGGTATAAAAATTCAAAAATTCTTTTCCGAAACCCAAAATTATAAACACAGCTGTTATTGCCCACCATCAATCTTGGCAAGTGACGTCACAGCGATCTCTTCTTGAGACTGTGTAATCCAGATTTGCAGAATCTTACTTCACTTGTATGGTATAAGATAATGGAGGTAACCATCATTAGAAAATATCACATTATAACTTGGTGCTATTATGCAATAGGTGGTTGAGTTTCTACCAATATATGCAGATCTTTATTCATTTTTCTTTCATTCATAACCGAAGATGTGGACATAGTTCCCACGTCTACAAAATTTATCTCCCTTGCTGTGAATTGTCAGCCTTTTTTTGGGCATCTGAAGCACGTTTTCAAATTTATTAATTGTTTTTAAATTACAGGTGCCTTTGATAGATTACAGATACAGACTGAGGATGGTACAGTTCCCTTGAATCAGATTGCATCAATAATGCAGAAGAACCCAACACTGATCATTTTAAATCTCAATCAGTATATCAAGGTATTCTTCCTTAGTTCTTGATATTTAGAGTTGATATTAAAGATGAACACACCCTGTAAGCGGATTACATAGCTTACTGAGTAAGATTTTGGCCCAAGTGTCAAATTTAGATTCATGTACCAATATTTTGGCCCATTTAGGGCCAACATTTAGACTGATATACAAATACTTTAGCCCAAGGGCTTCTATCTAGACTTGTGCACTAGCATTTTGGTCCAAGCGCCAATGCCAAGACTGGTGTGCCAGTATTTTGGCCAAAGGGCCAATATCTAGACTAGTTTTCCCAAATTTTATATACGTTTTAATAAGCTTTTTATTGCATACCAAGTGAGGATTTTATTTTTTTTTCAATTCGTACAAAAACTGGTCACTAAATAAAGAAATAAATACAAGTTTGTTAACAATGCATATTCATGTGGAATACTATGACAGAATACAGAATTTTTCAACTCACTGCAATTTATGTTTATAATCATAAAACAAGTAGGGTCAGCATTTTTCGAACCAAATATGGGACGGGAATGTAGTATACATACGGTATATCAAACATGTTTGTTTAGTGAACAGGACCAAAAACTGTTTCTGCCAAAATAATGATATGCTTTACATGTAGAGGTATAATATTGGGTCATTGATGGCTTGTTAACTCAATTTATATGAATCAGTTATTATGGTGTTTGAATGGTCCGGTCCACTCGCACGACACCAGAGTGTGGCATGTTTGTTAAATTCATTCAGCAATCTCTCAAAAACCTGTAACTTAAAGTGATATTACCGTTCAAATTGACCATCAAACTTTTGAATAAAACATTAATCAGTGATTTATACTCCTAGAATAATAAACATTTTCATAGTTATAACCCAAAACTAACGATCTGTATAACAGTTTCATTCACATTGAATATAGAAGAAATCTGTAAAAATCTTTTTTGACTATCTTAGTCAGAAATAAAAAATCCACCCTTTCGGTCATGTATATCTTAATTTGTGTTTATCAATAACAGAAATAACTTGGTAAAACCTATTTGTTATGTTTTAAAGCATCCACTATGTTTTGAGCATCATTCTAAACTATAAACAAAGCTGACAGTTTTGAAGGGTAATATAACTAAGAATTCATGTGGGTTTTTTTTTTTTTCGAGTTTGTTTGCATTTTATTGTTAACATGTATCTAGTAAGTTGACATTTCACTGTTAATAAACATATATTTAAATATGTTGTTGCCAAATCCCAATCAATTCGCATTTTACTGTTTCTACATTTAAATATGATTTTGCTGGTGTAGATATTCATAGAGACCACATTTTATACCCAATTGTCAATACAATTGGTTAGAATACTTTTCATTAATCTCAGGGTAATATTTGACACTAGATCACTGGGTGAGATACAAAACTTGATCTGTATGACTGGCGTGATGATCTCAAGGTCAGATTGAAAACTTGCTCAGATACATGTAGTCAGAAACTGGGTCACAATGCCAAAAGGGCACCTGGTATTGGTCAATTTTTTTAAAAATTACCATTTTAAAAGTTGATTTCTATTGTAGAAGGTGTGCTGGAAGAAAGACCAGAAGATGTACAGTTTCACTTTAAAATAGAAACAATATCAGATGATTTCCATTGAAGGGGCAAAAGTTTTATGATATAAATGTATGACAATTGTATAAATAGATGAAAAATGTATTGCCTATTGTTTTTAGTATACCCCAGATGTGATGGAAGCATTACGTAACTCAGGAATGAATCTTAATCCCCAACAAGAAGGGAAGGGAACAATCTACATAACTGTAAGCAAGTAAGTTACAGCAATCTTCATAAATGTATTCCTTTGGTAAGAAAAAAAATTAAAGTGCCATTGTGAGCTTTTAGGATCAATGGTTGTCCATTGTCCGTCAATATTTTGCATCAAATGACAACTCTGAAACCACTGGGCCAATATTTGGATGTTCCTTGCATGAAGCTTTGCCAAAACTGTTCAAAGAATTCCATTCCTTGCAGAACTCTGGTTGCTTTGGC
Organism: Saxidomus purpurata; assembly: GCA_022818135.1. Lineage (NCBI taxonomy): Eukaryota > Metazoa > Mollusca > Bivalvia > Venerida > Veneridae > Saxidomus > Saxidomus purpurata. The sequence goes on along the minus strand of JAFMSR010000006.1, from coordinate 50,560,639 downwards.
AACAAGTAGGAAAAGAATATTTAAAAGTCTTCTCTCAAACCACAAGGCCTAGAGCTTAGATATATTTAGCATGTAGTGTTGCCTAGTATGGAAGGGAATTACCGCCATAAGTCTATGGGTCTAGATGACATTCTTATTTATGAACACTACATGCTCATTTGTCTTCTTTCTTACATCTTACATGCATGTGACATCGCATGTGTCATTCTTACGAGTGTATGTTGTATGATGCTAATTTCATGTTTCTTTCTTCCACATGCATGTTTCTTCTTCCACTTGCATGCATCTTTATTGCACATGCCTGTTATATATTTGCTATTTTTTATTGTGATTGTGACCGTGTAATGGTGCATTTGTACTTCTGATTACTCTATTATGCGTCATTGCATGTGTCGTTCTTCCAAGTGCTTGCAGCATATTACTTTCTTCCAAATAAATGTTTCATTTGTACTACTGACTATTCTATTCTTGGAAGTCTCCGACATGAAAAAGTAGCAGATATACGTGGTATAAAAATAACAAACTTGTCATTTTAGTAATTAAATTCTTATTCCAGGGAGATAACCGCGTGAACGAAAAAATATCCCATAGCTGAAATCCAAAAGAGCTCTTTTCGCAAAAAGAGAATTTCACATACGAAAAGAGGAGGGCGTTTTGATTTAATTATGTGTTAATTAATAAAACAGTCAATCCATTTAAGTTGTAGGTTAGTATAACCTAAGATGACGACAATCTTTAAACGCATGACCTTGAAGTGGAAGTTTGTATGTTTTCCTACTACCTCAAATGTCATTCAACCGGGAGCGAAAGCAGTTTTAGCTGGTACCAAAAAGAAGATCTTCCCAGGAATACCCAACTCCAAGCTGGCTGGTTATTCGAAGCTATCTGGGTATTCGTTTTCGATTTTCAATACCAAACTCCCAGCTGGCTGGGTATTCGAATCTAGCTGGGTATTCGCTTTACTTTTTGCGAATACCCAACAACCAGCTGGCTGGGTATTCGAATCTAGGATATTGGCTTTACTCTTTGCGAATACCCAACTCCCAGTTAGCTGGTTATTCGAAGCTTACTGGGTGATGCCCTTAACTTATGCAAAAACGCAACTAATGGCTAGCTGGGTATTCAATTCTAGCTTGTATTGAATACCCAAAAACCAATCCCATCTTCTAGCTAACTTCACTGACCTGCATGATAACGCGGTATTTGAGTGACTGTTACGCGAAATATTTTGTCTGTCCGTCATATTATTCAGTTCCTGCAACAAACAGAAAATACAAACATTGATTGTATGTTGTCGCTAAGTATTGGGTGGTTATTTAAAAATTATATAATTTTAAACTGTATAAAATGAGAAGGGTGATTTTGTAGAATGAAATTTCAGCTGTGGTCAGGCGCAATGAACAAATTGAACAACTTGATATATATCTGTGTTTTTATAGGAAAAAATGACAATGTGGACTTCAATATTCTGCCTTTGTGACTAGTGCAGATCATGATCTGTTTGCCATTTGAACAATGCCCTTTGTTACTAGCATTACAAAAAAAGGTGTGCGCCGGGAGTTGCGTTTTAGAAGAACATTCGGCGTTGATGCTTTTGAGCGGTGTCCAGTGTCAAATGCAATACTAAGAGAGTACCTCAGCACTAAGAAAGTCGCACTGTATAGTACGGGTGATGGGAATTGTTTATTCATTGCCGTGTCTACTTGTGTCGCTGACAAAGGGGATAATTCAACGCCAGTCAAACAATTATGTCAGCCACCCAAATGTGACCTTTTTACATAGATTAAAAAACTATTTTGCTAAAGCAGGCATGATTCAGGTAATATTTCAAAAAAGTTGGTTTATAAAATATTTTCATCAGTATACTTTACATAAGATATTTGTTTCTAAGTATGGAAAAAACAATGACACGGAACAGGTTTCCTGAATCACACACCTGTTTTATTTGCTAGTATTTGTTACATACAATTATTTCTATAATGTTGACATTTGGTGAAGTAACAGCTTTTCTTCTGTTCTTAAAAAAGACACAAAAATAAAAGATTTTTTATTCAATTTATGCCATCTGTGATTATAGTAACTTTATATTTCCTCGCATATCATTTTAAATTTCGGTCGGAAAGGGAAGTTTTTGGACCTCACCAGGTGTTCAGCACACCGACTCAATAAATCTATGTATTCAACAAATCAAATTTTCTTTTATTAAGGGGACTAGGGCGGGCCATGATCAGAGCGTCTCCCAGTGGTGTGGCCTTGATGCAGATAGTATTATACCAGTATTGAAAATATTTATATCTTTAGCAATAAAGTGTTTAAAATTGGCTGACTGACGGACGGACGGACGGACGGACGGGGGGGGGGACTTGCCCGACTGACTTTCGTCATTTTCCTTATACAACATAATTCTATTTCAAATGGGTCAAAACATCTGTTACAATTCGAAAATGTGACACACACGTTAATATGTGTTTATTTATCCATTTTATTCACCAGTAACAGAATAATAACTCTTTTCGTATGTGAAATTCTCTTTTTGAAAACAGCTCTTTTCGGATTTAGATCAAGAATTTTTAAAAGCGCCATCTGGTATCATAATATGACCTACCGTATTCGTGTTAATGCCATTCTTGTTGGTGCATACTTGGTTCGTCTTAATTCTTGACCGCAAATGCTTTCTGTCATAGTTTCACAGACTATTATCACGAAAGAAGTAGGATGAATGAAATTATAATGTCAACATAGAAGTAATCAACACAAGCATACACTACTAAATAACAAGTATATAACATGCATGTAGAAGAAAGAAACATGAAATTAGCATCATACAACATGCACTCGTAAGAATGACACATCAGATGTCACATACATGTAAGATGTAAGAAAGAAGACAAATGAGCATGTAATGTTCATAAATAAGAATGCCATCTAGACCCATAGACTTATGGCGGTGATTCCCTTCCATAGCCTAGTTGACCTCTTCCAAAAGAGTTCAAATTATTACCCGGGGTTAAAATTGACCCCGTCTGAGGGGTCAGGATTATATAAGAAAAGCTTTCAAGCAAAATTGACTCATTTCCCTTGTTAATAACAATACATGTTCAGTTGTCTTTTCCAAAACTCCCCATTTTTTGCGAATGTGACAAGAACTATTTTGATACTGTGTTTTATTTCAGTTTATGAACAACTACTTTATATTACCATTTGAAAACAAAGTTAAAATAACAATAAAATGATGTAAATTGTGAGAAAATAAGCGGGAGGTATTTTTCAACAAACAAAATTGTCCATCTTCTATGATTGATTGGTGAATATATTATGCCAAATTATATCTTTGTGTACATTGATCATTGTACATATACACCAGTTGACCCAAAGAAGTTATTTTTTTTTACATTCATATAAAAATTGAGACTAAGACCTGAAATAATCTATATTTGAAATGACATTCCATTATGAAATCATTATGAAATTCAGTTAATATTGATATGATCATTTGCCTGCTCATTCTCCAACGTTACTTTTGCCTAGATTCATGACATTAAGACACTGACAGGATGTCTTTTGATTGGAAAGGAAGAACGACTCTTGATAAAGATTGAGATGTCTGTAATTTATTTATTCTTTCTACTCTTCATTCATTTCAGGGTGTCCCATGAGCGCAGGGAAGAGCTTGCAAAGAATGCAAAAACCCTTTTTAGTCAGGCCAAAGAAAAGATGGGTCATATTTATTCCTTAAGTATGAAGAAAGTGAATAAAGAAAGTGTATTTGACGTGAAGAAAAGCCTAGAAACTAAGGTAAGTAATGGTCCAGATTCAAGAGTCCCTTTTTCTCAGTGCCACTCTTGGGAATTATTGGGTTTTCATATGTGCTCCATAATTCATAAAAACCTTGAAAAATTTACTCTGAAACTTGGGACATATGCTTATCTCCCAAGATAGCTCAAGCTCAAGGTCAGACTTTGGGGTCAAAGGTCTTGAAACTATATCTCCTAAAGTCTCTGACGGATTTTTATGAACCTTAGGTCATATGTTCTACCGGAGACAATGTAACACTTAGGCGTAGTACAGGTCATAAGGTGGGATTTCTAAAACCCTCAAAGTATTTTGACATTCATGATACTTATTTTAAATATTCATTGCATCAGGGAAAAGTGCAAACTTACTTTACGGTCGCACAGACTGATTCTTTTACATGCCTGATGTACAGCATTGATACATCGGTCCTTGGTTTAAGGTCTCATCCGAAAGACCATTAGTTATGTTAATGGAGGAGCAGGTGATTGAACAGGTGTCACAGAGCTGAAAGTAATACGCTTCTCATAAGGTTAGCGCTAAGTTATACATGTAAATTTAGACAGTAATTGTTTATATCTGAATGTTTATGAATGTTCTATTTCAGTTGCTCGCAGAAAAATCAAGGGTTCAGGGCGAAGCAGAATCACTGATGAAGGCAAAGCAGAAAGAATTGCTGGGTTCTTAACTTGCCAGTGTTGTAATACAATTTGGAAAAATGAACTGCTTTGATAAATTCTATGGCGAAAAGATGTTTACCAATAGTTTGTGCATGCAGAATGGTTGCAAATATGTCAAATCAACATTTAAATCCATATTCTTCAGACAAATGTGAAAACAAAATAGTCAGAATGAATTGGAATGAGAAATGGATTGATGTATGGGATACAGATATTGAACATGAAACACAGGAAATTTAGCAGCAGACAGTATATTCAATGGTGAAACTGATACTTGATACTTTTTATACCCCCACAAAACGAAGTTTGGGGGGGGTATATAGGAGTGAGCTTGTCGGTTTGTCGGTCGGTCGGTCTGTTGGTTTTCATGGTTTCCGGATGATAACTCATGAACGACTTAACCCTTTTGAATAATTTTTGGTACACACATGCAACTTCATGAAATACAGGTCAAGTTCAACTTTGGGGTCACTAGGGTCAAGGTCAATGTCACTGTTACTAAAAATAGAAAAATGGTTTCCGCTCAATAACTCAAGTTAGGAGTGATCAATTACAATGAAACTTGGTGTGTAGGTAGCTTGTGTGGAGAGGAAGCTTGGGATTGCATTTGGGGTCACTAGTTTCAAGGTCAAGGTCACTGTTACTGAAAATAGAAAAATGGTTTCTGCTCAATAATTCAAGTTAAGAGTGACTAATTGCAATCAAACTCTGTGTGTAGGTAGCTTGTGTAGAGAGGAAGCTTGGGATTGCATTTGGGGTCACTAGGTTCAAGGTCAAGGGCACTGTTACTAAAAATAGAAAAATGGTTTTTGCTCAGTAACTTTAGTTAGGAGTGACCAATTGTAATGAAACTTGGTGTGTAGGTAGCTTGGGTGGAAAGGAAGCTTTGGGTCACTAGGGTCAAGGTCACTAGGGTCAAGGTCAAGGTCACTGTTACTATAAATAGATTTTTATTAATTTTAGTTTTTAGATCGTTTTAAGCAAAAAAGATTTCGGGGTCAAGGTCACTAGGGTCAAGGTCAGTGTTACTTAAAATAGATTTTTATCTATTTTTAGCTTTTTGATTGTTTTAAGCAAAAATAAAAATTTTGGGGTCAAGGTCACTAGGGTCAAGGTCACTGTTACTAATAATAGATTTTTATTTATTTTTGGTTTTTAGATTGTTTTAAGCAAAAAAAAAATTGTGGGTCAAGGTCACTAGGGTCAAGGTCCAGCTCACTGTTACTAAAAATATTTAAAAAAAATTTGTTAATTCATTGTAGCAAACAAAAATTGGGGGTTAAGGTCACAAGGGTCAAGGTCAACCTTACACATTTTGTATGCTATTAAAACAATACATTTACACAAGTTATTGTATAATAACTCAACTCTATGTCCTTGTGGCCATTCCTTTCTTATGGTTGCCATACTTCTGTGACAAAGCTGTATTGTGGGGGTATAATTCGTCACTCTTGTGACAGTTCTAGTTTGTAACTGAAACTGGTACTTGATTTAGTAACTGTAAAACTGGTACTTGATACTTTTTTGTAACTGAAACTGGTACTTGATTTAGTAACTGTGAAACTGATACTTGATATTTTTTTTAACTGAAACTGGTACTCGATTTAGTAACTGTAAAACTGGTACTTGATTTAGTAACTGTAAAACTGGTACTTGATAAAGTAACTGTAAAACTGATACAGTCCAGCCTGTGCTAACAGCCACCTCCGAATAAAGGTCACACTGTGAGTAAAGGCCAGTCTTTCAGAAACCAATATTGATTAAACACTAAAAAGAACAATTTTGACCTCCAAGTAAAGGTCACCTGTCAACAAAGGCCACATTTTGTCTCTCCAAAGACCTTTGTTCGCAGGTTTGACTGTACCTGATAAAGTAACTGTGAAGCTGATACTTCTTTCACAGTTTTTCAATAATGTCTAAACTGACACTCCTTAAAAGGTAATCCAACACATACCTATTCTTATTTTGCCCTTCTGAGAAAAAAAATCAATTGTTGAATTATTTTGTTAGCCTGAGTTGAACAAGTATGATGTTGAAAAATGTGTTGCTATGTTACATAAGAATATTTCAACAGATATTTCCCAAAATGAGATGAGCAGTCATTTTTTTTTTTTAAAAATTAAAAAAAAATTTTTTTTTTTTTTTTTTTTTTTTTTTTTTTTTTTTTTTTTTATATAATAATTTATTTTGGGGGGGGGGGTTTTTTTTTTTTTGTTGGGGGGGGGGGAAAGGAAAATTTTTTTTTTTTTTTTTTTTTTTTTTTTTTTATAAAAAATTAATTTTTTTTTTTTTTTTTTTTTTTTTTTTTTTTTTTTAAAATTATTTTTTTTTTTTTTTTTTTTTTTTTTTTTTTTTTTTATATATTTTTTTTTTTTTTTTTATTAATAATTTTTTTTTTTTTTTTTTTATTTTTTTTTTTATTTTTTTTTTTTTATTATTGGACCTTTAACAAAATCACAGAAAAAAAGTAAAGTCACATATTCAAAAATATGAATTCCTCATTATTTTTTTCTCTGATTAAATATGGCAGCTGAGTAAAGTAAGGGGCATTTCAATAAGAGATATAGAAAAATAAAGTAGAACAGATGTAATTAATAATTGGAATGTACATGGTATGTAAATAAATATAGATTCTTATTTGTATAACTATTGAAGTAACAAATCTTTCAACAAACTTTTGAGAAATGATTTGATAAAAAAATGTTATTCATAGCCTATGATGCAAATTTTAATTATTCTAACTGTCTTCAAAATAGAATAGTATCAGCACAATTATCTGTATATAGTGAGTAAGTTCTCTCCAGTTTACCGAACCGCTCAAACACATCATGCATCATACTTATGACCAAATTCGGGCCATGTGACAATTTCCCATCAAACCCTATGCACTGGCTCTTGTCGAAAAGATAAATTAACTGGCGTGGATCACCTTCAGACCGGAAGCCAAACACTTGGACCTGAAATCCGTACAGGATGCATGAAACAATATTTGTTAAGAAATAAAACAACTAAAAAAGTAATGGCAATGTTGCAGCGACCTTGAATACTGGCAGTAGCGGGGTAGTTGGTTAGAATCATGACCCCCTAGTTTACCTTACTTTTGAGAAAGTATTTACTGATAAATCAGTGAAATATCCATGGAACTCAGGTTATTAAATAAATGTATACTTGGAATAATGCTGAGTTACCAAAAATAAACACTTAATAGGTTCATGTTTATTTTGATACATTTACTACAATTAATTGGTCGTGCGTCTCGTTAATGCATCAAAATGAATACTAACAATACTTCATAAACAGATATACTATCGAAAACATTTCTAGCATCGCGCCTTACAGTTGTTACGAAATGTGGTATTGAATTATGAAAAAAAAGCAACTAAACAACTGATTGGCTCAAAGAATGAAGGAAATGACTAATTGACTAACTGATTACATGTATCTTGATGAATTATTAAATAAAAGAAACAACTATTTAGGAAGCAATGAATAAATATATAAATTAATAAATGAAATTTGTAAACTTATAGTGCATTGCACTAGGTACATCTTCATTTGAAGTGGCCGTCTCCACTGCCGTCTTATTTTGTCTGATAAGGTACAGGCCTCGTTCAGCTTGAGCAAAATGAATATATGTCTGCATTTATGTTGTGGCTGACGGCTTTTCAGCTTCCGTCACTGCGTCGATAATTTTTTTTCTAAATTGTTCACATTTAGAACAAACATCCTCACGTGGAGAGGCAATTATTATGTGTGGCAAGCACGATTTCCATATCTGACAGAAAGCAGATTTTTTTTCTATTCTTACATCTTGAATGCTTAAACTTGTTTTGGAAAAGAACTGTGTTAAAAAAAATGGTGGCAGGTCACCGCGTCCCCTCGGAGCTGCTGGCTGGTGCAATCCATTTTCGTCGGTATAAGACCTTAATAATGTCACAATTCTCTTAACATCTTCAAACTGAAGAGCATGTTTTGGTTTTTACCTGTATTACCATGTTTTCTGGGAGAAACTCCATGGTCAGTTATGTGTGTGCTTAGTCAAGTCAAGTCATACAGTATCATAAAAGCCTTCTTTCCCTAAAAGGTATAAACCCAAGTCGGAAGTTTCCTTGAGCCCCTCTTTGGATCTGTATCTGTGACTTTGACAGTACTTAGAATAGTCATAACTTATTGTACTTTTTCTCCCTTTAACATATCTCTTACTGTTAATATGTTGTGAACAACTTCAGCATTACTGATGTTTACAATACAGTCATTCTCACAGCCACACGTTTTCACAGTGAGATAGTTGTCAAACTCAATAAAAGGATTTTCATTTTCATCGTCAGAACAATGTTTTAAGAAATGAGCTACAACAATATCATTTGATACGCCATTATCTCCGTCTTCAGAATCAAATGTAGGACATATTTGTGTCTCTTACAGAGAAGTTGCATCTTTCACAACTGATAGCTCCGATATACCAAAATGGGCATTGAACAAGACTTAGTTGTTGATTTCCTTAAACAGAGAAAGAAATAGTATACTTGTTTGAATGTAACAGAAACTCACCAGTATCAAGTATTTAATAATAGTTCAGCTCTACCTGATCACATACACCTTAAACGCGTACATATTTTTGTCGAGTGAACATATTTTTTCACAAACAAGGGAGGCAAATCTTGCAATTTATAATTTTGGCTGACAGCTGTGTTTAAAAAGTGATTCTTTGTATTTTGTGGTTAAGCTCAAAGTAAGAATGGTCAGACTTATACAAATTTATATTTTATCAATAATAATGGCCCTTTTTGACTTAGAAACTCAGTTAAATTTTTCATTCTTGTCCACTTGTTTACCATTTGAGATATTACTTTGAAAGTTGGAATGCTTATGTACCATCATGACACCTATCTGTAAGCAAGAGAAGATAACTCTATGAAAATGTTTTTTAATTTGTACTTGAAAATTCCTACTTAAAGTCTTGTATGCAACTGGCACTCTCATGCATATATATCATTAACCACTTAAATTATTAATATAAAACTTTGCTGTATATTCAGGGATATCAAACAATTAAGTTTGATAACTCTTGTGGCCCTTGCTTATACAGATCCTTGTTTTGCCTTTTATTGCCAAAGTTTTGTTTTATTGGCAAGCATTTAAAAAAGTCGAGCGCGCTGTCCTACTGACAGCTCTTGTTATTTTGTGTAAATTTTGGTTTATATAAATATGACAACTGATTTTATTTTGATGAACTGAATTTCCACTCAGTGAAAATTGTCAAAATTTTCTACCTGGAATAAAATTAAAATGTATACCAAGCGTTGTGAATGTTGGAAACCACAGGACAAGGACATTGTTAAAATAATGTCATGTTTGCAATGCTTTCTGATAACGTTTCCCGCAATTCTCCACATTTTATTGAAACAAGCTCAACAAAAGTACAGTTTGAGACATAAAATAAACAGAGCAATGGATGGTGTTGGTGTAATATCACAGCAATTTCACTTGCGAAAATATCTTTGGGCCCCTTCTACTTTCGGTGTTTTTTGGGTGTAAGATCGATCATTTCATTGGTTTTTGCGGGCAGCCACTTGGTGAAATTGTAACATTGAGTTTTGTTATTATACCATAAAATATCGCAAAAGAAGAAAAAAAAAAAAAAAAAAAAAAAAAAAAAAAAATAAATAAAAAAAGGTTTTTTTTTTTTTTTTTTTTAAAAAAATAATATTTTTTTTTTTTTTTTTTTGGGTGAAAAAAAAAAAAAAAAAAAAAAAAAAAAAAAAAAAAAAATTTTTTTTTAAAAAAAAAAAAAATTTTTTTTTTTTTTTTTAAAAAAAATTTAAATTTTTTTAAAAAAAAAAAAAAAAAAAATAATATTATACCAAAAGCAACAATTATCCTCCATATACAATTTATATCCTGCTTTGCTAACTGTTGATCTTAAAATCTCTGCAATAAACATATGGAGAAATATTGAATCAGGAGTGACAAGATGGCCCTATATTGCTCACCTGGATACCATTGGCAATAATATAAGGTCATCAATAGCAGAAAGGGTCAATTTATACCTGGGGGACATGATTTGAACGTTCTTGGAATATGTAGGCAATGATACATGCCAAATATCTAAGCTATAGGCCTTGTGGTTTCAGAAATAAAGATTTTTAAAGTTTTCATGTATAATTAAGCCTATGTAAAATCAAGAGACCCCCAGGTGGGGTCAATTTTGAGCTGGGGATCATAATATGAACAATTTTAGTAGAGGTTCACTAGGCAATGTCACATGCAAAAACAAAGCTGTTATAGGCCTTGTGGTCTCAGAGAAGATTCTTAAAGTTTTTCCTACATAAGCCTATGTAAAAACAAGTGACCCCTGGGTGGGGTCAATTTTGACCCGGGGGTCATAATTTGATCAATCTTGGTAGAAGTCCACTAGGTTTTGCCACATGCTGAATATCTAAGCTCTAGGCCTTGTCATTTTAGAGATGAAGATTTTCAGCGATTTCCTATATAAGCCTTTGTAAAAACAAGTGACCCACTGTGCGTAGTTAATTTTGAATCGGGTGTCATGATTTGAACAATCTTGGTAGAGGTCCACTAGGTAATGCCAATTGCCAAATATCTAAGCTCTAGGCTTTCCTGTTCTTGAGTAGAAGATTTTTAAAGTTTTTCCTTTGCATTGCCATGGCAACCAGAGTTTTGCATGGAATGTTATTATTTGAACAACTATGAAAGGGCTTCATGCAAGGAACATCCCTGCCAAGTTATGTCATCCTTGGCTTTCCGAGGAGATGTCGTTTGAAGGAAAATGTTAATGGACATACGCCGGACGCCTGACAGAATGCGATCCTAATAGCTCACTCTGGCACTTTGTACCAGGTGAGCTAAAAAGCTGATGCAAAGACTTCAAAGGTGGCAGTCCCACCACTTCCCTAGGATCAATTTATTTTATAAAGACATTATTAGCTCACTTGAACAACACCCAGTCACCTGCTTCCAAGGTCAAGGTCATAGGTAAGGGCTCAAACCCTTTCATATTTATAAAAAGAAGGCCTTGTAATTAATGTATAGTTTATTATACCGGTTGATTGATTGAATGTCTTACGTAACAAAATTTGAAAAATAAAGAGGGAGAGAAAGAGAGACAGAGAGAGAGAGAGATTTTAAATTCTTGTTTGTTATTTTTTTTTTGAAGGCCATATGGAAAAAAGATATGTTTCGATTTACATTGTACATTGTAATTCTTTATATGTCTTATATGTTACCTTCATAAAATAAAGTTTTTATTATTATTATATTATTATTAATGCTGAAAAAAAAGACAAACAAATTAAACAAAAACTTTTCTTTTATGGTAATACACCTTTTGTTTAATGGTTTGGAGATAGACCCCAGTCAATTGGCCGTTGTAATTTTGTATTATTATATATTTCGTTTCTAAACAATTAACTAAAATCACGTAAAACCTTTTGTTACTTAAATTTGTGCAGGCTTTCAGGACAATGGACTTCATTATGTCTTGACCAGCAGCCTTATCCACTTTTAAGGTTCTGGGTAGTTTCATGACACTTTTTGGGCCAATTACAATTGCAGGAAATTTCCGTATTCATAGGACATTTCTACACAACTGGGACAACGGAGAAACACCCCATACGACTTTACCAGGAGTCTGATCTTTAATGGGAGCAATACCTTGGTTATCTTGTCTGGCTTCTTTTATCATTGAGTAGAGGCGTTTAGTGTTGAATTTAGTAGTGTTGTTTTCTGAATGTTTGATGTCTAGTATGTTTTCTATATCTGCCTCATATTATTTCTTGATTTTGTGCTGAATGATACGCTTGATTGTTCTGAATTTGCTAATATTTATATATTGATTTTGACCCCTGTGCAGCTTAACATTTTAATAAAGTTTGTCCAGACCAAGTTAACGGAAAGGGCTGATTGGTAATTACGGAAAGTCCACCGAAATGACAATATTGCGATATATAAGGTAAAAAATAATTGAAATGCATGTATTTGTATGCAATAGTATTCAAAGTATGGAAGTATGGAAGTAATAAAAGGCAGTCGTATGTGCAATTTTCTTTAAAGAGAAACATTTTAATCCATTTATTTTGGACAATAATATACAAATTCAATTACTTACATGATGGGCGGACTTTTTACCAGTTTAACCTTATATATTAGAACCCAGGTTTAACACATAATTTAACCAAAATATAATTAATATACGAAATTCTGTTATCGCTGAAATAGATATTTGCGTATTTCAGCTACTCGGGTTAAACAATGCCATATCTCTCCACATACGATAGAAAACTTTTTTTGTGAGGAAACGACGAACTGCGCTATAATTGTTCTTGTTGTTGTACTGCTACTTTGTGTTAAGTATTCGCGCTAAAAAGTGTCTAGTGATCGGATTCCCGTCAAATTTTCTCGTTTTTAAATGTGAGGATTTTTAGAATCCTCTTGTTTATTGTACCCACACGACACTGCTGTACTTTTAAAGTCGAACTACTCCTCAATTCTAAAATAATCATTCAGATCGAACGCAGCTTATTTTTAGAAAGCAACATTAAGTGATCGACAGTTTGGCTGTTGGTATAATTGCAAGTAGTTATATTGTTTAAACAAAGTATTTTCAAAAAATGCGACTGCTTACCATAACAAAGAATTTAGTTGATTTCTATCAGGGTCCGTATATTACAGACCCTGTTTCTAAAAATAAGTTTGATTGAGTTGTAACTACCATAATTTAAACGATCGATAGAAACAGCAATATGGCACTAAAGTGATTAGTAGATCAAACGGTTGCAATTATACATCTTTAAGATTCTTTATATTTACAAGTTTCAAAATAAGTAGCCAATCAAACCGCTCTCAAAGTGACACAAATAACGGTTATAGGCAATCCTTTACCTACATTAGTGATTGCATTTATAAACGATACCTACAGACCACAGAGCAGACATGGCTTACAAACTTTAACCATACAGCGCAGTTTGGAAACAAGAACCTTAAGTTTAAACACTATAGAAATGACTCACTTATTTTGACATATGTGTAGAAAAGAGCCTGCTTTAAAGTGCTGAATCAATGAAATATACACTTTAAACTGCCATATTTAGGGAAGCAACGTGACGTAGAGTTAGAGCGTTCTACACCTAACCCGGAGGTCGCGGGTTCGAATACAGTCTGAGAAGGATTTGATTGGGAACTCTATAAATCCCTTATTTCGGTGCGAGTTCTGACCCTGTGTTTATAAAACTTTTTTCATTCTCAAGTTAGCTTGAGCACAAAAGTTTGTTCACCTGTAGTGCCAGACATATGAAAAACAAATGCATTTTAGCTTTATTCAGAAAACTTGTTTAACTAACTTCAATGAAGAGTTTATGAAATGTTTTAATATTGGACCAAAAGTCTGAACAAGTAACTGAGTTGAGCATGAAAAAAGATACGCACGGGCCAAGGTCAGTCATCAAGGATAGTAAATATAAGTTGTAAGTACTTACTCTACACTCAATGTAAAATAAATAAGCTTAGTTTAAACAATATTTATTTTCAAGTAATCATGTACAGTACACTATACAGTATGCATGTAATAAGACAATGACAAACGTACAAACAGTTAATATATAGTAACACAGACACGGAGTTGAAAACAAGTCTTAAAAGACTTATATAAATTCATTTCCCCATGGCATTGAATAAATTAACGTGTAATGTGCTAAGCTTGAAAATGAGTTGTAAAAAAAGAGATTAGTAAAATTAGAACTATGCTGCACTACAGATCTCAAGTTCATGTCATTATAACGTCAAATGGTTAAGTTTCGTGAGGTTTAGGTTCCATCCCAGTCCGACTCAGACGTGAAACGTCGCGTGGCGACGATGAACTGTACTTGACGAAAGACACGGGTATTTTCATATGGAGTCATGTACTGAGAGCCATATAAAAGGTTTAAAAAATTTGTAATGTACTTGGACAAGGTATAAGCTAGCCATGTTTCTGTAAAGACTAGAATATGATATGGTTAAGCGTCTATTTCGAGTATATCGAGCTTCTTGCGAAGACTTTGGATATTAAGGTGAATTTTAAACCATTTTATATGACATCCTGGAAGCTGTTATCAGAATCTGTGTCTAGAGAAGTATTACTTGAAATAAATGAGCTTAAAGTTTGTTAATGGTCTTATAAGGTCTCTTTTCAAGAAGGTATTGCTTCGGACTGCAATACAAATCAACAGGAGTTCTTGAAAACCATTGCTAAAATAGGTGTTGCACACACAAAAAGTAAAGGGATACTTATTGAAGTACGAGTGGACGATTGTAGTGTTGATAATGATGTATTACCTGTTCTAAGCAAATGGAAAAATGATTTTAATATTCTTTTAAATAAGAATTCAGAGTCTACTCACTGTTCAAATCATTTTACCTGTCAAGAGAATTTAAAATCATAAGGTATGTAAAACCAATTCACAATTTCCTTTGTAACAAAATGGTATTTTAATGGTTTCTAAAACAAGAGGTACTATAAATAAAGTTGTCGACATTCAAATTATTTTACCCGTTTTGCTTATTTTGTTTATAACAGTATCTAAGATGAAACGTTGAGGATTTTCTATCCAATGGCATGTAATAATTTGTTCTACTTATACTTTTAGACCGATGTTTCAAACATAATGAAAACAAGTTTAGAGGAATATCCATATGCAATTACTATGACAAATACTTTCTTAAATGACTAATACGTGTTATTACTATGTTTCAGATCTCCATCATTCTACATGTTCAATAAAGATATCAAGAAACAGTAACAGTAGTTAATACTCATTTATGATGGAGATTGATGACCTCTGCAGAAATATACATGTAGATGGCAGAAACATCAATCTCCATGCCTCTAGTGTACCCTCTATACCCGTTCCAATGTGTGGTGTGCGGATTTCTTTCACTATAAAGGTGGTAACTGTCTTGTAATTGTTGATAGATATCCAAACTGGCCAACAGTCGAGAGAGCAGCCAATGGTTCGCAGGGTGTGGTTGACAGTTTACTCAAGACCTTTGTGACTTTCGGAATTCCTGATGAGTTAGCTTCCGACGGTGGACCGAAATTCACAGCTAGTTCCTGAAAACATGGGGAGTTCATCATAGATTATCATCTGTTGCGTTTCCTCACAGCAACTGTAGAGCAGATGTGGGCGTCAAGACTGTCAAACGCCTGATTACCGATAACACTGGACCAAACGGTGGGCTGGACACAGATGCATTCCAACGCGCTATACTTCAATACAGAAACACCCCAGACAGGGATACCAAACTTTCTCCCGCCATGTGTGTTTTTGGGCGATCTGTCAAGGATTTCATTCCAATTCTACCTGTCCACTACCAGCCTCACGTCACATGGAAGGATACCTTGACACAACGAGAAGCAGCGTTACGCAATCGACAAATGAAAATTGCGGAACGTCTTACAGACCACACAGAGCGTCTGCCACCTCTCCGTGTTGGAGACCTTGTGCGGAAACAAAATCAAACTGGGCGTCATCCCCTTAAATGGGACAGAACAGGGCGTGTGATAGAGGTACGCCAATATGATCAGTATGCTGTGCGTGTGGACGGATCTGGAAGAGTCTCTGTCCGGAATAGGAAATTCCTCAGACAATATTCTCCAGTTCATCTACCCCCAGCTCGACACACCATTGACACAGACTTACGGAGCCCTATCATACGTGTGTCACAACCGGTTCCTCCAACGACACTTCCAACCTCCATCGCACCACAGAATAGTTCGGAAACTCAAACTAGTGCTAAACCCTCAACAGCTGAACCTGATTCACTTCCATCAGTGCGCGTTCAACCAGAGCTACCGGTGCCGGTGACCCCAGCCCGTGCAGAGCCTCCAGAACAATGCATAAGTTGTCCAGCATCGCTGCAACCGACCCAACAAAACCAGGTGCCTGTAACACCGAGACCATCTTGGCTTCGTGATTATGTGCATTCATTGGGGCAGAATAATCTCCCGGCTGGAGGGCAGTCTAACCCTATGAAGGCCAATCTACTCTGAAATCTAGTGGTTTTGTGTAGTAACTAGTTTTGCAACTATCATTTTATATTCATGGACAAGTAACCAGACCGTCAACAGTGTAGCATTGTTTTAATTAAACATTTGATTTGAGTTGTTTTCATCAGCCATTGTAAAACTTTTCAAGTATATACAAATGACTCAGGAGGGGATAGAGGAATATCCATATACAATTACTATGACAAATACTTTCTTAAATGACTAATACGTGTTATAACTATGTTTCAGATCTCCATCATTCTAGATGTTCAATAAAGATATCAAGAAACAGTAGTTAATACTCATTTAAAGTTGGTTGCTTTAAATAGTAGCCAATGGTTAATACCGCGTGGTAGCATGCATCAGCATAACGAGAGAGCCATGATGGCCCTATAAGCTCACATGAGAACCAAAATGTGTTTTGAATTCAAATAATTTTTCGAGTTTGTTGATGATAATGGGACCAAAGAGAAAAGTTGATGCTGAGAGAATGATTCATTCTTATATGAAATGTAGATTAAAGCTGAACATTCTGCAACAGGACCATTAACCTTAGTCAAACGTACATACAAACGGACGAACGGACTGACGGAGAGTTGGCCGCAATAGGACGAGTGTTACATATGGGGGTTCGGGCTCTGGGCTGAGGTAATATAGCAAAAAGAAAAAGTTTCTACCTTTTATTTGTACAGATATTTCAATCAAATAATTTTATTGAACATTTATAGTTACTTGATTTTAAATATGGAACATTCCAATATTCCCTTACTAACACTATCACAATCTGATTAAAATCATCTCCTCAAAAATGCTACGCTTCATTCCAGAAGATCGTGAACTTTAGTCAGATTGACACTATCATAGCATCATGCATTGGAAAGAATACCTATCCTATACAGATGAGGTCTGTTCTCACAATTTGTATATAAATAATGTATAACAAAGTACTTGAACATCTAATTCGCATAACATTTATAAATACGTGTAAGTTATCAAATACTATTTCGTTCATATTTCTGTATATGTTATCTTCTTTAAAGACAATCGCTATTTTGATTTGAAGCAAATTTTATAAAGGTCCGCCTATAAGAGCAAATATGTTAGCTTGAATTTGTGGATGAGACCTCAAGACGATCGCTAGATTTGATTTGATTTGAAGCAAATTTTATAAAGGTCAGTCCATAAGAGCAAATATGTTAGCTTGAATTTGTGGATGAGACCTCGGCATGTCTCCCACCATGCCTATACCTATCAAAAGTGTTTTTCTGTTTCCAAAATAGGAGATATTTACCTGACTGCAGATTCCAGCCAGTATAGCCAAAGGTTGAATTTGATTAGTTGCCAAAGAGTAGGCCAATCACGGCGACCAATGAGATCTAAGTGTGATTGACCTAGTTTGTATGTCTGGATCGTGGTAGCCTAACAGTTTTTAGAAAATTTTGATACTAGATGTTATATGTGTTTGTTTTGTAAAGTAAAAATTCCCTTTAATAAAGTGTTGTCCTATTTTTACTTTGCTTAGCTTTTTGTGATGATAAAAGTTTTAATTGTCCTGAATGAGAGAATAAAATGTTGTCCGAAAGACGGTTTTACTTTTTTTGTGTTTTTTTGTTTTGTATAGTTGATTCAATTGTTTTCATGATAAACTTTTAGGATAGTTTAGTATTAAATATACTATTTCAGGGATTTTAGTTATTGAATATTATATCTTCCCTTAACGATCATGATCAGTAAGAACTATTTTTCACATATTTAAGTTAGCAGAAAGAATTAATAATGAAAAAGTAGTTTTGTATTAAATAGGTTATAAAAGAAAACATTTTCACTCCATACAGAACATGATTTCAACCGAAAAGGCAGCAGCTATATTTCTTTGTCAAGACAAACACAATGAAAGTGCAGTTATTGTCTAAGTACGGACTTGTAAACAGACTTGTTCTATTTAAAAAGTTAATCAATATTGCACCGTTGTAAACAATATGCCATCGCTTCAACATGTTAAGAAGATATTTCAATCTCAACATGCCATCGTTTCTATATTTAAAAAATAAGACATTTCATTTAAAGATTATAAACAAAGAATGTTGTACATATTAAATTGATTGCGTTTCAAAGGGAGTACTTCAATTCGTTTTGTAAACTATACAACATAATGTATATACAGTCTTGTAATACTTGGCAAGGAAATCTTATAAACGAGCAAACAGAAGGAGAAACGTTGATATTTATCTATCATCTGCTTGTTAGACGAAATCTTAATATATGTGCAGCTGAAACGTTTAAAAAAATCCTGCGAACAACTTGCAGTTAAATTGATTTAAAAATGGAGCATAAACATTTGGTCATCATACTTTTTTGTCTTATTCATATTTCATAATAGATAGTAATGTTCAATTTAAAATGACATCCTAATAACACCAAACAACTAACTTATCATGATTACTTTGTCAAAGTGGATATTATTTTATTTTAAATGATAGTTTGAGAAAAGTGAAAATATCGAATGAGCATTTAGTTCTTAGTTTTTACGTAGAAAACTAACCAGTCAGTTTTTTTTCTTTTTTTTTTTAAATTTGAGGCCCCCTACGGGTAACCCCATTTAATTAGATACAACAAAAAAACAGTACAAACAAGCTCTGTGGCTTTCAAAAAGACTACATTAACAGTTTTTTTTATAAACTACGTCCCTGAAAAGGAATTGTTCACAACGAAAAATATCATAAAGCATGTTCATGTATTATAATACAATCACATGTACGGTACCACAACTGTGTGTTTCATAAATCTTATATGAAAAAACATGTAATTTTTACTAAGAATGTATCTTATATTTGACCAGCGACACGGGAAAATGGGCCTTCGGACAAAATACTTGGAAACTAGCTTTCTTGTATATTCTGAATAAACAATATTTCAATATCAATATTGAAAAATTTCAGTTACCTGAGTCCAGTACATACAAAACTACAACAGTTTGAAAAAGTATACCTAAGGCGTCATTTTTCACTCTAAAAATGACGTCACATACCACAATTTGACGTCAAAACTCACTTCAATTTAAATGGGCAGTAAACTATTACGGTAATCATTTCCTAACAGCATCATTTATTTTTGGTTGCAACATTATATACTCTTTCAATATATATCGTATCTGGTGAACTATATCATGTCTTCTTTCCACGATATGCCTTTTTTCATAAGGTATAGCCAAAATAAAAAAAAGAATCATTTTAAATCGCTGTTGCCATAGTAATGGTCTTTGAGGATTTTTAAGCCACTATTATGTTTCTGTTGAGGAAAATATAGTGGTTATCAGTTTTTAACTGGTTTTGCATTTAAAGAGGGTGACAAAAATGTAAATTTTATGGGTTTTTTTACCAATTATTGTCGAATAATGTAACAAATGTCCGAAGGTACATTTTCGCGCGTCGAAGGTCATTTATATTATAGTATAAGTTCATACATTAAGGAGTATATAAAAATAGTTAATTCTTTGCAAAATGTGACATCTGTACTGCACACATTTCATACATTACAAGAACAGAAGGTATTGCATGCAGTTTTATCGTTGTTATTAAAGCATTTTTTCGGTCATTTTGACAAGAAAAAATAAGAACAGTATTTGAAAATGTTAACAAAAGGGCAAAAATACCAAACACAAGTAAGAAACTAAAAATGCATCATATCCTTGTTTCGAAACCGAAAAAAACAACAAGAGTAATGACTGATTCTTTACAAATAAGTGTTTTGCTTCATTTTTTGTCACCACATCATGATCGTGAACCCTTGAGAAAAAAGAAAATTAAGAGCAGATTTGTGGTTAAGATATAACACATACATATACCGAAAGATTAGTTACCACATCTCATTCCTAGCGTTTTTATATGGTGTACACCGGCCGTGGAAATTAAAAATTTGCTTGATATTAAGCTTTAAGAAATTCATATGTTTCCTTTTTGACACACTTTGAACTGAAAATTTCGTATCATTCCTATATTTCCAAATATGCCATTTTGTTTCAAAAACAAATGTGTTTATAATTGTGTATAGACTGTGGCTATATACTCCAAACATTTTTTTTACTGAAGTTAACTGTATTTCGTTTTCGTTATGCAGTTTTGTTAGATTTGTAATTAAAGAAACTATTAAAGCCCAGAAAGGTGTTATTTACCTGCATTCCGCGAACAAGTGACATACTGTTTCTCTCTCTACTTTACATAGGTTACATATGCCATCAGATAAATTCATTAAATTTAATTTGTGCTCTGTATTTACTACATTGTGAATTATTTTCCACTGAAATTCTTTAGCTTTCATTGAACAATGTGCTGAATGTACATTTAACCAGGTTTTATTCCAGCAGAAAGTATTATTTATGTTAAGTTTTATTGACCATTTCTCTTCTGTTGTTGATGTTTTTAAACTGCAATCTGATAGTAACTGTAAAATGATCTGCTTAATACGAAGGCTATCTGGTTTTATAATTTTATGCGAAGCGTCAAAGAGCGTGTATAATGAAATATGCATTCGACATGTTGACTGTCTATTCTGTTGATCTCGTAATATTCCGATATATTCTTGAGGGATGCTTTCTTTTAAAATCAACCAATTCTGTACCCAGTTTGCTCTGACCCGTAATTTAGCTAACAGAATGTTTTCATTTATGAAACTTCCGGATTGTTCGTCCCAAATGTCTCTGACTTGTGTAATGTTGCTTAATAGAAACGGTTTAAAAATTAACGGTTTGCGTCTCTAACGTATGGCGTGATTACCAAAGAGACTCGAAGATAAGACTTCCTGTTTAGACTTTGGTTTAAAAGACTTTACAAAAATGTTCCAACAATTAAGAGCTTCAGTATAAAAATCCGATATTGTTCTCCTCAATGTTACTCTTTCAAGACTAGAAAAGGTACATAAAAGATAGTTTTGACTAAATCCTGAATCAATTGTTTTGAGCACATGTTTTCCAATTACATTCCATATTTGTACATCTTCTTGAATTATTTTATACAACATTTTGATTCTATGAGCTGAGACAATGTCCGATACTTTGTAAAGATTAAATCCGCCTCTATCTCTATTTTTTTCCATAATCTAGAGACCTTTTTCCGTTCCAGATAAAACTCAAAACTAAATCATCAATTTCTTTGCAGAATTTATCGTTTATGCTTTTTGTTTCAATTTCAAAATTTATCGCAGAGTAAATAAATGTTTTTACGACAATAATCTTGCCAGTGATTGAGAGATTCCGTGATTTCCAAACTTGGAGGCAAGATTTAAATTTGTTGATCCTGTTTCTCCAATACTTATCATTTTCAACATTATATCCGTGTCATATACCAAGGGTTTTTACATAGTCTTTAGTCCATCCTATTTCATTAAATGTCGGTTTTACATTTTTACTTTTCCCGATGAATAATCCCTTCGTTTTTTCTTTATTAAGTTTGGCACCTGAGGCTTTTTCGTACAAGTTCAGATCTCGAAAAATATGTGGAAGTGAACTTTCATTTTCTGCAAATAGTTGAGTATCGTCAACATATTGATTAATTCTTGCTTGTAAAGAGATTTCATTTATAGGTGGTAAATTAATTCCTTTAATATTTTCGTTTTGTCTTATTTTACACGCCATTGGTTCAGCCTGCATTATATACAGCAGAGGTGCAATTGGACATCCTTGTTTTATAGATCTGCTAACGGAGAAAAAATCAGAGAAAAAACCATTTGTTTGAATTGTTAAAACTGAATGGTTTAGCAACATGTCAACCCAACCAATGAAATTTGTGCCGAAACCAAATCGCTTTAAACATAGCTTGATCCAATCCCATTCACATCTGTCAAATGCTTTTGTTTGATCCAAAAATATTATTAAACCGTCTATGTTTTCTATATCCGAATACTCTATCACATCTTGAATAAGTCGATTTGACTCGTTAATATTTCGCCCTTTTACATAGCCTTTTTGATCGGAGTGAATGATACCAGGCAACAGTGGTTTTATTCGATTTGAAAGACATTTAGCAATAATTTTAAAGTCCACATTCAAAAGTGTGATAGGTCTCCAGTTTTTTAAGTTTTCTCTTTCGCCATTTTTATAAAGACGAGTTATTATTCCTTTATATTGCGACTTACATAGTGTATTACATTGAAGAATTTCTTGGACTACCTCTGAGAAATCATACTTGATGAAGTGCCAAAATGTTTGATAAAACTCTGCTGATATACCGTCTAAACCTGGAGATTTCGACTTCTTGAAATCGAAGACTGACTTTTCTAATTCAGTCATAGATATATAGGATTCTAAATTCGACGATTCTGTGTCTGTTAGTTTATTATTTACTTCTGACAATAAAACTTCGGCACACTGGAAATCAATACCTTCCGATTTAAACAACTTTTCGTAAAATTTCCTTTGTTCATGTAATATATTTGATATCCCTGCTTTAATTTCGCCATCATCAGCCAAGATTTTCGACCATAATGTTTCTTTCGCTTTTCTTTTTTCTAGGTTAAAAAAGTAAGCAGACGACTTTTCGTTTTCCTCAATATATTTCGCCTTTGACCTTATTCTAGCTGCTTCAGTTAATTCATCATAGTAACGCTCTATTTGACCAGTTAATTGATTTATTTCAGAGATATACTCTGTAGTGCTACTTTTTTGTTTTAGTTCATGAAGTTTCTTTTCTAATTGTTTAATATCCTTATTCCCTTTTAGTCATGTCCCACCATTCCCTAAGTGATGAAAATTTGTCTTTTTTTTCCTTGGTTTTACTTATTTTAACAAGTTAAAAGTATGCATGAAAGTTTGACCTATTTTCCTACTCTGAAATTTTGAAAATATAAAACCCCTTAAAAGCCAGATAAGCCAGCAACCGCACAGGCTACTTGTTAACTTTACTTCTTTAATTATAATAATGTACAATAGAAAATTATAAAGAGACTTGTACCAGTTGGTTGTTTGCTACCGGAGCTTGAAGCAAAAATCGGATAGTAAATTAACCAATGGAGCCAGGAGAGACAAAAATGATTAGCCAATCAGCAGGGTGCTAATGGCCGCCAGTTCGGTCTACTACTGTTGAAAAAGCACAGTCATTAATGTAATTCTTTGAATCATTTGTATTATAAAATGGATAGAATGCCAAAATTAGTCTTTAAATATATGAATGTTGTTGTAGATCATGATTTCGTTAAAAATAGAAATTTTATTAAAATTTTGTGGAATTTTGGTGAGAAATTCTTTTTAATTGTTTCAGAAGGAAATTTTAATTTTAATCTGTTAATCTGTTTTATTTTTACTTATAAATAAAAAAAGAAGTAATTTTAGATCATGATCTGCATGATCGACGATTCGGTCCTCGGACAGATGCTGGTGAACTTCTATTCCTGATCCTGGTTGTCTATCCAGTACTTTTCACACCGTCGATGTTTTTATGTGATTGGGTTTTTCGTGCCTGAGTAAGATTGTTCTTAATGTAGTTTTATTCTTATATTACACATCTTTAATGTTCCGAAAATATAATTGCGAAAGTTAGATGTGCTTTTTAAGATTAACATTGCTGTTCGTACTACTTGACTTCACCTACTTGTTGGTTTTGGGTGACCTACTACGACTTTTAGTGCGCACAAACCGGATAGAGTTATAACAGGTGCGCGTTTGGCTTTTTGGATCCGGCTGTTATAAGACGATCGCTACAGTTTAATTCTTGGCTATATATCAAACACTTTTATATTTCAATGTTGTTTAATTAAATGTCACAAACAATTACTTTTTAATAAAAACAAAAGAATTATTTTGAGCAATAATATTACTATTATATAACATTTTAATACAAATAACTATAGCAAAAAATCAGTATATCAAGAAAATTTATTACCTCCTTTAAAAGCACCCAAAAAGTCAGTGTTTAGCAAAGCCTGACTTTTAAACTGTGTTAAATGCTTTCAGAAGGATACATTTTTGTTACATATTATTTGTAAGTGTGTTTTTTTACGCACAATTTGTCCAGTTAAAGTTTAATTTAGCTATCTGTATTACGTCAGTGGCAATAAACACATGGCCTCCCCTCCAACACCACCCTCCCACCCGAGACAACAGCTCATTTTTCTCAATAAAAAGGCTGGTGACCTATCATTTTTGGATCGGCTGATTTATTCAATCGGATCCAAAGTTAACAGAGTATAGCTTCCTTACGGCTGAACTCTTTACATACAAACAAGTAGTTCCATATATTCCGTTGTTACGAATTATACTGTCCTCTGTTTTAAAAATTATATAGTAACATATCTAAATAATATCAAAACATTTCAGAATAGCATAATATTATATTATTGTTTTTCTTATAATTTGTAACTTAAATCAACGCGGTTTTTCTAGTCAGACCGGTGCTACACCGGATACACTAAATTTAGTGTTTCCGCGAGAGCGCGTTTTCTGCGTTTTTGACGCACTCATTTTGTCAATGACGCAACAGAAATAGCAAAGAGCGTCTTCTATGACGCAATTAAAATGTGTATGATCAAATTACTACAAAAACAACATTTCAAAACCTCTCAAAACGCTTCGAAATGCAAGATAAATTGTTTATAAAACACGCTTCCGGTATGGGATGTGTATAATTTTGACCCTATTCCGTCGTTGTTGTCTGATTTCGGATCGACCCGCATTTTGTACCATTGCGTTTTTGTGTGTGTTGATTCTTATGATACCGTCATCATGGTATCGTAGACGCACAACAAGAGATTGTCGACGAACCTTAAAAGGGGAAACAAAAACGTCTTTCTGAGCGATTTTAATGATCATTTTGTAGTAATTTCGATCAGACTGTCACTATTGAAAGGGGTTTCAGTGTGCCAAATAATATCCAAGTTTAATGTCTATGGTTGAATGCACTTATGAAAAATTCGCTTTGTGGACAAATTTGACTTTTGAGAAGCAGTGACAAAATGGATTGCATCCAAAGAGAAACACCTGTTGTCTTGCCAACCCTTTGGTTACCCACCAGTTTGTGATTTTTACATGCAGTTTTACAGAAGTAAACTGAATAAAACTTCTTTAACATATACATGTAGTCATGCCTTTTATTTTTTTACAATAAAGGGTATGACCCTCGGAATTTCTAAATGACCCCCAAATTCTGATACATGGAATTGGCACCCAGGGTCTTCCTCCTCCACGAAAGCCGAAAGTTTTCAGTTCAGTTTTGTTAAAATCCATTTCTTAGTTACGATTCACAGCTTAATACTTCATAGGGTAGTTGAACATAGTCACTGAATGACATAATGTAAGCACATGGGTTCCTATCTCAAAAGTAAAGTGTACACAAATGGTGAAAGGTCTAAATTTGACAGTTGTGTCTCCAGTTTATAACTTTTCTCGTGCAAGGGTTGTCCTGGTATTCACACATGTATGTGTACAGTCTATGTTGTCCTGATATTTACACATGTATGTGTGCAGACTGTGTTGTTCAGAGACAATCGATCCTCTAGCACTTTCAGTTCTTTGATTAAATTAGTTTTCAATAAAGTGATGTTTGAACAATTCTTCTGCAAAAAATTAAGAAATTCTCATTGCTTGAACATTAAGAAAAAAAAACTTTGACAAATGACTACAAATTTTACGTATATTTTACAGAAACTAGTTTCTCTTTTTTTTTTCAGTTTGAATACATTTTGAAATCTCAATTCATGTAGTTTCATGAAATAGGATCAATTGCTTAACATTTTAAATAAAAAAACAATGGTGAGTTGCCAAATTTAGAGTTTTATTATTGATAAACATGAGATAGGGGTCATTTTCACTGCTTTCGGGGGTATACTACAAAAGGTGTCCATTACTTATAAATAAGGCTGGTGACCTACCTTTTTTATTTTATATTCTGACTTAGCAGGTATTACCCTAACAACAAACGAAATTTCATACAATTCTCATTGCTTGAAAAAAATCATTGATGAAACTGTAGCGAGCGTCTTTATATATTTTTACAAACGCATATTGACTTGTATATTTGTATAGAACAGTAAAAATTGAAGCTTACACAATATGCCAAATTATGAAGTTGAAAATATATATGCCATTTAATGCAGTATGTTTAGGCATTGTCTTAAGGGACGAAGAAGGTATTTATGACGGAGTCCTAATATATATATATATATAATTGGGTTCGATTTGCAATGTGCAAAGTAAAGCAGTTGACCGTTTCCCATACTACATTATCATTACATAGGGTAAAGATTTTGATTATTAAACTGGATAAAAGTAACAGTATACTTTTATAATTAAATTCGTTCATGTTCTTTAGGTCTACCATTGAGTAGAATACTTGGAAAGCATTCGGACTGAATCGACTTTGTAGATCGGTTTAAGTGACGAAGTTCGATACCTCGTGTACTCAGAAAACTTAAATTTAGGTCGGGAACCAACGTGAATAATCAGGTTAAAATTTCATACCGTGTATTTAGGCACAATTTTTAGGGTCGAAGAACACATTTATAATAAAGTTCTAGAAATATATGCACGGGTTCGATTTGCATTCGGCAAAGAAAAACAGTTGAACGTTTCTTAACCCTTGTGAAATAGAGTACGTTACGTTCGTAGAATAAAGGCTTTGATGTGGCTGAAGGTATCAGTAAAACATCAAAATGCCATTTTTGTTAAACATCTTCGTGTAAACCTTTCTAAAAAAGAGTAGATTACACCTAGAAAACACATTAAAATTAGTTAAAATGAATAGTTATAAATTAACAACATATAAATAATAACTAAAATGGATACAAAGTATAAATGAAATCAAAAGCAATCTTCCGTGCTGTTATGCCTACCATCGACGCGAACTGAGAAGACATTGTTCACTCTTCCACCATGTAAATCGAACAGACTAAGTGGCTCGTGTAATATTTTCGAAAATACTTTCAGAGGGGATTCGGCTGCCTAAGCATAAATATAAAGTGATCACGATGCAACAAAAACATCATTATCCTAGTTAAAAATCTTTGTTTTTAAAGTGTATTTTCATTTATACCTGTCACTTAGAGAAATAATTCACTATAACTCATTTCTTCCGTGTTTCCGAAGCGTTTACTGTGTTTCAAGCTTCGTTCTTGACATAATTCAATACGGCCATTTTCAAAATCATGCGGATATGTACTGTTACTCTGTCAGAATCTTTATCTAGCTGTATGAAGATTAGAAAATGTCCCCATTAGCATTGTATTATATTACACGTATATATTTTATGTACATACAAAAAAGTCATTTATTATTATTTGTAGTTACCGCAAAATAACGAATATTAGAGTTATTCAAATCGAAGTTTTCTATAATTTATCCCCAAGTTCTAAAATAGATATTGTTAAGCGCTTGGAAGATAGAAGCTTTGATGATTGACCATATGCCGAACAAAAACTCATCACTATACGGGGTGATGTCCTCAGGGGCATAACCTAATAAGACAAGCAAAAGTTAAAACCTATGAAATCGCACCAGAACAGAATTGTAAAAACACAAATACATTTGTCACTTTCGAGAAACATTTGTGGCAGATGTCCGATCTATTGCTTCTCATGTATAGTCTGAGAGGTAATCGCTCGAATTCCGAGCGTAAAGGAAACTGGCACACAGTTTCAGTTTTTTTAGTGTGTTAACTAGCTGTTTTTGAAATTTAGGGTTTTGTTTCACTTTTTGTCAAGTTCTTGCAGAGTGTTAGAACTCGCCGGTTTACAACATATGCAAACATGATAAAAATGCCCTGGCTGGCGTTCAAAATGATAAAAATAAATGAGAATATCAGGATTTCGGTCCAGGTGTAAAGGAAACCAAAAACCCACGTGATTCCTGTTATTGTAGAAAGTTTTGCAAATATAAGCAATTCATTGCGTTTATTCTCGACATTCCTTTGTATATTTGATGACCTTTTGATTCTTATTACAACAAACAAAAACAGTAAAATGTTTGAACTTATTACAAGTAATGCTGGAAGGACAAAAGTATATAGAATTCTTTTCTGGGACGTTATATAACAGAACTTTCCGCCATATCCAAATTGACCGGAAACGGAAGTCGAAATGATTACGTTACATGCAACAAATACAATAGCCATCGTGAGGACATAAGTGATATAGAATACAAATTTGTTCCAACCTCTGTCGTGTGATACAAGTTTTGTGGTGGAAAGAGACCGGAACACGTGGTACGTGCAAACATTCATCCAAAATATTGAACATAACCAGCTGAAATGTATTATAAGACCTACAACTTTGCACTCTACTGAATATTGTTGGAATGGATTCAAGCTTCCTACCAGTAACATTATCTGAGCCATGCACAATGATATAACAAGGGATAAACTATTCTTTCCAGGTAATGTTTTCCTTAGCTCTGGTAGAATGCAGTAGACTATAATCGTTACAAACAATGCAACTATAGATAATACGCTGCTCACAACTGACACTATAGTCTCAACACTGTATTTCCTGTCCGGTCGCAGGCTAGCTAAAATTTTCTTAAATAAATCTACACACAACATTATATGATCTTCGTCAGTATGATAGTATTGAAAACTTTTTATGTCAATACCACCCACAGTTATTCCATCAATTTTCTCTGTCCAAAGATAATTGTATCTTGACATGTTTACTTTTGGACACGACGAGAAACGCAAAACATATATGTCTTTTTCCACCATGCAAGAGGGACGTATTTTTAAAGAAGCTGTTGAGGAAATTATGGCAAGTCCTGTAACACTTGGCAAGGAATACTCGCTCAATATAGAGACTTGTTCTGTCGCATTAACAGCGCTAATTAATGAGTACCATATTGACTCAACAAGAGCGTCCATGATATTAAACACATTGTCATCAGAATCCATCACTAGAACTAAAAAGCTGACAGAAACATTTAATCTGTCTACTAATGTAAGAACGGTTCCATGAATATTTAGTATTTCCTCTGTGATTATCCAAGGCTTCTGTGTGTCGTGTTTGTCAAGGCTTATCCTCGCGTCTGCGTAGGCTAATGCGGAGTTTTGTAATCGTCCTGTATTACCATGTCCGTATTTTTCAACAGAGGTGTATGTCAGAACAAAATCGCAAATTGATAATTGCGATGGCAAGTTTCTGAACAAGTTAGAAAGATATCTTAATAGATTGAATTCTATTGTTTCAAACATATTTATCAGTAATACTTCACTGAATGGAAGAAGCCGGACATAGAATACATAACCAATGTTAGCGAAAAATGATTCGTATATATTTACACATGACCCACCTTTCAACATCCTCATTGGAGAACAGTACATGTCTTTGCATTCCGCCTGAAATATAAATACAATTTTTTTATTTGTTAACTAAACGTTACAATGAGTTCAAATGAGATAACGCAAACACATTCTTTCTGAACATAGAAAAATGCGATAGTTAACATTCAACGAAATTCTATATTGAGGTACTTTAAGCGTTATAATACTTATTTGCAGCGGATATTAAAGTAACTTAATCAAAGGACTGAAAGTGCTGGAGGATCGATTGTCTCTGAACAACACAGTCTGCACACATACATGTGTAAATATCAGGACAACACAGATTGTACACATACATGTGTGAATATCAGAATTTTAAGGGGTCATTTGTGACCCCCTGTAACAGAATTTGGGGGTCATTTCGAAATTCCGAGTGTCATACTCTTTATGGTAAAAAAAAATAAAAGGCATGACTATATGTTAAAGAAGTTTTATTCAGTTTACTTCTGTAAAAACTGCATGTGATACATCACAAAATGGTGTGTAATCAAAGGGTTGGCAAGACAACAGGTGTTTCTCTTTGGATGCTTTCCATTTTGTCACTGCATCTTAAAAGTCAACTTTGTCCACAAAGAGAATTTTTCATAAGTGCATTCAACCATAGACATTAAACTTGGATATTATTTGGCACACTGAAACCCCTTTCAACAGTGACAGTCTGATCGAAATTACTATAAAATGATCATTAAAATCACCCAGAAAGACGTTTTTGTTTCTTCTGTTAAGGTTCGTCGACCATCTCTTGTTATGTTTCTACGATACCATGATGACGGTATCATACGAACCAATACACACAAAAATGCAATGGTACAAAATGCGGATCGATCCGAAATCAGACGACAACGACGACGGAATAGGGTCAAAATTAGACATATCCCATACTTGAAGCGTATTTGGTAAGCAACTTATCTTGCATTTCGAAGCGTTTTGAGAGGTTTTGAAATGTTGTTTTTGTAGTAATTTGATCATACACATTTTAATTGCGTCATAGAAGACGCTCTTTGCTATTTCTGTTGCGTCATTGACAAAATGAGTGCGTCAAAAGCGCAGAAAACGCGCTCTCGCGGAAACACTAAAATAGTGTCTCCAGTCTGACTAGAAAACTGTTGTGATAAAAACCGCGTAGGAAAGTAGTTCTATACAGAACAGATACCTCGTTGATTATTAGTTACAAATTATAAGAAAAACAACAATATAATATTATGCTATTCTGAAATGTTTTGATATTATTTAGATCTGTTACTATATAATTTTTAAAACAGAAGACAGTATAATTCGTAACAACTGAATATATGGAACTACTTGTTTGTATGTAAAGCGTTCGAATAAAATTTATTTTTGGGTTGTTTGTGAAACAAAAACTTATCAAAATGATAATCTCTTATAATATCAGACAATGATAAACGGTTCAGACATAACCAAGCGCATTTTAAGCACACATCTAACCTCTTTTTATCTGAAAGGAATACCCTAAGTCACAATAGAATGTGTGTTGCTTCATTCTCACTATAAGGAAATAACAAAAGATTTCTCACCTATGAGATACATATTTTCGCGCATTTAGCGGTGATAGATAAGCTTATGTCTCATCGCTGCCGGACTATTTTTACGTTAATTATAAGCAGACTTAAAAATCGAAAAATAACTGTAATTTTTTTTTTAAATGAACATAGGGTTGTGGGTATTCATTTTCTTAGTTAGATCATTTCCTATCCATTTATAGCAGTTATGAAGTAAAATTCGAGAAAAAGATGATTTTCATTTTTTCATCCCCATCCTACACGTATTTCTTCTTACTTGTGTGAAAATGAGATTAAAACGGAGAGAAAATAAATGTACCATGTCCATTGAGTTGTGGATAAGGAAATCCCACCCTTGGGGTGAGATACGTCGAAAAAAAAAACTCGACAGAGCCTCGTTTTTGGGACGTATCTTAATCCTCGGGAGGGATTTTCTTATCCTCAACTCACGAGCATGGTAGATTCACTTTATCTAATCTGTATCCTTAAACCTGAAAATTTTTTATCGCGGTTACAGTTATTCTGGGTCTACCTTAATAAGCCGACAATTGTCGGCTTTCTATAACCTGAACACTAAACGCACGTGAAAGCTTTTTCAAAGGGCAAGTAAAGTGAAAAGAATTATAACAAACTTTAGAATTTAAACATACAGAAATAACAGATTAACAAATGTACACTTTAAATTCAAGCGTGAACTGTAACTTACCATTATAGAGTCAAAAACTTGTGTTTGAGAACACTCTGCAAGATCATCCCCTACAATCTTCGTGGCATCGAAATCTTGTTTGTGGTCAAGTTTTATCAGACCAGAAAATGAAAACCTGACAGATTCCACTCGGTCAAATCTTTCACACGTCACATTATGATGAATCATTCCGTTGCATAAGGCGCAAAATACATTTTGAAATACGTATTGCTCATGGTGGAATAATGAGCGATATACCAGACAGGCATGCTCAGTTTCAGGTTCGTAGGTTTCCCACAAGCCCGTCACGTTACACAATGATATCGAGTACTTGCAATAATCAAAATGTATACGTGTGTCAAGGCTTACAAATGTTATATCGCACTCTTCTCTTGCAAACACAAGTTTCGTGATGTCTTTTTCGGAAGCAACACCATGCATCGCCGCCACTCCTCGTACACAGGCAAAGTGGGGTTGAAGAAACACTATATCTATGTCGTTTATGCCATTACAAAGTGCACAGTATTTATTCCTAAAAATGTCCAATGTTGTATTACTGTAAACAGGCAGAAATGCTTTGAATTCTGTCTCTTCGGAATATGGGCGAGTACAGTTCACACGTAACTCAGAGTTGATGTTATCCGGGCAACCGGCTGTCGCGTAAAATCCCGTCTGCTCATAATGAGGCCTGACACTTAAATGTTTTGAAATACATTGCGGAAACCATGTGGTGTGGTTTATTGTGATCCTGTTTGAAGTATTCGAACTTCTGTTATGCTCTGCATTATGAAACTCCGAGAAGCTGTGATTGAGTGTATTGGGACAACACGTTCTTCTTGTCATACATGAAGAATTGCAACTACATTCCTCACAGCAACTGTGTTTATTTGTTATAAAATTAAGAGAAAAACCACAGAGTGATACGTAGGGGCATTTTGTCAGCTGTGTTTCAATAACATTTCTTTGATATGTGTTGTCAAATTCAGCAAGGTATCTAAGAACAGTCTTGTCTGTTTTAGTATAGTTTTCCTTCACTGGCAAATCAGGGTTGAGGAAAGTGTATGTCTTTATAGTTGTCTGAATATTCCCATTCATTGTAGCCAAAGTGGTATAAAACGTGTCATTTGTTGACTTTGTTGTCATTTTCCCTATAAATGTAGAACCGGAAATCATATCATCAGAATCTGAATGAGTCCTGATTTTTTGTTTTCCCGTTGACAGTTCAGTTCCTATGATTGCCGTTTGTTTTGTGTTTTCGTCTGTGGCTTCCATTTCTGTTTGTAATGTACCGGTGGTTTTAGTAATTGTTTTCGTCGCCGTTACTGACGTACTTTCCGCCACTGCCGTTTCCATAAGTCTCTTAGTAATATTAACTGCTGCGTTTCCCGCTGACGTCAATATTTCAGTTGTGGTCATTACGTTGTCAGTGTTACGTGATCCATTCATGCTTTCACATTGCATATTTCTAAATACCAGACTTAAAATTATCAACTTGTAAAAATTCATTTTTTTCTCGTCGCTGAACATTACGTTCTACAATCTCCGTGCTCAGCAATGTGGACAATTTATAATATCAGACAAGCTTTCACATTAATTGTCTTCAAAAGCCGACCACGTTGTTTGTGCAAATATAGGATTTCATGTTATGAAATATTAATAACTATTATTTTAGCATTTCACAATTATCACACACTGGATCAAAATAATATCTGAATTATTCAATCTAGTCCAGTAATGCTGCTTTCAGGTAGACACGGAAAGCCGCGCTACTGGTTTTAAGTGACAATCATTGGCTAAAAAGACCCAAAATGTGTGCACAGTCCAACGAAGTGCACCTTTTTGCAATTTTGAGTGTTCTCTCAGATGACTTCGTCTCTTGTATACAATTTATACTTAAAGTCAACTCAAAGTTACAGAATGACTGCAGTCGACTTACAGTCAAATAGTCGACTTCTGGTTACTGTCGTGTAATCGAATAAAGGTTACAGTCATTAAGTCGACTCCTGGTCATCGTCGTGTAGTCCATTCAAAGTTGTGTCAGGTATACGACCCCAGTTTATCGCCGTGTAACCGACTAAAGGCTACAGTTGTATAGTCGACACAAACTCACACTCATGTAGTCGACTCAATGTTACAGTCATATAGACGACACAAACTTACAGTTGTTTAGTCGACTCAAGGTTACCGTCATATAGTCGACTCAAGGTTACCGTCGTATAGTCGACCCAATATTACAGTCGTTTAGTCAACACAAACTTACAGTCGTGTAGTCGACTCCAGGTTATCGTTGTAAGGTCAACTCAATGTTACAGTCGTATGGTCGGCCGACTCAATGTTGCAGTCGTTTATTCAACACAAAATTACAGCCGTGTAGTGGACTCAAAATTTCAGTCTAGTAGCCAACTCAAAATTACAGTCTAGTAGTCAACTCAATGTAAACATCGTGAAGACGAGTCTATGTTACAGTCGTGTAGTCGACTCAATGTAACAGTCGTGTAGTCGACTCAATGTAACAGTCGTGTAGTCGACTCAATGTTACCGTCGTGTAGTCGACTTTATGTTACCGTCGTGTAGTCGACTCAATATTTCCGTCGTCTAGTCGACTCAATGTTACCGTTGTGTAGTCGACTCAATGTTTCAGTCGTGTAGTCGACAATGTGACCGTCGTGTAGTTGACTCAATGTAACCGTCGTGTAGTCGACTGAATGTTACCGTCATGTAGTCAACTCAATGTTACAGTCGTGAAGTCGACTAAATGTTACAGTCGTGAAGTCGTCTCAATGTAACAGTCGTGTAGACCATTCCAGGTAACAGTCGTCGATTCGATTCTCGGGTTGCAGGGAAATTAAAAAATATATATAGATTTACATACTTTCTACATACAATAAAAAAGCTAAAACATTTGAAAATTGTGGTCATTTTAAACCTAGTTTTTGTCAGGCGCTACCTTAAGCCTGCATTGATTTCCCAATGTAATTTAGATATTAGCTGACTTAAAGTGCGGTGTAGTTAAAAATGAAATATAAGACACATGCAGTCCCATTACACGCAATATGTTTCACTATCAAAAATGTGAAGTATCAGTTAACGAAAGCCATAAGCCTTCAATCACTTGATTGCGATGTATGGCATTCATCTATAGATCAATCTTAATTCAGTTATTCAATGATTTTAACACCTGTATATATTAGTCTTGGGAAAAGTCATTTGATATATAGTCATACCAGGGGAATTAGAATATTCATTTTTTATCACCAAATCAAATTGAAACAATATCGTCAAAACACTTGTCGTGATTAATACATTCCAATCACTCAGTAGCCGTCATATTTCATATATATCTGATGCCAATACATTGCATTAACAATCATTCAAATCGTCAGAGGACTTTCTGTAATCATTCAAACGAATCTCCAAAAATATTGCGGCACGGTTGTTAAAGTTATATTACTGGTCAAAGTGGTCAAAGTGTAACATCACATATTCAAGCAAAACATCTAGTACAGTAAATGATTTATACTCTTAAAAAAAACTGACCCTAGTTTTAACCGAAAGTACTGGATTCAGCTTGTCCGTCCTTCTATCCGTATGTCTGTATCTTGTGCAAACACCCAGGCCAGAATGGATTGAAACTTCACTGGAGTGATTGGTGCCAAGCCTAGTGCATACTCTCGGCAGGTTTGTTCACAAATTGGCCTTTTGTATCTTTTCAATACAGCGTACATAATACATGGCTGATGGCTGATTTTTGTTTGGATGTTTTTTAGAAACAACAACAGAGTAGTGGAAGTGTATTTCGGAAAGACACATCTCCCTCTCTCTCTCTCTCTCACACACACACACACACTCTCTCTCTCTCTCTCTCTCACACACACACACACACACACACACACACACACACACACACCCTCTCTCTCTCTCTCTCTCTCTCTCTCTCTCTCTCTCTCTCTCTCTCTCTCTCTCTCTCTCTCTCTCTCTCTCTCTGTCCTCGTTCAAACCTTCATTCCGTTTACAGCAATGAAGGCACCTATCTTTTTGAGTCCCTCCTACCTGCCATGCTACTTCTCTTCCAGGGTGGTACACTCGGGTGTGATTTACGTCACATGGTAACGTTATGAGACAAAATATAGCTATAATCTAGAAAAAGTTAAACAATTTGTCTCCTCTTTCACGATGATATATACACCTATTTTTCCCCAAAATATTTGAACTTATGTTTAGGTGAATATACTGATATAATCGTTCGTAAATAAGAAGGTTTTAAGTAAATTAACATCATAAATTTGAAAACCAAACTACAAACTCTTATATCGAGCTCCATACGTTCCGTGAATATTCTTACTTTTCCGTGATATGCATATGATTATCTTCACTAATCAGCAACAGCGGAGTAATTTCAAAAACAAGAGTCCTTGGGAAAAATGTGAAATGGAGCTCGTAAGATATGAAGTATCCTACAATCATTTGAAACTGTCTGTACTGTGTTTTTGTAATATTGTCTTATCGTGTGCTACATTCAAACATTATTGCACTACTTTCCCATAGCGCAATTTTACAGTTGTTGTCAGTAGATTTTACAGTTAGATTGTCTACGGTGTTTGAAATGTAGCATGCTAACTATGTACGTTTGTTGCTGTGTACTCCTATAAGCGGATATTGTAAAAAATATAATAATACGCTATTGAATGGAATGCCGGCTGAGACAAGATACTTACCATTTGCAAATAACTAGCCGTCATTTAAAATGAGAGTTGCTGCTTGTAACTTGGCAAATGGTACAAGTCGAAAGTAGCAAGTGGCTAGTAACTTGGAAATAGCAAGTCGAACATGGCAAGAGTTATATCATAGAATAAGCCCGGCGAAGTTATGAACATCACTTCATATGAAAAACGCCACAATATATATTGTTGCAGCTATTCTATAATTTATAATTGAATAAATATAATACTTAAACATATAAACTTAGTACAATACATTTGTATATAAAGTATTTAAGTATGACAAGTCATTTTCCGAACTCTACATTAACATATTTTATATGACTTTTGAGGCTTTTGAACCCCCGGAAAATAAAACCGTCCCACCAATTACATAATATAGTCAGTGTCTCCTGGTGGATGCAAACATTTCTGAGAAAGAACGAACATACACACACATCGGCACATTCGTCAAGAGTGCATGGTTACATACTTTATAATTAGAAGTTATACGGTTTGGACTCATATTGTTTTTTCTTTCAGATAAACGGTTAATCTGTAGATATTTTACTACTAAGTTTTAGGATGTTTAGTATCTTCTGATAAATAATTTATGACGATTTAACCGAATTCACATACAATGTATATGCAAAGTTTGGAAGAAGAATGTAGTAATTTACTGAAATAAATGTCTTCAAAATGTATGAAAATAGTATGCTCAAAACCAACACCTCGAAAAAACAACAAACTGCTCAGTCACACAGACACATTTCCCATAAGAAGTGTGATATTTCACCTTTGATATCGGTTACAAATTGCAAAACGGGAGTCTTAGTTTAACATGTAACCAAAGAGGACAATGGAA
Source organism: Saxidomus purpurata (assembly GCA_022818135.1). Taxonomy (NCBI): domain Eukaryota; kingdom Metazoa; phylum Mollusca; class Bivalvia; order Venerida; family Veneridae; genus Saxidomus; species Saxidomus purpurata. The sequence continues at coordinate 50,523,068 of JAFMSR010000006.1, read as the reverse complement.
CGGTTATCCACCAACATGTCAGGCAATCAGATGTCAAAGTCCGAATTTTTCAAACAATGGACATTACCTACTAGAAAAAAGTGATTCATGCGACGCCACTGGTTTAGAAAATGCATATTACCAATGCAGTATTCGTCTACATTGTAATGTTGGTTATACCAAAATGCATTGCCTCAATGACGGAGGAAGATCGTGCTCAGCTATCGGAAAATGGAATGAATCAGACTGCTTTTGTAAAAAAGTACAATGCTTAAATCCAGGACATTTAAAATATGTAAGCCAAATATTTCCAAACGGTACTATATTTACAAACGTTGCAGATGTTAAAACAAGTATATTTCTAGCTTGTGAGCCCGGATACGAGAGCCATGACTCGTACAACAGGACATGCCAATCTGATGGGACACGGAGTAGTTGTGCCCCTATATATTATGTTGTTAGCTGCAAGCATCTTGGTAATTAGAATAGATTTACAGTAAACTCTGTATATAACGACTCCGGATATAACGAAAATCTGGATATAAGGAACATCTTTTTTCAGCCCGAGTTTTTTTCTTTATTTGTTTTATATAAATATGTTATATGGATATAACAAACTCCGGATATAAGGAACAAATTAAAATGGGCCAAAGGAGTTTGTAATAAACGGATTTTACTGTATACGCTTAAAACGGCAAACGTATAAGAATGTGTTCAACGTAGGTAAACGTCACTGGCACCAGAGTACTAAAATGCCAAAAAATATACCTAAATAACACACTATCATGAAAAAATTCACAAATAATGGTAAACAGTCATTTACTGACAAACCCCCATATACACTGTTCTATATTATTCACATGGTGTTGAACGTTTTCGACAGGGGGTCCGGTCCCCACTCTTTTTGTACTGTTCAAGCAAACAATTGAAGATGAACAGCGGTCGCGTTTAACAGACAATATATTTATCTACCAAACTGGTAAGTAACACTTTTTTAAAAGCTACCGTTTCTATAAAATTCTTCGAGAATATTGCGCTATTTCGCTCTCTCCGTTTTCCTGGTGTTTTTCTGTCACTGCCGACTTCCGGTTAACCTTTCAATTTTGAAACAATAAGTTTTCATTGGTTGAAAATATTCCGCGTTATATTTCGCGCACTGTGTCAAATTAGTGTATTTCGTAAATGCCGCTGTAAGCGTCCGTAACCTGTTAACTTGTGGACAAGCAGGTACAGGAAATTTGTTTACTTTAAAAACAATTTGTAAAACGTTACGTAAGCTGCGCAAAGTATCACTTCTGACGTGTTTGAAAGGTCATTTGAGTTGAACCGGAAGTAAGCAGTGACAGAAAATTTCAAGAAAACGGAGAGAGCGAAATAGCTCAATATTCATGAAGAATTTTATAGAAACGGTAGCTTTTTAAAAAGTGTTACTTACCAGTTTGGTAGATAAATATATTGTCTGTTAAACGCGACCGCTGTTGATCTTCGATTGTTTGCTTGAATAGTACAAAAAGAGCGGGGACCGGACCCTCTGTCGAAAACGTTCAACACCATGTGAATAATATAGAACAGTGTATATGGGGGTTTGTCAGAAAATAACTTTTTTACCATTTTTGTGTTGTTTGTTTTTTTCATGATAGTGTGTTATTTATGTATACTTTTGGTATTTTGTTAACATTACAGGGCAGTTCAGTACTCTGGTGCCAGTGGTAAACGTTGGAGCGGAGAGTCTCCTACATTGGTATATGTAGTGAAATGATGTGTAAACACCCGTGTAATGTCACAAACGTATTCTTCTTCGAAATGGTCGAGAATCAATTTATGGTAAAGCAAAATTTGGAATAGTTGTCGATGTTGTGTGTGATACCGGATACGAAAATAACGGAGGACAAAACAGAACTTGTGGATGTAATAAAACATGGACTAATGAGAAAGCTGCGTGTAGTAAGATTAAGTGCGAACATCGGTTTCATACAATAAAAGACGGCTCATATGTTAGAACAAACGGCGATACATTTATGAAAGAAGCTGCCAATTTTTCTGAAACAGTACAAGTTGTATGCAAAAATGACATGTGTTTGTATCCAGTTCAAAGACTCGTTCCTGTCTTGCAAATGGAACTTGGAGTGGACGAAATTTGAAAAGTACTAAAAAGGCTTGTCCAGCTCCAGTTATTTCTAGTATTTCTTGAGAGCTTGCTTAATAATCTGCTGAAGATCATTAGTTGTCAGTTAGATTGGAGCTGTTGTTTAGGACAATACAGATATCATTTAATCTTTTTTTTCTTTTGTACAGAATATCTTATCAGAAGAACGTTCTTTGGTTAGGGTTCCTTTGGCAGTGCATGTCTCTGTATTTAAAATTATCATTACTAAATGAAAGTCAGTTTCTTTGCTTAGGGCTATTTTGTGTCAAAGTAAAAGATATTCGGTGCACCTACCTCAGATGACAGTTGTCTCATTTGAATTTGATGTTTATTAGTTATAGTAATACTTGAAGTAATTATCAGCAGGACATTCGTTACGGTCCTATTTGTAGTGTAGATCGACAGAGAGCTATATTATGCGTTCACTTCTAATCGACTAAAACTAATAATATGATTACAGATGTTGAGGAAACTGTCGCCAGTTTTAGAGGAAAGTCAATATGTATCAGCAACGGTTGTTAGAAACAGACAGAACAATAAATACTCCGACATCATTACAGGATCGTACGGTGGCACAGAGGTGACATCCGCAACACTTTATTTATATTGTGGCCACAAGTTAATAAGTTGTGGCCACAAGTTAGTAAGTTGTGGCCTCAACTTAATAAGTTGTGGCCACAAGTTAATAAGTTGTGGCCACAAGTTAGTAAGTTGTGGCCTCAACAATAAGTTGTGGCCTCAACTTATTAACTTGTGGCCACAACTTATTAAGTTGAGGCCACAACTTACTAACTTGTGGCCACAACTTATTAACTTGTGGCCACAACTTATTAAGTTGAGGCCACAACTTACTAACTGTGGCCACAACTTATTAAGTTGAGGCCACAACTTACTAACTGTGGCCACAACTACTAACTTGTGGCCACAACTTATTAAATTGAGGCCACAACTTAATAACTTGTGGCCACAACTTATTATTGATAGCAGGGGACACGGGGCTTACTTACGGTTACTCATTCAGGCGGGGATGTTACTTCTACAAACGGTGTTTTCAGTGCTTAGGGCACAAGGCTGAGGGCTAAGTTCATGTTAATCAGGGTGTTATCAAAGATTGGTAGCACTATAAGTCGAACTGGGGTCACAACCGTACCGTACCTTCTCATATGTCATCAGTTCTATTTTCTCAGTCCCGTGCCCTCTAGTATCAATGCAACCCTGGTGATATTGTTGATATAAGTATCATCCCCGCTTCACATACTCTGTCCCTTGTCCCCTGCACTCAATACAGTTCTACTTATAGTGCTACCAATCTTTGATAACACCCCGATTAACATGAACTCAGCCCTCAGCCTTGTGCCCTAAGCACTGAAAACACCGTTTGTAGAAGTAACATCCCCGCCTGAATGAGTAAGCCCCGTGTCCCCTGCTATCAATAATAAGTTGTGGCCACAAGTTATTAAGTTGTGGCCTCAATTTAATAAGTTGTGGCCACAAGTTAGTAAGTTGTGGCCACAAGTTAGTAAGTTGTGGCCTCAACTTAATAAGTTGTGGCCACAAGTTAATAAGTTGTGGCCACAAGTTAGTAAGTTGTGGCCTCAACTTAATAAGTTGTGGCCACAAGTTAGTAAGTTGTGGCCTCAACTTAATAAGTTGTGGCCACAAGTTAATAAGTTGAGGCCACAACTTATTAAGTTGAGGCCACAACTTACTAACTTGTGGCCACAAGTTAATAAGTTGAGGCCACAACTTATTAGTTGAGGCCACAACTTACTAACTTGTGGCCACAACTTATTAACTTGTGGCCACAACTTATTAAGTTGAGGCCACAACTTACTAACTTGTGGCCACAACTTACTAACTTGTGGCCACAATATAAATAAAGTGTTGCGGATGTCACCTCTGTGCCACCGTAGGATCGGCTTGTTTTGTTTAGTTTGTAGATACGCTAAAAACGTTCGTAAACATGGGAATTTTACATAGGACAGGACGTTCTGTCGCATTTGTGTCTCTACGGCATATAATATATAGGAAGGTACTAGATTACAAATCAAATGTTCCTTTTGTTCTGTTACGATACACTTTAATTATGTTGTTTTGGTTGTGGACGAAAAAACGTCAGACATCTATCACGATAATGACATTTGCATACTTTTTGGCCATGTGTATTATAATATGTTTAATTAAAATGAAATATTTTCAGCGGCCCACATTGATATTCAAAGAAGAAATTTTTTCAATTCAATGATAGCATTGGTTTTCAAATGCGTGTATAATTCGTTCATGTATAAAGATCACTTTTTAGATAAGTAAGATTATCACGAACATATCCGACCTTACCAATCAATGAAAATGCCATGTTAAAATACCGAAATCTTAAAAATGAAAAATAAAATAGAAACTGGCATACTTGCTTATTAGTTTAATGTTTTTATTCTATCGCATTTATCGAATTCGACAATATTTCAGTTGACGATTTTATGTCATCTTTACCCTCCGACAGATTATGTAAATGCAGTTTACCTTTCGGTATTTACAACAGTCAATACTTTCTTGCTATATTAAATCATCATGGAGTTTTACAACTGTTTCATGCATAATTATGTCAGAGGTCTAAGTCACACCGGTAAACCCGATAAAGCGGGAGCGGAGTGACTGACATAAAAGAGAATCATTTTTTTTTTTGACCTGCAGCATTGCCTAGTGGACCTCTACCAAGTTTGTTCAAATCATGAGCCCTGGGTCAAAACTGACCATGCCCGGGGGATCTCTTGATTTAACATAGGAAAAACTTTAAATGTCTTCCTCTCTGAAGCCACAAGGCCTAGAACTTAGATATTTAGCATGTAGCATTGCCTTGTGGACCTTTACCAAGATTGTTCAAATCATGACCCCCGGTTGAAAATTAACCCTTCTCGGGAGGGTGGCAGGGGGGGTCACTTGATTTCGTATAGGCTTATATAGTGGACCTCTATGAATTATATCAAAGTCATTTGGCAATCGATACACAGGTGAGCGATATAGGGCCATCTTGGTCCTCTTGTTATTTACATTCTGTCAGAAGATGCTATATATTCAGATAGCCATAGGGCACCGTAATATTAATCAGAAGATTCATAAAGTTTTTTTTTTGTTATACTCAACCGTTGTACTTTAGATTTTTATTATAGAAAAATTTAGTGTTACCAATCAACTTTGACCAATCACAGCCTACAGTCATCTATAAGGTCCGCAAGTTCCCTACAGAAATTGACTGGTTCCAAGTCCCACCGATTTCGTTGAGTCTTACCTAAAGCGTCGGTCGTTGGTTAATTCTCTAAACGCCCATACTCATAAATTATATCTGCAATGTAAGCATACAGGCATACATGTAGTATGTGTATATGCTTTTGAGCAGTTGGCATTTTGGCTTACTTTGCCATTTTGTTTATTTCCTAAACTTGCTGTTTTGGTATCCATGCGCACCCAAACATCGTTCTGATTATATTGCTTAGTACTAATACTACTATTTCTGCCAAAGTTACTACACAAAAATGTTCTACTACCACCACCTTCGTTCTCCTCCCGCTTCTTCTGTTATTATCGTCTGCTACTACTAAAACTACTATTACTGCTGCTGATGCTACTACTTCTATTGCTATCAATGATCTTACTACTGTTTCTACTACAACTACTTTTCTAGTATTTCTTTTAATGATAAAACGAAATTGGCTCGAGCTTTCTGAAGGATATGATAAGTATAATAACTGTGTGCTAGACTGTTTTAGGACAGAAAATCGACTTTGACATTTATGTTAAATATTTAAATGGTACATGCATTTTTTTTAATTAAAACTTATCATTTTCTTAAACATTAAAACTGATTAAAACTGAAATTGATATTATTTTTAACTATAATTTTAACTTTTAGATTGAAATGTTAAAGAAAATGTTAAGGAGTTTGAAAGGAGTTTGAAGTGTGAAGAAAATGTCTTTTGAAATGTTAATGAAATTTCAGTGAATTTCAATGTCAGTTTTAGTCAGTTGAAAAGTTAGAGAAAATGTTAAGAAGTTTTAAGAAAATGTCTGTTGAGGTGTTACGGTAAATTCAGTTTAGGATAAAATCAATTTTAGTTTTAATCAGTTGAATTGTTAAACAAAATGTTAAGGAGTTTTAAGTGTTAAAAAAATGTCTGTTCAAATGTTAATGATAATGCAGTTAAGGATAATATCAATTTCAGTTTTAATCAGTTGAAATACTAAAGAAAATGTTAAGAAGCTTAAAGAGTTAAGAAAATGACTGTCACGGGTACAACATTAATAGTGATGATCTTTGGAGAAATAAATAAACAAACTTAAATCATGCCTTCATGTGTGGAAATCACGAAATCTTACGATAAACGGAAAGGTTCTTATAATAAAAACGTTTGTACATTCTTCAATTTATTTTGAGATTGAAACCAGAGGAATTCCTGAACATTTTGTAAAAGAATTAGACTCACTAATATATGACTTCATATGGAGCAGTAAACAGCCGTTAATAGCTAGGGAAACGTTAAAAAAGCATAACAGCGTGAAAACGAACAAACCTGGAATATTATAGGAAAACATTACTTAAAAATATTAGACAAGTTTTATAACCAAGAATATTTACTACGTACGGTAACTTGTTTTGAAAGGATCAAGTTTATAAAGAAAATTCCAGACTTCTACTTGTCATGTCTAAAAAGTTGGAGCAATTTCTTTTAAAATTTTAAGCCGACATCAAAGAGCGAAATTTTAAATTGTAACCTGTTCGGTAACGATTGCATTACGTACAGAAACAGACCGTTATTCTTCAAATCATTTCTTCGTGCTGATATAAAATTGATAAAAGATATTTAGAACACAGATACTCACGATTTCTTAAGAACTAATAAAATACAAAGAATACACGGTAACACCACAAATCTTGATACAGAATGGAATAAGATTAAAGAAAGTATACTAAAACCGTAACAGAAGTAAATCTCAAGAGTCAATCTTCATATCAAAACCAAACGGGGCACATGTATGCACCCGGGTGAATTAAAAATGCGAACAATACTAAATCAAATTGTTATGAGTAATGCAAAATCCTCAAGGGCCGAAATTAAGAACGGTTAAATATTACAAATCCAATCTTCTGGTCAAAAGTTTGGTCAAATATCTATCGAAGTTTTTCTTCTGGAAAATCTAAACATTTACAGTTTAAACTTCTTCATAATACGTTATTTACTGAGGATAGATTGGTTAATTAGGGCTATCTAATGGCCTATGTACAGTTTGTAAAAGTCAGCGCGAAACCCTACAACATCTCTTCTTGGTTGTTGTAAAATTCAGCCACTAATACAAAATGCCCAATCAATAATCAAAAACGTTATTTTAGAATAAACAGTAATACGTGCATTGAGCTGAAATACGAACACATAGTCCTTGGTGTATGTGACTTAAACTTATCTAGTATAATAAATACCGTAATTTTTGAGACCAAATGGAGCATATGGAAATTTCCCAACAAATGTAAATACTCAGGACAGCAACAAAACGTACTTCAATTTGTATATTTGTTGAAACAAAATTTGAATACTCAAATCAAGTACAGCAAAGCATCATTACATTTTCTAAACATCGCAGATGAAACTGTAATGGCGTCTATCTTAAAATGAAACTTCAGTATATCCGTCCGTGCTACCTTAAAATCTCGTTTCTCTTAAGGTTAAGCACTTTTGTGCGGCAATTTTTATATGGCAATTAAGTGAAATGTTCATTGTAAATTTCGATGTTCATTGTAAATTTTGATGATTTCCAATTAATTTGTTAACTATGTAACTGAAATTGTAGCTGACAAATTCTTACTTTAAGCGAAAGAGTGTAATTGTAAACAATCTTTAAATTCTATTGTTTATTATATGAATAATTTTATTGTCTTTGTAAGGCTGTTAGGGGATGCACCCCGGTCCCTATCACGCCATCTACGGGGCAAATAAAAGGGGTTACCCCAATTATGGGGGCCTCAAGAAAAAAAAGAAAAAAAAAGACTGACGAGTTACAGAGACTATTCTTGGCGGCTATGAATATAAGTCACAAAACCATTATTCTAATCCTTCATTTTGATGTGTCACAACAAACCGTGGTCAGTCAATACTTTCTTGAGTATTTTGTTTTGTTGCCTTTTAACTTGTATATAGTTTGTATGAATAATAATCACAAACTACTTGCAGTGCATTTGATTCTGTAAGATACAATTCTATTTTTTCATATTTTTTTTGGTCACATTGATTTGACATTAAAATGTGAAAAAAAAGACAATGACTGTTGAGGTGTTACGGCAAATTCAGTTAAGGATAATATCAATTTCAGTTTTAATCTGTTGAAATGTTAAACAAAATGTTAAGGAGTTTTAAGTGTTAAGATAATGTCTGTTGAAATGTTAAACAAAATGTTAAGGAGTTTTAAGTGTTAAGATAATGTCTGTTGAAATGTTAAACAAAATGTTAAGGAGTTTTAAGTGTTAAGATAATATCTGTTGAAATGTTAAACAAAATGTTAAAGAGTTTTAAGTGTTAAGATAATGTCTGTTGAAATGTTAAACAAAATGTTAAGGAGTTTTAAGTGTTAAGATAATATCTGTTGAAATGTTAAACAAAATGTTAAAGAGTTTTAAGTGTTAAGATAATGTCTGTTGAAATGTTAAACAAAATGTTAAGGAGTTTTAAGTGTTAAGATAATATCTGTTGAAATGTTAAACAAAATGTTAAAGAGTTTTAAGTGTTAAGATAATATCTGTTGAAATGTTAAACAAAATGTTAAGGAGTTTTAAGTGTAAGATAATATCTGTTGAAATGTTAAACAAAATGTTAAGGAGTTTTAAGTGTTAAGATAATGTCTGTTGAAATGTTAATGATAATGCAGTTAAGGATAATATCAATTTCAGTTTTAATCAGTTGAAAGGTTAAAGAAAATGTTAAGAAGTTGTTTAAGTGTAAAAATGTCTGTTGAAATGTTAATGGTAAACGAGTAAGGGATATTCTAATATGCCTATGGTATATTTCTATAGTCAATTCGAGTGCATTAATATGATTAAAGCACTCGGAAAAGAAGGCGGAGTTTCGGACATGGAAGTAGCTCCTTCCGACTTTTCTTATTTACTCCCGCGCAGAAGATAAAATATAGAAATAGAAATAATATCTGTATAAATACATCAGACGCATGAAATAGGTGTGTTTAAGAACCTATTATTTTTGATTGCGTCAAGTAAGCCATAGTATACATTTACCTTGTTTTTCTTTAAAAAGGCCAAGAAAATTCAGGATTAACGTCATACAATGTTTTGATTCGTGGAGACAAAACAATGAATGAAAACGCTGACGTCATCACACTGACGTCATTACTCCACGTTAAAACGTTGTACTGTTCAGATTAACGGTTCGCTTTTAAATCGATTGTCTGCTTTATTAGGTTCTGAATCTGTCGTCTAATATATAGTATAATATAGTTATGTATGATATCTTGACTGGTTGCACGAATAAGGGAGTGAATTCCAACAGCCACTGTTTATACTATTTTACACATTACCGCCGAACTAAAAAAAGGTCCGTAGTAGTTACGATAGTTTTCATAAATTCGGCTTATAAGAATCGAAATAATATATGGCTTGGAGTGCTTTATCGAAATTGAAGCATTTCCCGTCGGTAATGTGCCTGCGTAATAATTATGAATTATATGTGAGAAGTTAGCAGTGAGCAGTGACTTAAGCACTAAGCTTTCCATTTTATATAGGGAAAATGATGCACTGCCACAATGTACTGCTCTTATGCACTACTGGCAGTACAAGATTAATGCACTGCCAAAATGCACTGCTGGAAGTGAAATCCAGCATACTGTAAAATTTCATACACTGCTACCATGCACTGCTGGCAGTAAAAGATTAATGCACTGCCACAATGCACTGCTGGCAGTGAATTCCAGCAGTGCATTCAAAATATAGTGTAAAATTTCATTCACTGCTACTATGCACTGCTGGCAGTAAAAGATTCATGCACTGCCACAATGCACTGCTGGAAGTGAAATCCAACAGTGCATTCAAAATATAGTATAAAATTTAATTCACTGCTACAATGCACTGCTGGCAGTACAAGATGAATGCACTACCACAATACACCGCTGTGAAATCCAGCAGTGCATTTAAAATATAGTGTAAAATTTCATTCACTGCTACTATGCACTGCTGGCAGTACAAGATTAATGCACTGCCACAAAGCACTGCTGGCAGTGAAATCCAGCAGTGCATTCAAAATATAGTGTAAAATTTCATTCACTGCTACTATGCACTGCTGGCAGTACAAGATTAATGCACTGCCACAATGCACTGCTGGAAGTGAAACCCAGCAGTGCATTTAAAATATAGTGTAAAATTTCATTCACTGCTACTATGCACTGCTGGCAGTACAAGATTAATGCACTGCCACAATGCACTGCTGGCAGTGAAATCCAGCAGTGCATTCAAAATATAGTGTAAAATTTCATTCACTGCTACAATGCACTGCTGGCAGTACAAGATGAATGCACTGCCACAATGCACTGCTGGAAGTGAAACCCAGCAGTGCATTCAAAATATAGTGTAAAATTTAATTCACTGCTACAATGCACTGCTGGCAGTACAAGATGAATGCACTGCCACAATACACCGCTGTGAAATCCAGCAGTGCATTCAAAATATAGTATAAAATTTCATTCACTGCTACTATGCACTGCTGGCAGTAAAAGATTAATGCACTGCCACAATGCACTGTTGTGAAATCCAGCAGTGCATTTAAAATATAGTGTAAAATTTCATTCACTGCTACTATGCATTGCTGGCAATACAGGATAAATGCAATGCCACAATGCACTGCTGGCAGTGAAATTCAGCAGTGCATTCAAAATATAGTGTAAAATTTCATTCACTGCTACAATGCATTGCTGGCAATACAGGATAAATGCAATGCCACAATGCACTGCTGGCAGTGAAATTCAGCAGTGCATTCAAAATATAGTGTAAAATTTCATTCACTGCTACAATGCATTGCTGGCAGTACAAGATTAATGCACTGCCACAATGCACTGCTGGCAGTGAAATCCAGCAGTGCATTCAAAATATAGTGTAAAATTTCATTCACTGCTACAATGCATTGCTGGCAATACAGGATAAATGCAATGCCACAATGCACTGCTGGCAGTGAAATTCAGCAGTGCATTCAAAATATAGTGTAAAATTTCATTCACTGCTACTATGCACTGCTGGCAGTAAAAGATTAATGCACTACCACAATGCACTGTTGGCAGTGAAATCCAGCAGTGCATTCAAAATATAGTATAAAATTTAATTCACTGCTACAATGCACTGCTGGCAGTACAAGATTAATGCACTGCCACAATGCATGCTGGAAGTGAATTCCAGCTGTGCATTCAAAATATAGTATAAAATTTCATTCACTGCTACTATGCACTACTGGCAGAAATAGATTAATGCACTGCCACAAAGCACTGCTGGCAGTGAAATCCAGCAGTGCATTCAAAATATAGTGTAAAATTTCATTCACTGCTACTATGCACTCCTGGCAGTACTGGATAAATGCACTGCCACAATGCACTGCTGGCAGTGAAATCCAGCAGTGCATTTAAAATATAGTATACAATTTCATTCACTGCTACTATGCATTGCTGGCAGTACAGGATAAATGCACTGCCACAAAGCACTGCTGGCAGTGAAATCCAGCAGTGCATTCAAAATATAGTGTAAAATTTCATTCACTGCTACAATGCACTGCTAGCAATACAAGGGGGGGGGGGGGGGGGGGGGGGGGGGGGGGGGGGGGGGGGGGGGGGGGGGGGGGGGGGGGGGGGGGGGGGGGGGGGGGGGGGGGGGGGGGGGGGGGGGGGGGGGGGGGGGGGGGGGGGGGGGGGGGGGGGGGGGGGGGGGGGGGGGGGGGGGGGGGGGGGGGGGCAAAAGGGGGGGGGGGGGGGGAAAACGGAGGGGATATAAAAAAAAAAAAAAAAAATTTATTCATTGCTACAATGCACTGCTAGCAATACAAGATTAATGCACTGCCACAATGCACTGCTGGCAGTGAAATCAAAAAAAACAGCCAGTGCATTCAAAATATAGTGTAAAATTTCATTCACTGCTACAATGCACTGCTGGCAGTAAAAGATTAATGCACTGCCACAATGCACTGCTGGCATTACAAGATTAATGCAATGGCATAATGCAGTGCTGGCTGAGCAAATTTAATGCACTGCCAGTATACACTGCTGGTAGTTAAACCCAGCAGGGCATTACAAATATAGTTTAAATTTGGATTTTCCGCCAGAAGGGACTTATGGTAGTAAAGACGAGCGAGACATTGCGAAAAATTGTACCTATGTATGGTCTTCCGATTAGAACATAGCTTGTTTGAACTTCTTCTGTGACCTCAATGAATGGTGGTCCCGCATGTTTTTTCCTTTAAACATATTACAACGATTTAATTCATCCCCCCGCCGAAGGCGAAGGGGATATTAGAAATGCTCTTCGTCCGTCCGTCCGTCCGTCCGTCCCAATTTTGTCCGGAGCATAACTCCAAAAGTACTTGAGCGATTTTCTTCAAACTTCATACACTGACAGAGCACATTAATAGGAAGTGCAGTGTGTAAAAACAATAACTCTACCTTGCCTACTTTTAGAGTTATTCCCCTTTTATCAGATTTACTTGAAAAACTTTGTCCGGAGCATAACTCCAAAAGTACTTGAGGGATTTTCTTCAAACTTAATACACTGACATAGCACATTGGTAGGAAGTGCAGTGTGCAAGAACAATAACTCTACCTTGCCTACTTTTAGAGTTATTCCCCTTTATCAGATTTACTCTAAAAGTTTTGTCCGGAGCATAACTCCAAAAGTACTTGAGGGATTTTCTTCAAACTTAATACACTGACATAGCACATTGGTAGGAAGTGCAGTGTGCAAGAACAATAACTCTACCTTGCCTACTTTTAGAGTTATTCCCCTTTATCAGATTTACTTGTCCGGGGCATAACTCCAAAAGTACTTGAGGGATTTTCTTCAAACTTAATACACTGACATAGCACATTGGTAGGAAGTGCAGTGTGCAAGAACAATAACTCTACCTTGCCTACTTTTAGAGTTATTCCCTTTATCAGATTTACTTGAAAAACTTTGTCCGGAGCATAACTCCAAAAGTACTTGAAGGATTTTCTTCGAACTTAATACACTGACATAGCACATTGGTAGGAAGTGCAGTGTGCAAGAACAATAACTCTACCTTGCCTACTTTTAGAGTTATTCCCCTTTATCAGATTTACTTGAAAAACTTTGTCCGGAGCATAACTCCAAAAGTACTTGAAGGATTTTCTTCAAACTTAATACACTGACATAGCACATTGGTAGGAAGTACAGTGTGCAAGAACAATAACTCTACCTTGTCTACTTTTAGTCAAATAGAAAAATATCATACCTATACTGATAATGAACATTAATATAATTTTGCAAACCTTCTCTTCATTGCCTTATTCTTTTTCCACTTACTTGAAAACTGTACTCAGCATGACCATAACTATACGGCTTTTTAAGGATTTCCTCTCACCAAGTAAAATGTACGAAAGTACAACCTTCAGGTAACTTTTTCCTGGCGGGGGGATTAACCATGTGTAACATGGCTCTTGTTAAAAATTCAATTAATAATTCTGTTTATTTAATAATATGCATTGACCATCATTGTAAACTGTTTCGGTACTATTGAAATGATTTCCCTCGGAAATTAAAAATCTATAAATTTTATGTACGTTTAGCCATTTCCGTGTAACATAAATATATATTAAGCAAAATGTGATACATTACAGTGCATTGTGGCAGTGCATTAATCTTGTATTGCCAGCAGTGCATTGTAGCAGTGAATGAAATTTTACACTATATTTTGAATGCACTGCTGGAATTCACTGCCAGCAGTGCATTGTGGCAGTGCATTAATCTTGTATTGCCAGCAGTGCATAGTAGCAGTGAATGAAATTTTACACTATATTTTGAATGCACTGCTGGATTTCACTGCCAACAGTGCATTGTGGTAGTGCATTATTTTCCCTATATAAAATAGAATGCTTAGTGCTTAAGTCACTGCTCACTGCTAACTTCTCACATATAATGGTAATGCAGTTAGGGATAATATCAATTTTAGTTTTAATCAGTTGAAATGTTTAAGAAAATGTTAAGAAATTTTAATCAGTTGAAATGTGAGAGAAAATGTTAATGAGTTTTAAATGTTAAGAAAATGTTTGTTGAAATGTTAATGATAATGCAGTGAAGGATAATATAAATTTCATTCTAACACTATTGAAAATTTCTCCTATATAGGCAAAGAAGGATTTGAGCGTCATATACCTACCAAGTATATCACGCTAGGCGTCATGAACTATTTTTGACTGCTGAAATTCCCTCCCGCGTAATTTTCACACAACATCTATGAGTGTGCATGCGATAATACGCCTGGATTTGTATTGTTGTGAATGAATTCACGTGAAGTAAAACAAAATTAATCATAGTAAAATTTTCTACACTTTCGGTATCGCCAGCAATATCAGCAACAAAAAAAATAAGACGAATAGCGTTTTATTTGAGGAGTAAAAAAGAACAGCGAAAATTTCATGAAATTCAAGAAATGCACGGAATACTACAAGTTCGAGGCAGCGACTTCGTGTAAGCGCATTAAATAGTACCCCTTCGAACATTTTTATTTTTAAATTAACGTGTTAGAATGGAAATAGATTTTACTTTTGAGTGATATACCGGTTAGTATATCACTGTGTGTCGTTTAAATGCTTCGTAATTAATCACTCAGGCCTTCTGCCTTCGTGATCAGATTACTACGCATCTACACTCCACACAGTGATATACTAACCGGCATATCACTCAAATGTGAAATCTATTTCCTAAGTTTAAAACAGTTAAAATATTAGAGAACATATTAAGAAGTTTTAAGAGTTAAGAACATGTCTGTTGAAATATTAATGATGATGCAGCTAGAGATAATATCAATTTCAGTTTAAAACAGTTGCAATATTAGACTGAATATATTGAGAAGTTTTAAGAGTAAAGAACATGTCTGTTGAGACTGGATCCTAAAATCGTGAGTCATTTTAGCCCTCGTGAATTATTCCGCCAGGCACATCACCTCCGGGGAATGCTTCAATTTCAATAAAGCACTCCAAGCCATAAATCATTTCTTAAATAAACAATGATTTTGAGTACTGAAACGCAGTAACTAGCCACGAAGGTCGGAGGCCTGATTTGTTTATAACTGCACATCAGAACTACAAATAATTGTTTATTAGACGATAACAACGCTGAAAAGGAAGTAAAATTTTCTATAGTTCCGGTATCGCCAGCAATATCAGCAACAACAAAAATAAGACGAATAGCGTTTCGTTCAAAGAGTAAAAAAAACAGGTATATCACTCAAACGTGAAATCTATTTCCTAAATATAACATAATTTTTCTACTCTTTGTATATAGAGACAAAATCGTGAGTCATGTTAGAATAATTGTTGTTAAACAAACATACGGTGTATAATTGATAATGCTATGTTTTATGTACACTTTTAGCGAAATCTATCTATCTATCTATCTATCTATCTATCTATCTATCTATCTATCTATCTATCTATCTATCTATCTACTATCTATCTATCTATCTATCTATCTATCTATAATTAGCATGGTGGGATACTACAGTAAGTGTTTGTAAACACGAACTTTATTGAATATGGCAGTACAATATGGTAGCGCGCATGAGCATGACTTAATTTTACGGTATTTTGAACGTCAGATTATTTTGACCATACTTCTTCAAAGTTCTTGCCGTGTATGGCATGACAACTACAGGAACTCAGGGAGGAATCTGAGAGCAGGCATCATTTTGCCTCAGGATAATGCAACTACGCACATCTCATAGGATATTCAGCTGCTCAGCGTGGCTTTGAACTCCTTCAATACTGTACACTAAAACCATCGGGTATCTGAACTGCATGGGAGGATTTTTAACATTTTGAAAATGACGTCATTGTTGCTGTTTTTAAGCCTTTTTGGCGGATTGGGATGATGAAAATTTCACCCGAATAACGCATGCATTGAAATAAAAATAGGTTGAAAAATATTAATATGAATAAAATGTTGAAAATGTTTTATTTTAGGTTAGCGACTTTTAGAATTACACTTTGACATAATACTACTTGTGCTTGTTTTGTGATTAAGTACACATGCATTGAAATTCAATCAGTTCTACCACAAATATCTTTATTTGATTCCACATAATTCTTTGTTGCAAAAGTCCTTCGCGTCGCAGCATCTGCAAGAAAAATCAGAATAATAATCTCACCATGTTATAGACATATCCTAAAACTAAAAATAGCTAAATCGCAACTTATATATCAATTGAACGAATCTTCACAAAAAGGAATTTCCTTTAAATATTGCAACAATCACTAGTACGAATAGACCATGTTGTAGTTCTTGCAATGGTTTTAATGTTGGAGGCATACCTATTTATTATTAAAGGCTGCAATATTGTCATTTTGTTCACAAAAGATGAGACGAATATATAATATTATTGCTCCAGACAAAAGAGACGTTTAACGTATGTTTTTATTCAAAAAATGTTTTATCTATATATTTTAATGTAATTTATTATATACCTATAAATATTCAGTCAAAAAAACCGCCTATATTCAACCATCAAATACGGCCTGACAGAAAACAATTCCGTATTGTATGTACGTGCAATACAAATAGCGCGGCATAATTTGTAAGAGTGCATTCAATTGGCCCACAAATGCACATGACGTTAATAACGTCGCTTTTGACTGGGTCGTTACTATTTGTTTATACGATGACGTCAATAAATTGACGTCGCACACTACGTATATTTCGCGCTAAAAAGGGTTTTTCTTCAATTTTATGCTTAGTATGTCATTTTAATTTAGTTTATCGCGCAGACAAGGGTCAAATGGTATATAATAAAAAGGTTATTAGTATAGTAATGTGATCCATAAGCCGGATTGGCTCTCGTCGAGGTCGGATCAAACTCGTGCTACGCACTCGTATGATCTGGCGCACGACTCGAGCAATCCGGCATGCTGGATCACGTTACTATACTAATAACCCTATTTTATTATATACCTATAAATATTCTGCCAAAAATACAGCCTATATTCAACCATCAAATACGGCCTGACAGAAAACAATTCCGTATTGTATGTACGTGCAATACAAATAGCGCGGCATAATTTGTAAGAGTGCATTCGATTGGCCCTAAAATGCACATGATGTTAATAACATCACTTTTGACAGGGTCGTTACTATTTGTTTATACGATGACGTCAATAAATTGACGTCGCACACTACGTATATTTCGCGCTAAAAAGGGTTTTTCTTCAATTTTTTGCTTAACATGTCATTTTAATTTAGTTTATTGCGCAGACAAGTGTCAAATGGTATATAATAAAAGGGTTATTAGTATAGTAATGTGATCCATAAGCCGGATTGGCTCTCGTCGAGGTCGGATCAAACTCGTGCTACGCACTCGTATGATCCGACGCACGACTCGAGCAAATCCGGCATGCTGGATCACGTTACTATACTAATAACCCTATTATCTTTACAAGTTCAAGTTACACATTTGAAGTACATGATCTGCTCAGACTGACAGTTGCCGGGTATGCCCCTTCAATAATCCTCTGTTCATATGAAATGGTCTGGTTCTTCCCCCTATACATTTTTTTCTCCGAAAATCCGAATCGAGGTTTAAATTCATATAAAACGAATAAATAAAAAAGTTTTGAAAATCCCTTTGACCATTTTTTTTATGAAATATATATCAATTGCGCCGAAGTTATGGAATGCTCTGCCGGTTACCATTAGAGACGCTAAAAGTTTGAATGTGTTCAAAAGATCATTGAAAACACACTTTTTCATCACGATCTATGGAAACTAACATTGCATTGGAAAGCAAGCTGTTGTAAGACATTGTTTTTTTAAATAAAATTTAGTATATATATTTTTGTGTCTATAATTATTCTTTATTTTATGTTTTCCAGTGAATTATAGAGTTTTCTCAGTGAAATAAAAGTGATAATCCACAGTTTTGAAACAGTGGATTACCATTTTTATTTTTCACTGTTTTTGCAATCTTTAGCCCGGATTTACGTTAAAAAATATACCGAGCGTTATTAATGCTGGAGACCATGCGACGATGACGTCGTTTAAATGACGTCATTTGTTCTATGTTTTCTGATGACGTTTCCCGCGATTTTCGATATTTTATAGAAACAAACTCAATAAAAATAAAGTTTTAACCATAAAATAAACAGAAAAATTGTTGGTGTCGGTGTAAGTTCACGTTAATTTCACTCGTGAACACCAAAAGTAGTTATTTTCACTCGTGGCTGCGCCACTCGTGAAAATATCACTTTTGGTGCCCACTCGGTGAAATTATAACGTGATCTTACACCGAAAACAACAATTATCCTCTATTTATTATTGTACATTTGTGTATCACTTTGTTGGTTTTAAAGGTTTTTTTAATGGTAAATGATCAAGTAATTATGTTTTAAGTTTTCTTCTAATATTTTTTCTTAATAACCTTTGGACACCGGCATATTTTGTTACACACTCGACAGACATGCATGCGTTTTTGTAAACACTGTACATCACGTTTTGGCTACTTTCGGTTTACTGCGCGTGTTGTATACGTCAGCAAATAGATTGAGCTGTAACATGAAAGTAAAATTTCCATTGGCCCACCTACAGAGGTCACGCGCAGGGGTCACCCTGCCTGCTAACCTGCGCATGGACTTCTTTTTTTTTTTTTTTTTTTTTTTGCCAACGGGAGGTCAATTTCAAGCGTTCTCATAAGATGTCAATATACCTAGGTTTGAGGCGACATGTCTGCTTTATGTCTGTGAAAAAATATTTGCACGCGCTCAAAACACTATCCCACAGGGGCCTGTACGCGAACGTTGGTAAAATGAAAATTTTCAAAGCTGGTAAAATTGTGTCCAAGGTCATTTTCAAGGTCGTCTAAAAGTGTCAGCATTTGCCTCGGACGTCTGAGTTTTCAACAGTCAGGAGCTGTCGGCATAGCCTTTAAATTCATACAGACAAAACGTGTTCCATACGGTCACTGTCACTTCTATGGAAGGCCAAACCTGTCTTAACCCGCGTATACGTTTTATTACGTTACAGGTGTTCAAAGGATATATCGTTTATTTTATCCTGTTTTAGTTTGTTAAAATTAATACATCTCTTTAATATGTATAGTCATATGCATGTATAGTCAAACTTGATTATAGGTAGTAACTACTATAGTAACTTCATCTTGTAATTTTAATTCTGATATCTAAATATTTTTCTATTTTATGTTGCATTGTATGTCCATACCTGTGATATGTAGTTTGTACAGCGCTTTTGAACGCTTATTTTATATATGAAAAGAGAGCTATAAAAATGTGGTATATAATAATAATAATTTTCATACAGAGGCTGTAACATTTGTCCAAATTTCAAAAATACTTATAAAAATGATATAAAAGTATTTCACTCGTTCATTTCAAAACAGCAATTGCTTTTAGGCATAAGTGGTTCTTCATGTAGACATAAATGATGCTTTACCTGGAGCATGCGGTCAAGGGATTTCTCTTTTTCTTTCCAATCAACTTGGAATCAACTGATGAGCAAACCTGTGGATAGAAAATGATTTGAAATAATGCAAAATCTACAAAGTCGAAACCAGGAGATCTCTTTCACTTATTTTAAAGAAAGAATTTAGCACGGTGACTTAGCAACGTAATAAATGAATGTATACACATTGCGAAAAACTGTTCATTTTCTTGAAATGCTATGTTATACTTGAACAAATCTAACAGAGTACGATTTTTCGTTACTGAGACACTGTGTTTTAGCAACACCTGTCGTTTTCACCCATACAACGTCTCTTTCTCTCAGAGTAAGAGCACTTAAACTCTACACGTATACAAGACCTACTTCACTTTGTTAAAACTTACTTAGTGTTTCGTGTTTGTTCCGTGAACATATTTGGTGCTTGATTACATGAAAGACAGATTAAGAGCGAGAGTGAAGCAATAGTTCTCCTAGCTATACACTCCGTTAACTGAACGAACATGAGTTTTACACCTCCTCAGTGAAAATAGTTCAGTACAAAATGGCGTCTTTCGGAGAGTGCCGTTTCTGATATTGTGATAACTCGTGGCCCGGCCAACGTGACAAAGTTAACTTAATTTGCAGTAATACCTTATATGGACATTGTTTTTATATATGTGTGTAATATTTACAATAACGTATTCTTACACTATCAAAAACCAATGGCTTGTGGAGGTAAGCTATGTTAGCCCCTGTCTCAAGCCTCGGTTCAAATTCAACCGGACAGAACGTTTCATTAATTTTTTTCGTTATTTTAGACAAAGAATATCGATTTGCATGAAGCATCACCCGTCAATCTCACCGTTTTAGATCTGCATCCGCCGTTTTACACGATTTCCAAACTGTCTGTCACAACTGAATCCATATAACAACCCTAAAAAGGAAAAAAATATAATTTCAGCCAGTTTCTTTGTGATTGGCCTCTAATACACACTTGGGATTTCACGGGTTACAAGCTACAGCAACGGATAACAAATAAATCGATAAAGCAGCGGGTAACAAGTAAACATTGTATAGTAGCGAGTAACAAGTTACATGTACCACGGCAGAGCAGCGGGTAACACAGTATAGCAGCAGGTAACACTGAAATAAACATGGTATAGCAGCGGGTAACAAGTAACCACGGTAGAGCACCGAGTAATACGTTTTAGTAGAGGGTAAGATGTAACCACAGTAGAGCAGCGGGTAACAAGTTACCACGGTAGATCAGCGGGTAACAGCTATGGCAGCGGGTAACGAGTAAACATGGTAGAATAGCGGGTAACATGCTAGAGCAGCGGGTAACGAGTTCACACGGTAGAATAGCGGGTAACATACTATAGCAGCGTGTAACGAGTTCACACGGTAGAATAGCGGGTAACATGCTAGAGCAGCGGGTAACGAGTTAACACGGTAGAATAGCGGGTAACATACTATAGCAGCGTGTAACGAGTTAACACGGTAGAATAGCGGGTAACATGCTATAGCAGCGTGTAACGAGTTAACACGGTAGAATAGCGGGTAACATGATATAGCAGCGTGTAACGAGTTAACACGGTAGAATAGCGGGTAACATACTATAGCAGCGTGTAACGAGTTAACACGGTAGAATAGCGGGTAACATGATAAAGCAGCGTGTAACGAGTAAACACAGTAGAGTAGCGATTAACAAGTAAATACCGTAGAGCAGCGGGTAACAAGTAAACACAATAGAGCAGTAGGTAACATGCTAAAGCAGCGGGTTACAAGTAAACACAATAGAGCAGAAGGTAACATGCTAAAGCAGCGGGTAACAAGTAAACACAATAGAGCAGAAGGTAACATGCTAAAGCAGCGGGTAACAAGTAAACACAATAGAGCAGCAGGTAACAAGTAAACACAATAGAGCAGCAGGTAACATGCTAAAGCAGCGATAGAGCAGCAGGTAACAAGTAAACACAATAGAGCAGCAGGTAACATGCTAAAGCAGCGGGTACAAGTAAACACAATAGAGCAGTAGGTAACATGCTAAAGCAGCGGGTAACAAGTAAACACAATAAAGCAGCAGGTAACAAGTAAACACAATAGAGCAGCAGGTAACATGCTAAAGCAGCGGGTTACAAGTAAACACAATAGAGCAGTAGGTAACACGCTAAAGCAGCGGGTTACAAGTAAACACAATAGAGCAGCAGGTAACATGCTAAAGCAGCGGGTAACAAGCAAACACAATAGAGCAGCAGGTAACAAGTAAACACAATAGAGCAGCAGGTAACATGCTAAAGCAGCGGGTTACAAGTAAACACAATAGAGCAGTAGGTAACATGCTAAAGCAGCGGGTAACAAGTAAACACAATAGAGCAGCGGGTAACAAGTAAACACAATAGAGCAGTAGGAAAATGCTAAAGCAGCGGGTAACAAGTAAACACAATAGAGCAGCAGGTAACAAGTAAACACAATAGAGCAGCAGGTAACAAGTTAATACAATAGAGCAGCAGGTAACAAGTAAACACGTATCCAGTTTAATCACAATAGCGTACTCATACCTTAAGATATAAAGATGTAAGTGAAAAGGACGCTACGTGATGCAACTATAAGATTTAAAAGCCAACGTGTTGTATGTCAGTATTACGTACACTTGGATCCGAACCAAAATTATTGCTATGACAACAAAAGAAGACATGACTTACTTCATGGTCTGTGATACACACAGCAATTCCTGTACAGTTAGATAACGAGCTTGCGTGCTGGCATAATTTGCACTTCATTATATTAGAAGGTCGGTGTATTATTGTAGGATGCGCTGAAACAAATATTGCGGGTAAACAATATTAGTTTCTTATATGAGCACGAGGTTCAGATCGAAATATCCGTCACTGAGGGTAACTGTTTGGGTCTATGACAATACATCGACAGACAACTCATCGACACGACAAATCACCGACACGACAATAGATCGACACGACAACTCATCGAAAATTACATCGACAACTCATCGACAAACTTCGACAATACTTATTATCCAATAATAAGAAAGATCTATATGCATGACATGCAGATATCAAACTAATTTCTAGAATTACTTTTTCATGCTCCAAACTGTCAAATATATCGGTATGAATTAAAGAGGTTGAAGTACAAATAAATATTTCGGCAAAGGTTATTCATTCAAATAAATAACGGACACGCTGGAACGCTAATTGATAAATACTTTTAGATACTTTTTGCATTCACAACTCAGTCAGTGATGTCATTTACGGCGGGAACGAGGCTCTGCCGAGTTCCCGCGAAACAGTTGTAACCCGAAGTGACGGATACATGTATTTCCATCTGAACCAAGTATCTCATGGAAGAAACTTTTTCTTGCATACCGTCTTGCACTTTGAAATAGATATTTAAAAACAAACTTATCGAAATGATGCATTTAAATATAAAAACGAAGGTTCTTTAGATGCTATGTTTGGGAAGGTGACGTCACATTGTTTATAACGTTACGTCACAAGTCTAATTCACGTATTTTTATTCAGTGCCAAAACATTAACAATTTTAGGGCTATTTCAATGGTATTGAAATATATTTTGTTTTGAATATTCTTGCATAACAGATGGGAATATTTGCAGTTTTTACCAGTCCTGGAAAATCTCATCTTACACCCCCGCCCCCATCCCCCGCCCCCCCCATACCCCCGCCCCCTGTTAAGACGACTTAGTTAATTTTAAGCATTACTTTTGGAAATTGTTTTTTGCTATTTAATCAGAAGATTTATTTTGTATTAATCTGTTGTTTTTTTTGGTACTGTCATTGTATGTACTATAATATGTTTGCGTGTCAGACAAAATACTAATACACAACGCAATTAATGTCAGATTCATTTATGTATAAATTTTATTTGCACCAGATATATAAGCCTAGTCATATTTATTAATCTATTCATCATTTGGATTTATTATATGACTACTTTTAGACTATTGTAACGATCATGACATTACACTGAATCCTATTTCTTTAGACGAAACATATAGCCTTAAAACAGATTTTAAAACAGGATTCCACTCCTTTAAGCAAAATATGCGTAGCACAGTGGTTCTTTGAATCCTGTATGAAATCCTGTATGGATACATTTTAGAGTGAAATACTCAGGAAACTGTGTCTACAGTTTATATTTAGTAGATTACAACGATAAGTATAGAGGAGAACGGGTGAGTCACACTTCCATCTCTGTTGTTAAACTATTCATTGTAGCACTAGTATTATCTATTCACAAAGAATAATTATGTACATAATTGCTGAAATGGCGTAAGGAAAAAAGATACAGGTGATAGTGCACCTATTACAGACGATAGCATCTATTAACCATAATACTGGAACGAATTCTGACGAAATACCTTGTTTCAAACCACACATATTAGAGTTGCAGTCATCTGCGTCGTTGCAACACCTTAAAAATAAAATGTTTTAGTAAAGATACCTAGGCGTAAAACAGACGGCAAAATATCTGAACTTGCGCGATCTATAGGTATAGTGCAGACCCCACAATATTTGGACTTGTGCCACAACTAGGCTTGGTACAATGTACATACAACAACATGTCTGAGTTGGCACCTCTTCGCGTAGGACACACAACAAAATCTGAACTTGCATCATCCACAGTTGTTTTTACATACGTGCATTCAATCGGTTATTTGAAAGAGGGCCACCCATCGATGAAATATCTGAATATGCGTCATTCAAACGATTCGGTCGTAATAAACAACGACAAAATAGTTGCAACTTTTGGTCGTTGTTCACGCGACAACATATATTCACTGGCGCCAACGCTTGGTGTAGTACACATTACAAAATATCAGAAATAACACAAATATATAAACTTGGGCCTCATAGGCGCTGTTGGCGCGTACTCCATTGCGCGTAGTAAATGCGACAACTTATCTCAAATTATACAACCCCGTGTCGTAGACCAAAAACTCCGTGTAACGCCATTGTGTTCAATTATACACACATCAAAGGATCAGAATTGGCACAACCTCCATAAGCGTTGTTTACATGCCGGATCATACAAAGCCAGTGTATGCACGACAGCAAATCTGAATTTGCACAACTTTTAAGCGTTACTACAGTCACATGAAGTTTGGACAATGTTCGATCAAGTTCCGATACAAAAAACATTTTTAAAAAAACAGCCCGGACCCACCCAGAAGCATATGATTGTCACAACAGTTTCGTATACATAACAAAATATGTGTACTTGTGTCAACCCTAGGTATTGTATTCATTACATAATACAAACTTCCGCAACTCTTTGACGTAGTATGCACATCAGATTAACTTGCAAAACTCTGGCTGTAGTACAACAATAAATTGTCTGAACATGTGCCTACACACGACAAAATATCTGAGCTTGCGCAACCCATATATATATATATATATATATACATGGGAGATGTATACTGGTACATTGCGGAATATCTGAACGTTTACCACTCTTTGGCGAAGTCTATTCTAACTGGCGCCACTAATGTGCCAGCCCTATGCAAAATACACTTGACACAGTATCAGTCTATGAGAGGTATATTTACGTCCAATGGTAATAGTTTGTCATTGTTATGACATTTAGTTAACAAGCCTTACAGGCAACCATACACCAAAAGGAGATAATAAAGCAACAGGAAATAACCAATGACACCATACTAACAACGTGTATGTATAGGTTATAGGTCTATATTACAGGAATAAGCAAATGTATTGCAAGGGAGCGTTAGCGAACGGACGCAATAAGTTTGTTTATTCCTGTAATATGGACCTATAACCGGCTTACAGTTTGTCCCATCTACAGACAATATTTGTATTGAAATATACAGAGATTTAGGGCGGAGTTTAGCTCTGTGATGTCACAGTCCCACGTATTGGAAAAATAAGTGAAATAATTATTTTCATATTGGAGATATTGAGTCAATATGGAACTATAATTTGCTTTTTTGACTGAAATGGGAGCTTTGGATTGGATCAGAAAGTAGGGCAAACTGAATGAATGAAAGTATGGCAAAAAAATGAATACCGAAACACCCCAATTTATAATTTTTTTTTTTTTTTTTTTTTTTATTTTTTTTTTTTTTTTTTAAAATTTTTTTTTTTTTTTTTTTTTTTTTTTTTTTTTTTTTTTTTTTTTTTTTTTTTTTTTTTTTTTTGGGGGGGGGGGTTTTGGGGGGGGTTTATTTTTTTTTTTTTTTTTTTTTTTTTTTTTATATTTTTTTTTTTTGGGGGGGGGGGGGGGGGGGGTTTTTTTTTTTTTTTTTAAAAAAAAAAATTTTTTTTTTGGTTTTTTTTCCCTCCTTTCCAATAAATTTTTTTTTTTTTGTAATATAGACCTATAACTTATACGTACATACGTGGCACTATTCAAATACCCGGTATTACACTTTTATATAATATGTCAAATACATCGATTGTTTCTAGGGTTTGTCATGAAAAAACTATTTTGTGAATAGATCTAACCTTCATTTCAATTTTCTTTTCCTCCAAAAGGTTTCTTTTCTTAACTGATCCTTAATGCATAATTTGGCTCTTCTTTCTGTTCTCCAAAATATAACTCCTTTCTACCTTGCACTTTCGTTTCTTCTTTTCTTTTCTATTCTTTTTTATTAAAAAACCTGTGTATGCATATCACATAAAGTGTTAGAATAACTATGTTTACATTACAAAATGTTGTGCATATGCATTTATATTGGAAATTGAACAATAAAAGATAAAAAAAACCTTCATTTGAGCAAAAAATTGAAAATGTCACAAAAGACATATTTACAAATATTCCACTGGGTAGATACTTCCGTTACATGAATTTCGAAATGATCAAATGGTACAAATTATATGGCAGAGAATTTAAATTTAACGTTTAAACCTCCGTAAACATGGTTTATTGCCTTGATGCTCTTCCTTGGGAAACCAACTGTTAAAGTTCTCTTCCATATGAAATTCATGTAACGGAAGTATCTACGAACTGTCTTCATAAATGCAAGACATAATAGATTTCGTGCATGGATAGCTAAACATTAGCTGACAGATATTGGAAGAGTCAATAAAATGAAAATGAGTTTTTTCATTCTGGACTAGTTGTATAGGTTGATATATATATGAATCATTAAATTAGGAAACAAACTTTTTTTTGAAGCAATCAAATGTTACATGAAACAACCTACTGTTACCTGTCACAAGCAACCAACTCATTTTTCTTCTGTCTTCTGAAACTGTGCACACTTGAACACATCTGGAAAACATTTTTTAAGAACTATCTTTAAAAAAGATGGTCGGCGATATTTTGAGTATATGAAAGCTATATGTAGCTAGATTTCATAGTGAAAATTTCTGTAAAAAAAATTTTATTTTTTTAATATTTTTAAATTTTTAATTTTTTTTTTTTTTTTTGTTTTTTGTTTTGTTTTTTTTTTTTTTTTTTTTGGCTCCCGTATTTTTTTTTTTTTTTTTTTTTTTTTTTTTTTTTTTTTTTTTTTATAAAATTTTTTTTTTTTTTTTTTTTTTTTTTTTTTTTTTTTTTTTATTTTTTTTTTTTTTTTTTTTTTTTTTTTTTTTGGGGGGGGTTCCATTGTTAAAATAACCTTTTAACAAAAGTACATCTATGAAAAATGTAAGAAATAATGAAAGCCGTTTAGCTGTAAATTATAAATGTAGTCTATCTTATGGTAACATAAGAGTATTATATCACTACACAGGTCTCAAGCACAGTCACCTTTTAATTGTGTTGAACACTTAAAAAATAGATTTTGTCAGTTTCTCGAAGTGTTCAGCACAGTCGGAAGGTGACTGTGATTGAGACCTGTGTAGTTCTATAATACTTTTATATTGCCATAAGATAGGCTACATTTTACATTTACAGCTAAACTGCTTTTATTATTTTCTAACTTTTTTCTTCTGAGATCTACTTTTGTTTAGAGATTATTTTGATCACGTGATTCCCCACCGTGAGTATTACACTCATTAGATCAATTGCACACATGATATGAAACAGGTAGAGCTAATACAAAGCATAACTGAGCCAGTATGAGAAAAGCAGGGCCAATACGAGAAAAGCAGGGCCAATATGGAATTCAAGCATTCTGATTGGTTTAAAAGAGAGGGCCAATACGGAGAAGTCACTTCCTCTAAGTTTTTAAACGACGCCATTTTGTTCAGTTAGACTCATGCTGATATCGAAAATGACTGTAAAATTTTTATGGTTATGGGTATTCATTTTCTTAGTTAGATCATTTTCTATCCATCCATAACAGTTTTGAAGTAAAATTCAAGAAAAAGTTGATTTTCATTTTTTCATCCCCCTCCTGTATATTTATTTCTTCTTACTTGTGTGAAAATGCGATTCAAACGGTGAGAAAATAAATCTACCATGTCCATTGAGTTGTGCAATCCTCTGAATAAGTGAAAATATTTCCTCACCTCAGAGGTTGCATGTACTGTTAGAACCAGAATTGCCATGAAGACATTAAGTGGTCAGTGTGGCTACTTTCACAGCAGGTGACCAATTTATTACCCATTACCATCTGATAAGCCTAGAGTTGTATGATGTTTATGTTTACAATATCTGATCATTTGATACAGCACATGGGAAGAGAAGAAATTCAATAAATAGTGGTCTTGTTTTTATTTTTCTGGATTGGAAAAAAGGTAAGAAAGCTATTTATTATATTTAACTTTTAAAAGGTTATAATCTTTCTAGCCTAATTAAATATATGTATCAGTTAGATTGTTGTAATGTTTTCTGATTCTAATCTTTATTTATCAAATTTTGATATGAAAAAACAGCAGAGTTAAGAAGTATTTATGTTTGTTTCAGTATCGCAAGAATGCTGATGGATTATGAAATTCTCAAAAAAGTTTACTATACACCAAGATCCTTGTTCAACTGAGAATTTGATAATAATTGATGACATTTACAATGCCTTAAAGCAGAGCGAAAATATAAATAAGTGGAATTTAAAACGATCTCTACACTCATATCAAGGAGGACAAAAATTATACCTTGGACAGGAATGTGCAACTGTTTTATCTTTTTTCAAATACTTATGTACTCATAGTTCACCGCCTTCTTGCAAGAATTTACTCAACAGTATTGAAAAAGAACTTGTTAATAAGAGTGACTGCAATAGTGAAAGATCTTCATTGCAACTATATAATCTAATTGCTAAATCTCAAATAATTAAGATATCTGTGTGGATAAAGTGAATCTAACATGTTCATGAGTTGTGGATAAGGAAATCCCACCCGAGGGTTGAGATTATGAGGATCTTACATGGCCTGCTGTGGAGGACTGGGTTGTTCCGACCAGAGGGAAAGCGGGGGGATAGGAGGAACCGAGCGAAGCTCGGTTCGGACTTTCCCCCCCGCTTTCCCGAGGGTCGGAACAACCCAGTCCTCCACAGTAGACCATGTAAGATCCTTTTTCTTGCATACTTTATTTGATGTTATTGCAGATTCTACGAGGAAACCGCTTTAAATAGGCCCTACTATGTTGAGCGGTAAATCAAAACTTCATGTTGATTAAATATATTTCCCCGCATGGAACCCCTTTGCGTAGGAAATTTGGTAGGTTCACACGTGAATTTACCAATGTTTATGTATCTAGAGCTAAAAACATAGTGCTTGATCGCACCCAAAACTATACTTTATTTACGTTGTGAATAAAAAAAAATCAATTAAATCCTAAACAGAAATTCTCCTTACTCACGTCCAGTTTACTTGATTAATGCGACTATACCATCAACATTGACTCAATTAACTTGTTTTGTTTACAAAGTGACGTCATTTATCAAGAGAAACTGTGACGTCATTTACCGCCATTTTTTGTTTTGAAAAAAGTATGATTACAGGTATGTTCTTTGAAATGTAAATATATTCTGTTGCTATACATTTCTAAAATTTGATGCTCTTGCTTGTGACACCATAAAAAGCACCATTTCTTTTCGCAATCAACTCTCGCTTCAAAACTTCATGGATATTCGTTACCAACAATTTTCGTAATTTGAACCGTTATTGCGTACCCTGAAAATTCGAACCATTCCTATAAAATTAAATTCCTGTTACATGAACTTGAAAAATATTGAAGTGTGTGCTTTCTTATGAGACCTTAGTTTACATTTACGAAAAACATTCTAATCTTTCACTTGTAAACCGCCGTGAAACGTATCTCGGAAATAAAGTGTTCCAGGTACGAGTTGAATACAAGAAAGTAGTTCGGGTGCTGTCAAAGTAAGCCCGAGATGTACTTTCCCTAGGGAAAGTATAGGCTGATCTCTTCCCTCCTCGTGCTGGGATCCGCCAATACTTTCCCGGGGGTATGCATATGAGGATCTTACATGGCCTGCTGTGGAGGACTGGGTTGTTTCAACTAGAGGGAAAGCGGGGGATAGGAGGAACCGAGCGAAGACTCGGTTCCACCTCCCGCTTTCCGGATTGGAACAACCCAGTCCTCCACATAGACCATGTAAGATCCTTTTTTTGCATACTTTATTTGATGTTATTGCAGATTCTACGAGGAAACCGCTTTAAATAGGCCCTACTATGTTGAGCGGTAAATCAAAACTTCATGTTGATTAAATA
Organism: Saxidomus purpurata; assembly: GCA_022818135.1. Taxonomy (NCBI): domain Eukaryota; kingdom Metazoa; phylum Mollusca; class Bivalvia; order Venerida; family Veneridae; genus Saxidomus; species Saxidomus purpurata. Next base: position 50,492,640 of record JAFMSR010000006.1, on the reverse strand, counting down.
TAATTCCCCGCATGGAACCCCTTTGCGTAGTAAATTTGGTAGGTTCACACGTGAATTTACCATTGTTTATGTATCTAGAGCTAAAAACATAGTGCTTGATCGCACCCAAAACTATACTTGATTTACGTTGTGAATAAAAAATAATCAATTAAATCCTAAACAGAAATTCTCCTTACTCACGTCCAGTTTACTTGATTAATGCGACTATACCATCGACATTGACTCAATTAACTTGTTTTGTTTACACAGTGACGTCATTTATCAAGAGAAACTGTGACGTCATTTACCGCCATTTTTTGTTTTGAAAGAAGTATGATTACAGGTATTCTCTTTGAAATGTGAATATATTCTGTTGCTATACATTCCTTAAATTTGATGCTCTTGCTTGTGACACCATAAAAAGCACCATTTCTTTTCGCAATTAACTCTCGCTTCAAAACTTCATGGATATTCGTTACCAACAATTTTCGTAATTTGAACCGTTATTGCGTACCCTGAAAATTCGAACCATTCCTAAAAATTTAAATTCCTGTTACATTAACTTGAAAAATATTGAAGTGTGTGCTTTCTTATGAGACCTTAGTTTACATTTACGAAAAACATTCTAATCTTTCACTTGTAAACCGCCGTGAAACGTATCTCGGAAATAAAGTGTTCCAGGTACGAGTTGAATACACGAAAGTAGTTCGGGTGCTGTCAAAGTAAGCCCGTGATGTACTTTCCCTAGGGAAAGTATAGGCTGATCTCTTCCCTCCTCGTGCTGGGATCCGCCAATGCTTTCCCCGGGGGGTATGCAAGAAACGTCCAAAAACGAGGCTGTGCCGAGTTTTTTGGACGTATCTCAACCCGAGGGTGGGATTTCCTTATCTACAACTCAATGGACATGGTAGAGTTTAAACCACATTTTCACACAAGTAAGAAGGAATTAGTGCAAATACAGGATGGGGATGAAAAAATGAAAATAAACTTTTTCTCTATAGATGGATAGAGAATGATCTAACTAAGAAAATGAATACCAACAACCCTATGTTTATTTCAAAAATCACAATTTTACAGCCATTTTTCGATTTTTATGTCTGCTTACAATTTACGTAAAAATAGTCCGGCTGCGATGTGAGATAAGCGATGTGAGATAAGTTTATCTCACATGGGTTAATGCGCGGAAATATGTATCCCATAGGTGAGAAAAGGAAATCTCACCCTCGGGTTGAGATACGTCCAAAAAAACTCGGCAGAGCCTCATTTTTGTGACGTATCTCAACCCTTGGATGGGATTTCCTTTTATTATATACAGTACCTATAGATATTCTGTCAAAAATACAGCCTTTATTCAACCATCAAATACGGCCTGACAGAAAAAAAATCCGTATTGTATGTACGTGCAATACGGACAGTGCGGCGTTATTTGTAAGATAGCATTCAATTGGCCCTAAAAAACAAATGACGTTAATAACGTCGCTTTTCACTGGATCGTTACTACTTGTTTATACGATGACGTCAATAAAATGACGTCGCAAACTACGTATATTTCGCGCTAAAAAGAGTTTTCCTTCAATTTTATGTTTAAAATGTCATTTTAATTAAGTCTTTTCGCACAACAAAGTGTCAAAAGGTATATAAATAAAAGGGTTATTAGTATAGTAATGTGATCCATAAGCCGGATTGGCTCTCGTCGAGGTCGGATCAAACTCGTGCTACGCACTCGTATGATCCGACGCACGACTCGAGCAAATCCGGCATGCTGGATCACGTTACTATACTAATAACCCTATTTTATTATATATCTATAATTATGTTGCCAAAAATACAGCCTATATTCAACCATCAAATACGGCCTGACAGAAAAAAATTCTGTGTTGTATGTACGTGGAATACAAAAAAGCGCGGCAAAATTTGTAAGAGTGCATTCAATTGGCTCTAAAATGACATGACGTTAATAACGTCGCTTTTGACTGGGTCGTTACTATTTATTTATACGATGACGTCAATAAAATGGCGTCGCATACTCCGTATATTTCGCGCTAAAAAGGGTTTTTCTTCAATTTCATGCTTAGAATATCATTTTAATTTAGTTTATTCGCGCAGACAAGTGTCAATAGGTATATAATAAAAGGGTTATTAGTGTAATGTGATCCATAAGCCGGATTGGCTCTCGTCGAGGTCGGATCAAACTCGTGCTATTGCACTCGTATGATCCGCGCACGACTCGAGCAAATCCGGCATGCTGGATCACGCTACTATACTAATAACCCTATTATCCACAACTCATGAACATAGCCAATATTGTAAAGTTGAATAATAAAATTATCATTATTCAAGTGATTTCATAGTGGCCTTGTTATTTGTCCTTTGGCAGCCGTATTGGCCCTCGGCCTTCGGCCTTGGGCCAATACGACCACCCTCGGACAAATAACAAGGCCAATATGAAATTACTTGATTAATAACATTATATTATTCGCTGGTCAAGAAAATATCATTACTCTACACTCATAATTAATATTAGTTTGGCGGTAACAACATATTATGTTGATAGATATGAGCTATTTACGTACTAAAATTATAAAACCATTCAAGGAAGACAGAAAACGCAGGAGTATTTTATTGAGCTTTTTCATTTGGTATTATGCCATTAAAATGTGCCTTACAGAGCCTTACAAACATCTGGTGAAAAATACGGGGGAAACAGATTTATCTTGATTGGTATACCTGGCTTGTACAGCCGTGAGAATTGTTTGCGTATTTATGAAAATTTATAATAATTATATACTTGTGTTAAATAAATATGTCGAATTAGATAATTCGTACATATATAGAAATTCAGAAAGCAAATACTAAAGGCATACAATGACCCTTTAGCTTAACATATGCATTTGAGTAACCCGTTTTGTAACTGCTTCACAGAACAATTCTGTTATCAGTTAGAATAAAAGTAGTTTAACCAATTTGAGTAACTGTGGATACATGTTCAATTATTTAAGTTTATTATGATGATAATGATTTACGTTTATTATGGCAGCTTTTTTCATATGTTAGGTTAGCATGATAATCCGACATAACCCCTCTGTCGGTCTCTCTCTCTCTCTCTCTCTCTCCCTCTCTCCCCCTCTCTCTCTTTCTCTCCCTCTCTCTCTCTCTTCCTGATTGATTCCACCTGGAGTGAGTCTCAAGAGCGATTACTGTAAGTTGTAAGAACTATAGATAATTTCGCAATCGAAAAAAAGAAAATTTATAAATTAATCTAAATTAGGTAAGCAATTTGTTTTGTCTTTGTATGAATGCTAAGTTTTGGAATATTATACAAACCGACATACACTTTTGCTCATGCAACCTGCGTCGTACACAACTGCCAGTTGGTCCGTGATTAATTCCCGTGTGTAACATTCCTATGAAATATGGAAAATTCTAACTGCATAACTAATAATGATGTAAAAGAGGCATACTCTGCAACTGGGATCAGTTTGAATAATATAACATCAAAACAATTTTTATTCAAATAATTGAAAGTTTAAGCTAAATATTGAAAACTGTAGTTCCTTAAAACCTTCATAAACACTTGTTTCATAATTTTTGGGGAGATAGCCAGTCATTAAAGCACGTCGCCAAATTGGCACATCGTGCGAAAGCGAGACATTATCTTTTTGAAAAACTAGTTTATTTATTATTTTACATACATTTAGCACATTGTTAACGTTTTAGAAAATAATCTGTTCGTTGTAAGGAATGTCCCTGTAAACAATTGTTATAAAGGTCATCCTTGGCTATAATCTAATGACGTCCACCTTATGGTATTATATTGTATGTGAACGCCTTAGCCATCCCTTCGTGGTAAAGAGGCACTACCTAAAACTGATGTAAAATAAAATAAATAACAAGAACTATCCCTCAAAAAGATTTTGAGTATATGAAAGCGATCGGAAGCTATATTTTATAGTAAACATCCTGTCCAGAAGTCGCTACATATCAGAGAGTAAGAAAAAATGTGCACCATGACCGGGACGCGAACTCATGGCCCTTCGCCTACAAAGATGTAAGGGCGAATGGCTCTCCCGACTGAGCTAACCGGCCGCTTCCATATTTTCTCACCAATTTTGATTAAGTTCGTATCGTGACATGTGCGTCAGGAAAACAAACTTGATCCTTGTCTTTCTTATCAAATATGTTACTCGAAATATTGACCGTATTTAACTGGTCGAGAAAGTATAATTACTCTACATTTATATATATATATACTAAATAATAATAATAATAATAATAATAATAATAATAAAAATATACAACAATCTATACATGCCCTATAACTGATGTCAAATTAAATAACCTAAAACACATAAATAATAGAACATTCTGAAATTTTTGAAGTATTATAACTTACCTAAATGTTTAAGCTATGTATTTCATAATGTTGATTTTACCGACGATGACTAGGATTTATTGCTTAAACATTTAGATTTGGTAATAAAACTTTCAAATATTCTATTATTTTGCTATGGAATTATTTTTGCTAGGGAATGCCTCACAGAAAGCATACAAAGATAGTATTTAATGTCACGATATCCACGTATAATACTGTATTGTGTAAACTCATCAAATACGCTTGCATTCATTTAGGTGTTTATTATTTGTTGTAGGTGGCCACTGACCTTCCATCGGGGTCACCAACCAGGCACTGGCTGTACCAAGCGTTGGTTATCTGCAGACATTGTACGTCGCTAAAACTTACCTATTCGCCTATTCGGCATTCAATACTCTCCTATCCGCTTAGTTCGTTCAGAAGCCGGGCATCAACTGTTCAGATTACAACAGAGTAAAGCTCATTATAACTCATACCCAGCCATTCCTGTTTATTTAGTGCACTATGCACTGTAATCAAAGGAACAAAGAGGCGACTAAGGATCGTAAATTGTCGCCTACTGACCACTGACCACCCAGTCGGGTTACCAACCCAGGCAATGGCCACACGTAATGATGCTGTCCATGTATTCTAACCATGTTGCTATTAAAGTGCAAGCACAACGAGGCTGTTGGAATACTTCATGTATCTGGCATCCGCCATTTATCTCTTACCTGTGTGTTAGAGTCACAGTCAGTTAAAGAACATTCGGAGATACTTCCTGCACGATTACATGACCTACATTTCAGCGTGTTAGATTGTGCGTAAACTGAAAAATAGAAATTTATGCAAATTCATTACACTCAGTTTAAAAAATAAATCACACATACAAAGCACACCCCTTCAAGAAGAAAATATATCGAAAACATATCTCCCTTGTGCTCAAAATGCCAATGAATTGACCTTCTACAAAACAGAGGGCCTGATCGAACTAGCTCTGTTCAATACTTGATTATTATGCTTGTCAGGATGGGAGATATAACGATAAAATGCATGAATGAGTAATGTTTTTTTTATTTTCTACATTTAGCGATTGTCTTTGCTACTGTTAAAATGAAAGCATTGCAATCTGCTACGCCACTCGTGAAAATATCACTTTTGGTGCCCACTCGGTGAAAATATCACTTTTGGTGCCCACTCGGTGAAATTATAACGTGATCTTACACCGAAACCAACAATTATTATCCTCTACATCCATTGTATGCCTCTTGTAATTGCAATAGTGTCAACCACAATAAGATTAATACAGAAACTATTATATTAAATGTCATCACATGATTTTTATGATCTAACAAAATGCTATCATTATCATAACAAACCCTTTCTTCTTAATCTACAGTTATTAAACGTTCTTTAATATTGTTAACTCATTATTTTACTATTGTCGTTATTGTTGTAATATTACCTTGAACAGCATATACGCCAAGCAGAATCTGAAGGAGAACTGAAATGTATAAAAAGACAATTTACAAATACATAATTGATACTTTTATCAGAAAATTAGTCATTTTTACACGAAATACATTTATCTTCTCAATGTGTTGATTTAATCAAAGAAATGGAAGAATGTGATTATCTTATCTAACGAAAATTTTGTAAGATCTTTTTTTCTTTGATTGTTCATAAGTCCCGACCAACCGTGGGACTTCTCCCTAAGTGAACTTGCCAAGACTTTTGACAGGCGCAAGTTGAAGAGAGACAGATGCAGATACAAGAGAATCCGGGTACTAGACCCTAGCTCTTTTACGAATAGACCCCTTGGTTCTTTTACATGCCCGATGTATAGCACCGATACACGTGAGACTACCTCTGGGTTTCTAACCAGTTCATCTCTAGATGAGTGGGAAACACTTTAAAGCGTTGCTAAAATGTCCAGTGCCCCGGCAGGGATTCGAACCGGGGACCTCCGAGCGTTAACCACTCATTTGTTTGTAGATGTGCTTATGGTCCGCCGTGCTTGTTCACGGTATATACGGTGCGACCTGTGTGTCTAGACCACCGCACCACCCTTTTGTAAGATTTGGGAATTGTTAAGCATTTTATAATTGCTCGCACAATAGAACATGTGAACATCTTAATCTGTCGTTGATACCGAGTTAAAATCAATTATATCTACATTTTCAAAAAGTTGTCGACAATTATATTCATCTTTTTTTCCCATACATTTTATGTTTTATTTACCCTATTTTCTTCCTTTCCGTATCATACTTGAACTATTTGACTGGAAAAGCTCCTCTTATATCAAATGTTCATCACTTTAAAGGATTAGTCAAACTTATTTTGCGCGAACCTTGAAAATTTTCATTATTTTGTAACACTTGCGTCACACCCTCGAAAATATTGGGAGGACTCCTTCAACGAAATGTCCAGGGCTACTATGATGCAATCAAAAAGTGAATTCGGATAAAAATTACATGTACGGAAGAATTCAATTCTCAATAATTGTATGTAAGCAAGGAATGTCCTCTATAAGTGACGAAAGCCTCTAAAGAGGCGTCTCATAGTTTGTGACCTTGACCTTCAATGTGTAAAGCCGGTACTTGCGCATGACACTTTATCTCCATGTGCTGAACATGTGTTTTCAATTGTCAATACAAGAGGGAGATACACGTAACATGTTGTCATCTCCATGTGCTCAACAATTGTGCCATGTAATTTTAAAATATGTCCATGCATGACAGAATTACTATGTTTACAGGATTCTATGACCGTTAAAGTCTAAGTGAAACATTTACCGTTGGAATAGGGTCGTGGGTCTTGCACGCTGCACATCGACCTGATGTCCTGAACATTTGTGCAAAATTCTTTTAAAAATTATTCAATGTACGATTGAGTTACTATCCGGACACACTTGTCTTCATACTGCCTTTAAACTCTACGTGTGACATTGACCTTTGAGATAGGTACGTGAGTCTTGCACGCAACACGTTGTCTTGATGTGCTGAACATAAGTGCCAAGTTTATTTTAAAATCCTTCAATGCATGACAAAGTTGACAGCCCGTAGCTCCGTACACGGAAATAAATTGAAGGACGGACAAAGGAACGGACGGACGCGGACAGACGGTGCGATTTTAATATGCCCACCTTCGGAGGCATTAAAATTACTAAAATTTTTCAAAATTACGAATTTATTAGCGAATTTAACCTAGTCAAGTAGTCTTTTACGGTATGATTATAAATAATTCAAGGGGAAGTAACTGCTTCCACTTACCTGCGTTCACACGAAATTTAATTATAACCAATGCTATCGCCATTTAAAGATATTAGATCTAGTTTCAAATCATCAATTTATTTAGATGTCATCGAACTATATGATATGCGCATGAATCAATGCGGGATGTGTTTAAGCAAATTTAAGCATTCCTATACGTAAGGGATTAAAACTATATCTCAGTTTATCTACTAAAAAGGTCAAGGATGATTTGTGCAGTTTCTTGTCATAATTTCTTAGCCTCGTCGTCGCCCAGAACGGTCAACAAGCTGTGCTCGAACCTATGTATTTCCGTACAATTACTTAAGACGCAGACAGAAATATCCGAGGTGAAATAATGAAACTCTATGGCTGCACGTGAAATATTCACCCGGGTAAATGTCTGTATCTGTGAGTATTAAAGAGGCACTACCTAAAACTAGTGTCACATTAAATGACTTCCAAAGCATAAATAACAGAATTTTTGCAAGAATTAATACTTAAATTAATACTTTAATACTTTACCTAAAGGTTTAAGCTGTATATTCCAGTAATCATAGGTATATTCAGCGTTTAAAAATTTGTTGCAGAACCGAACAACATTCAATTTATACATTGACAGAGAACTTTTGGGGAATGAAGTAATTACTTGCTTTCATATGGAAAGTGCTACCCAGATCCCCGTAGTGAAGTGTCCAATTTCTTTTATAAACGAAAGTTATGTATTTTCGACATGGCTGGGAACTTTGATTGAAAAAATGGCATACACTATTATATGGAATGAGCAAACTGCAGGTCGTGGTCCGAGTGAATTTGCAAGTGCTGTTTCTATAATTTGAGAGAAAATTGTAGAGAAATATCCTAACGAGAAAAATAACTTTATGGTGCGAATCCTGCATTCCTCAAAATAGAACCAAAATTGTCTGCTATGCAATAAATTGTTCCATCACAGACACCCTGAAGTAAGAGCAATTATCAAAAAATGGAACTTCAGGCCATTCTAGTATACAAGAAATAGACATATTACATTCTCACATTGCGAAAAACTTCAGGGTTTCAAATTATTATAGTACATTAAACTTCATAACAAAGCTTAAGCAAGTTCGTTCAAACGAAATGTTTGTTATTCAGCTAGGGGAGAAATGCTGTTTCGATTTCCAAAGTGCTGCAGCCACAGTTCTTTAAAACAGGATCCGTTTCTAAAGGTTAAAGCTTTGAAACATGTCAATGGTCTGCCCTTTCATGTATTTTTCAAAACTTCTTTTGATAAGGATTATGTTTAAGTACCGGTAAGTATTCTCAGGAAAAATAGGTCCTAAGAAAAAACAAAAAGCTTCTTGAGGCAAAACAATTGCAATTAAAGTCAAACATGTCTGATGAGAAGAGAAATGATATTGAAAGCATGTTAAGATTTATGCCAGAAGAAGATCGTACTTTCGTGGAAGATTTGTAAATTTCAGAAAAGTCTGTTAAAGATGCTGATACTCTGAACACTAAAAGACAATATATATCTGCTGCAGGTTTTGTCTACACAGATCAGTATTCTTCATGTATAATGGCATTTACGAAGATGGTTACTATGCTTTGGTAAATTGATATAACAGTTGATATATACAATGTAATATAAAATGACATTGACTTTAAATCGTTCCATGCAGTAATTATGCAAAGATTCGAAGACGGAATCCAGCAGAGCTTATGCAATGGTGGTTTGTCCATCATCCGTCCTACTGTTTGTCCGTAAACGTTTCCTTGATAACACTCTACAGATCACATTTTTCATTTGGCTTCATGAAACATGTTCAGAAGGTTGCCTGTAGGTGGCCCCTACTGTCTTATGGGGATTGGGTTAAAAGTCAAGCTTACAGTGACCCAAACTTTGAAAAATTATTTCAGCTTAATCTTTTGAAATGTAATTACCAACAACGGTCTTCGAACTTCATATGAAGATTGGTCTGAGTAGATATTCCCTACTGTTTTTTGGTGGCAGAGGGTCAACGTCAAGGTCACAGTGTCCTTTGTTAGCGTTATCGTGATAAAACTCAAAAACATATTCACAAATGTTCTCAGTGGAGTCCTGTTAGTCCAGGAGAGCGACACTTGCCCTTATGAGCCTCTTGTTGTTTTTTTTGTACACAAAATGGACACAAGACTTAGAATGTCAATCTTTCGCATTTTTAAAACATGTTGTTTTATTTCGCGTTGTTCCTGTTTTGCGTCCGTTCTTGCAAAGGAATATAACAAGGTGCTGTTTAAAATTTAAAGATATAATGTATATTAGGGAGATTGGATTATACATTTTCAATTAAAGAATGACGTGTCATAGTTGTTCATACTGTTCTGAAAAGTTCCCAAAATCGCTTTAACAAACGCTTACTGTAAACACATTAACCATGTGTTTAAAATGAACAATTTTATATTGAAGGTCTTTTTGATTTGCCGGACAATATGTTGGCCTATTTTGATAATTTCTTCGTCAACTGAAAGAAAAATGATGAGCGAGCGTAGCTATGTAGGACAGGTCATACCGCGTTAAGCCTCGAACGGAGATGGTGGACCCAACACACATAAACAAACAAACAGCTGTATAGGCTGAATGTGCCCATATGGGTTTTTAAGTGAGTTTGGGCTATCAGTAACTATGTTTGACGGAACGTTTCCTTCAAATCAAATGCTGAATAGTTACTATTAGAATACGCTAACTCCACATAATAATGTAAATGTTAACATTACATTGATCTATCTCCAGAAGAGCACTTTAAGAGTAAGTTTTTTTCATTTAGTTTTGCCTTTTTGCTCTATCTCAAAATATTTTTTTCATTTTTCTCCAAACTCATTTGACATAATGAAATATTGATATGCGTCACTGTTTCATATAAACACTGACTGTCGGACTCAAAAGTATCACTTCAGTGGGACATTACAGATAAAAGTTATGAAAGTTGAAAAGTTCAATGTCATTTTTCTCAAAATAGCAAAATTGTAGATAGGACATTTTAAGAATAAGGCGACGATGTATCTTTAAAAGAATGGTCGGCGCAATTTTATGTATATGAAAGCGATTGGTAGCTAGATTTTAAAGTAAAGAATCCTGTCAAGTTTAATTTTTAGTCAGAAGTGAATGTTACAGGGTGAGAAAAGTATTACCGTGACCAGTAGACGAACCCATAGCCTTTTACTTCCCAACTGAGCTTACCGGCCACTTTCCTCTTATCTCTCAAATTGTGATCAAATATAAACCGTGACATATGCATCAGCGGAAAACCAACTTAGTCCTCGTTTTTCTTATCAAATATGTTACTTAAAATATTGACCGTTATTCACTGGTCGGGAGAGTATGATTAAACTACACTTATAATTAACATTAGTTTGGCGGTAACAACATATTATGTATAGATAGATATGAATTATTTACGCAGGCCTACTAAAATTATAAAACCAATCAATGTAGACTGAAAACGCAAGAGTATTTCATTGACCTTACTCATCGATATTATCTAATTAAAAGGTGCCTTACAGGGGAAATTTCTCAATTCAAAAAATGCTATACAATCTGCTTGTCATTTCATTGGCGGTTGAAAAAGAACCAACTTCCGGTCAAAAGCGTCCCAGTAGACAAATTAAAAGTAACTCTTTTTTTACCAAAAAAGATGTCTTACTAGCGGAATTGACCTCTGTTATTTGTACCAAATAAAATCCTAACTTTGCTTTATAAATCGACAAGTACATAAAGCACGTGCAATGTTCAAGATTCATAGCTTTATCTGGGGCTATGACTGAATTGTGTTCATTTATTACGTTTTATTTTGCTTGTCTACAAGTACAGAATTTTCAATATTTTGAAAATTATTAAGTTCATTTGCAAGAACAGAATTTGTATGCTGTTCATCCGAAAACGCAGTCTTGGGGGAGCACCTAAATGTTCTTGCATTTCCTTGAAGTGCTCGCCGAGCCCGACATTTTGATATGCGACATGACCCACTTCTATAAAAGGTGTGAAAAATAGCGAAAAACGGCCAAATTAGTCTTAAATTTACTTACTGGGTGTTCACATCAATTGGTATAAATGGTCCGTGCAGTTGCACCGATTAAAGATTACGGGTTTAGTCGTGCAGGGGGAAAACGACTTGCGTAAAATCTACACAACATGCCTTATCATAGCAGTACATGACACTTCCTTGACAAATTCTCTTTTTAGAACTTCTAATTGACGTAGAGAGGTCATTGGTGCACCCGAAAGTGTGTGTGTTGTTTTGCAAACGCAAGAAAGCAAGTGATGTACGCAGCTATGACCCTTTCCGAATGCATACATGGGAAGTAACGAGGCCCTTTTGAAATGGAAACGCATATGTTAATCGTTTGGCGAATGACTTCACTACTAATACCTTGATTTTCAACGGTGCACAAAATATTTCTTAAAATCTAACTGTTGTAACTGCAGTTTTTGTCTGAAACTTTGAGGATTGTTGACAATTCTTTCAATGAATGTATAACCTCTAGTTTTTGTGTAATCTAAATTGCACCACAGAGTACGGATGTGCCTCTTTAAGGACAATTCTTTGACATCAAAGTGCTGAAGTGCTGACGGAAGTTGAGTTTTGAGGGAAAAAATTAAATGTCATGTAATATCAAATATCAATCTACTTGATTTAAAAAGTAAAGTATATCACAAGCAGAAAAATGAAAGCGACTAGTAGTGGTGCAAATGTCAAAAATAAAGTTTGGTTTCTCTATGAATAATGAAATGTGGATTGTCCCAACTCGATTGCTGATCTGCTACTATTCTTTCACGCAGGTCACGTGGTTTAGGAAACTGAACTATAGAGTGTATGAAAAAAAAAGTTTGCAGTAAAGTTACCAGCGGGAAATGTGCTCTGTGCTTGGACATGATTATAACAACAGCTTGATCATATGGATGACTGGTTCCCAGCTAGAACATAATAGCATAATCGCTACCCACTCATTAAATGTAATGGTTATGTCATGACGAGTGACAGTGACTTCATTATATAATCTGAAATTTTCCTTGTATTTTTCAGAAGTTTATTATGTCATACCATACAGTCAATATTACGTATATGTTATGTCATAATGTGTGATTATACGACAATGATATGACACTTTCCTTATGTCTTATTAGAATTTCATTATGTTATAGCAAATAATCTTATGTGACGGTCATATGTCATGTACGTGTGAAAATACATTCAACATATTACATGTATATGATATTTTCCTTATATTTTATCAGGATTCACTTATGTTATAACATACAGTCAGTACCATGGTGTTTGATAGAACCTTCGATATGATACGATACTTCCATTTTATTGCATTGAAATCTCGTTGCGGGCCGCAGCAACGGCCCGCTATATTTAATACGTGGTGAGTAAAGATGCATGGATACTTATACGGAATTCCGTTACGGCCATCCCCTTTGAATGTGTTGATCTTAAACGCGATACTCGAAAGTACGATGATGAAAACGCGAAATCACGAAACTACGATAACGAAAACACGAAAACACGATGATGATAACACGATAGTAAGATAACGAAATAGAGGATAATTGTTGTTTTCGATGTAAGATCACGATATAATTTCACCGAGTGGGCACCAAACGTGATATTTTAACGGGTGGCGCAGCCACGAGTGAAAATAACTACTTTTGGTGTTCATGCGTGAAATGATCGTGATATGACATCGATACCAACAATTTTTCTGTTTATTTTATGTTTAAAACTCTATTTTTGTTGAGTTTGTTTCAATGAAAGGTTGAAAATCGCGGGAAACGTCATCAGAAAGCGAAACATTTATGACGTCATTTTAACGACGTCATCGACGTATGGTTTCCAACATTCTTTACGCTCGGTTTACTTGTTGATGTTAATCCTTGTAGAAGATTTTGATAATTTCACTGAGTGAACAGTGAGTTTATCAGGATATAATTCACCGTTATATTTCGATAAACCACAGAAAAACATAAAATAAAACGCGATAATGCGAAAGTACGATGATGATAATGCGATATACTATCATTAATGTGTTTTCACCATCGTACTGTCGCGTTTTCACCATCGTAATATCGTGATATCGCGTTTTCGTTATCGTACTTTCGTATTTACGCGTTATCATCATCGTAAAACGCGACAGTACGATGATGAAAACACGAAAGTGTATCGCATTATCATCATCGTACTTTCGTATTTTCGTTATAGTACCATCGCGTTATCATCATCGTGTTTTCGCGTTTTCGTTATCGTAGTTTCGTGATTTCGCGTTTTCTTCATCGTACTTTTGAGTATTGCGTTTCAGATAACACATCAAACCACGGACCGTAGTAGCTAAGCACTAGATCGAAGCGCTCTCTTTTTGAAAATGGGACGTACTTCTGAGATGAAAACTGTCTATTTTTGGAAATGCAAGATGTCTTTATGATGTCGTTCGTTTCATAGAGAAAAACGCGTTTCACGTTTCAGGGGCCAGACGTGGAGAAAAATGGACATATGGTTTCTTTTTCCCCTTATACAGCTTTTGACATTAAAGTAACGAAGCACATTCGACTGAATAATCTTCGATTGCCTTTTTAATTATATAGATCTACATTATTATATTAGCTTATTTTTCCGTGGTCTTTGTATTCTGTCTGCGTAAATGGTAAAGGCGTTTATTTGTTTGGGCTAATTTTCACGAATGGTCGAATCCCATTCAAACCAAATGCATTATATTAACATTTTCCTCATTTCAGCTTTAAACCATTTTAAAATATTTTACTGCAAATAACATAAAAACCTCCTCATCCATGTCAAACAAATAACTTAATAAGGATAATGGTAAGGAAAAATTAAGACATACCAGGAATCGTCTATAGAGGGAGAGGAGTTGCTGTAAACAATATCTATTCAATTAATGCATAATATTATACAATATTTCTGTTAAATAACAGCAAGGATCGAGTAGAGAGCCCTAAGCTTATTTCAGAACTTAATCCTTGGATACAAATAATGAGATTCTAAACAACATTTAAAGGGCTGTCATATCATATATGGAAGGTATGTATAAGCCTATAATATAATAAAATTCTGATAATATAGGGAAGTATTATATCATATATCGCAGACGGTCCTATCACATGTCATGGCATAACGGCTACATATATTAACTGTATGTTGTAACATAATTAAATTCTGAAAGGAACAAGGAAATTGTCACACATCATAAAATCACAGTTACACAATTGTAATGATTGTTTGTGATAACATTATATCATACAAAATATAAGGCAGCCCTGGCGTTCCATACCAGGAGCCTCATAATAATAAGTCTTATCAGGTTTACGATCACCATTTATTTGACATGAATGACTATATAGGGACTGAAGATACAACAGATGTCTGTGTACTTATCTGGTTTAAAGAAATCAGGACGTTACACCATTTTGACGATTTATTGTATCAAAATATTACAGAACATTTCCAGTTGCCAAGATGTCTAAATACTTTTCAAGGTCTTGAGGTCCCACTTGCCTTGATCTACTAAGCCGAATATTCGATCTGAAATATGAGAAGTGACACTATCATTATTTAAACAAATTTCGTTTTCTTGAAGATAAACTATATGTTTGTAACTTAATTATACGTTTCGAACACTTAAACTATATATTACCACTTCCCGGGACGAAAAAATGCTGTCCAGATTTCGCATCTCGGGACGTTAATGTAAAATTTGGTAAGTGGCGTATACATTTACTGTGGAGCCCTGTTCGTCTCCATGGCGAACGTAAGTCACGCCTCATTGATATTGCTTTTAGCTCACCTGAGCACGAAGTGATTGCTTAAAGTCAGTCTTCTATCTGTTCACACTTAATTTTTTGTATGCAATAGATGCAACTGTCGAAATTTAGGCCGAGTTCAAAAATGGGTCATATCGTGTCGAAACTACGTCGGCAGGTCAAAACTAGAAAAAGAGTACGTATGCAATAGAGGCTGCATAATTTGTTGGATTTTCGTGAAACTGTGTCAGAATGATTGTCTGAATATATCGAATTTGAATATGAGCAATATCGGGACAAAAAGTAGGTCACCGTCGCAAATCAAAGGAAAACCGTTTTAACACATTAGGGCCATATTTTACCCACAATTAGCATGACAATCTGTTAGAATGATTGTATTGATGATCTTAAGACCAGGTTGGTAGCTGAGCCACAAGGGTTCAAACAGCAGGTCACAATGTCAAATTAAAGAAAAACATCATTAACACTCTAGAGGCCATATTTAATACCCAATTTGCGTGAAAATTGGTCAGAATGTTTGTCTTGGCGTTTTGAATCTGGGTTAACTAGGGCCGATAACTAGGTCACCATGGCAAATAAAACAAAAAGCTTGTGAACACGATAGAGGCCAAATTTTGTATTCAACCATTATGAAAATGTATCAGAATATTCTTTCTTTATGAGTAATGTCGTTCAGATGGCCCTCTTATTATTTAAACACTAGTCTGCACTGGGGTACACGTTTAATATGTCAATCCGTTTTAGTCTTTATTCAGTGAGTAAAGAAATCCAAAAAAGCCTGACCGGTCACTCCAAAGTTATGGCCCTTGAATTGTCAAATTATAACCAAATCGACAGAGTCCTTTCTCTACATTGTGTCCAAACATGAGCACATTGTTTATGTACATGAGGTTGATAAGCGGCGTAATTGAGTTTGTCGCGTCAGAGTTGTCAGTTTCTAACCAAAATGACAGTCTGCTGTCTTACTTAAGCCTCTAAAAGAATTTGGTTCACAGGTATATGAACATAAAATAGTTTATGTACGTCAATGTGGACGTCGGTTATAGGGAATCGTTTGCTATCTTAGTGTAATTATTATAAGTTTGATTTCGGTTACAACCAATCAGCTTTTTCTACAATATTTTACATGCAAATATGGCAAACACACTTTGCAATGACAAAGTGAAATTAATTCCCTAGATAAATTACAATCAATTCAATATATAATTAACTATACTTTACATATATAAAGCGAAATGGAATAGGAATAAATATTCAGAAACGTATGTATGACAGCGGCATTGTCTTTCAGTCAGGAATATGATATTTTGTAAGATTGGTTTAATTTCGATATAAGACAAAACATATCATTTACGACCAGACATAATTTATGTGCTAACGAAAATGGTGTTCAGTTGAGCTTACGAAATAGTATGCAAGAATTGCAAATGTTGTGAAGTTGTTGCCAAAGTTGTGACTGGAGTTCGTGTGTCTTTCTGAACTAATAACAAAATACAAATGTACCATTTAATTGTTTACAAGTTCCAAAGTTACATCCGCCATCTGCGCAGCATGAATGGCAGAGATTTGTGGAGCGTACGCCCACGTTTCCACATGCTTGTACCCATGTTAACCCGTTTGGTGGGGCAGTCGAGTTCTTCACACACACTTGGTAGTTCTCGTAAGCTTTCTCCATCAGAAATATGCATTGCTGAAAAATAATCCAAATTGGTACTACATGTACTGTGAAATAAAAAAAATATGATTTTGATATTCTGTCAATTTTTTAATAGCGAAATCCGGAATAAAAACGGTCCACTAATTCTAGCGCTGAAAAAAATACATAAAAAATATAAGTGTTCGTTGTCATCTTAAAATTCATCGTCGGACCCCGACGGTTGTTTACAGAGCAGTCAGCTGTGTCGAGTCGACAATGTTTAAAATCACGCGGATGGCAACCCACAATTGCAAGACTTGCCTTAAATAGATCATTGCGAAAACATAAACCATATTTAAGTACTAGAAATAAATTCGTAACAAAGACACACTTACAAATTTGGACAAACACCCATAGAAGAATGTATCTTCACCAGCAATGTCTGACTGTGTAGCATAACATACCTGCATATACAGGAAAAAAATGTAATACTACTTTCTTGACTGTAGCTTCAAAAACAAGAAATAAGGTCATAGTCAAGGTCACCCAATTCAAATATTTTATATTGCGAAGCAGTACACATCGTTCAAATTCCGTTGCTGAAGCTCCTAAAACCTGAAAGTAGGTCAAATATGTCAAGGTGCATGTCATCCCAGGTAAGTGCTGAAATATGTTTGCAAGACTTACAATGTAGCACATGGTTCTAATGTCACCACTATAGCTTCAAAACCAAGAAAGTAGGTCAATAGGGCAGGCAAAGTTTGACCCCAGGTTGATAATTAGATCAACCGTTACAGAAGATAAAAAGACATGGTACACGCCAAATATCTCAGCACTGGACTTTGCAATAATGGAGACTTCCCTATATAAGTCTACGTAAAATAAAGATCCTCGATGCTGGGCCAATATTTAGCTCAGGGGCATAATTTGAAGAAATAAAATCTTGATAGATCATAGGTCTCTTATTTTACAAATATTTCCTTACACAAGTCTATATAAAACAAGTAACTACTGGGACAGGGTCACGTTTGACCCAATGGACACTCTCTTGGTAGAGGCGAAGCCTCATCCCAACTATCTCAGCTCTTGACATCATGGTTTTGGAACAGAAGAGTTTGAAAATGTTTCCTATATAAGTCTTTGTACAACAAGAACCACAAAGGTGTGGCCAGTTTTGACACTGAGGTATAATTTGAATTAACTTTGCAGAAGACCAAAATACAATACTTCGTACAAAATACCTAATTAACTCTGAACATTGTGGTTAGGGACAAGAAGATTATTTTACAGTTTCCAATATTTAAATATATGTTTTGAACTTTTGACCCTAGGTACATACTTTGAACAAACTTGGCAGAGATGCATTAGAAAATGCTT
The DNA here is from genome assembly GCA_022818135.1 of Saxidomus purpurata. Classification (NCBI taxonomy): domain Eukaryota; kingdom Metazoa; phylum Mollusca; class Bivalvia; order Venerida; family Veneridae; genus Saxidomus; species Saxidomus purpurata. Next base: position 50,474,254 of record JAFMSR010000006.1, on the reverse strand, counting down.
CATAAAAAATTATAAAGCTCTGGGACTTACAGTTTCAGAAAAGAAAGTTTGAAAGATGTCCCTAAATACGTTTGTGTGAAACAAGTGACCCCCAGGTCGGGGTTAATTTTTCTGGGCGTACGTAAAACAACAACTTTTCCTAACAACTGCAATAGACACCTTGATAGTGCTAAAGTGAGCTAAACATTCAGTACGTGAAATGAACACCGACCCCCTAGTCTTTACACCTACTTTGTGTCAGTTATTGGCCCTTTTGAAAAGATTAAAAATACAAAATGTATTTACGCCATACCTCGTTTGTCTGACATGTGTCTAAGGTAACGCACTTGTTTGGGTCTTTCACCTCCGACTGGTCGGACGTTTTATGATCGCATGAGTAACATTGTGAGGAGTTGAGTGTGTCTGTAAAGACCAGAAAGTACTCAATTAAACTTTGTAAAGAACTTGAAGAATACCAAAATGTCCATAAGTACACGAAAAATACACTATACATACCGTGTCTTTAATTTCCGAGAAGTGAAATAGGTTTCAATACCTTCGCGGGCAGGATACTAATTGCTAAAGATAGTAAGATAATATATCCAGTGTCCAGATGGAAAATTTAACGCAAAACTTGCTGCGTGTTGTGTCTTCTCTAAAACTAAAACAGCATTCCAAACTACAAATCTTGAAGTTTTATTGATACAACATTGATACGAATTGAAAACATATTCATCAAATAACCCAGTTTACAATATTTACAAGATGTGCCCAGTCCCTAAACACCATGAAACGCACTACTCAGCAATAAGGTGTATGAAACCTCTAACTATGGCACGAGTAAGTCGGGTACCTTCCTCAAATGCATTGATTTAAAGATATAGACTAAAGAGGTCGCTGATCTTCTGGTGCAATGTAATGATCTTAACCGCAAGGCCACGGAAGCCACCTTTACGTGAATTTATAGGTCAGTACATGTAAACTAAGAAATTCCTCACCGTCTTTGATACTGCAAAGTCGTTTGTTGCAGTCCTCTTCAAAGTCGCAACACCTAAAATTGAAACAAATAATATTAAAACCATAATCATCATCATCATCATCATCATCATCATCATCATCATCATCATCATCATCATCATCATCAATGTATCTTATAATAATTTGCAATACGAACAAATAAGTAAATAATGGAAGTATTCAAAGTTAACTAAAATATAAAAAAGGCAATTTGGAGATAGACTATAAAATAGGCAGGGTAGGTGAGCTCGTTCACAGGTTCAGATGTGTTTATAGAAATGAAGAGTTTACCTGGAGCAAGCTACCAAGTCATTTCTCCTCTTTCTCCCGGACTTGCTACATACCTACAACACAAGAATCACAATAAGAGTTTCTACATAATAAAACTTATCTAAAAAGACAATGCATGAGTATATTTAACCAAATAAAAAGTCACAATGAAGATATAAAAAGACGACATTGATTTCTTGAAACAAACTTACATTACGACGTTGTATGAATTGTTGCATTCAGTAAATACTTAGATGATTTGACTGCGATATCTCGTACGTGCTACTTTCCTTGATAAAATACGCTTCAGTCTCTTATCCGCCAGTACAAAGTTTTAAAATACTTACGTCTTTGGCTCTGCAGCCACCCTCGTACACAACGGTCAGTTGATCTGTGATCAGCTCGTCCATATAGCAATCCTAGTAAAGATCACAAAATACATAAACATAAATATTTACCATCATACTTGCGGACGTTATCACGTGTATTAATACTCCACCTGCCTTAAGCGGTCTTATTGTAACATTATTCTAACACACAAAACGCCAATTTAGAAAATAAATGCTACTACTTGTATATTCTATATTTGGCTGCAAACTAATTTTAATAAATTCACTTTTTGTATTCTTTAAAGGATTGGCACGCACTCGATGGAAGTGTATTTCCCCTGGAACTTAATTCCATATACTAACACATATTCAAAGATATCTCTCTCTATATATGCTTTGTTTACTTTTGTCACAGAAAGACCAAGCAGCTTTTTCGCGATTTTTCCGTCTTTTATTTATACCTCTGAGCTGTGGAGTAGGATCACTATACCGCTGCGCTATGGAGTAAGGTCACTTTACCGCTAAGCTACGGAGTAAGGTCACTTTACCGCTAAGCTATGGAGTAAGGTCACTGTACTGCTAAGCTATGGAGTAAGGTCACTGTACCGCTAAGCTATGGAGTGAGGTCACTGTACCGCTGAGTTACGGAGTAAGGTCACTATACCGCTAAGCTATGGAGTAAGGTCACTGTACCGCTGAGTTACGGAGTAAGGTCACCTTACCGCTAAGCTATGGAGTAAGGTCACTGTACCGCTGAGTTACGGAGTAAGGTCACTTTACCGCTAAGCTATGGAGTAAGGTCACTTTACCGCTAAGCTATGGAGTAAGGTCACTGTACCGCTGAGTTACGGAATAAGATCACTATACCGCTGAGCTACGAAGTAAGATCGCAATAACGCTGGGATATGGAGTAATATCACTATTCCGCTGCCCTAAGGAGTAAGATCACTCTAGATGCCATATCAGCAGCGTCATTTTAATCAAGACACATTAATTACACATTGCGTCTCTCCCTTCACAGATGATTTCATCTGGTGAGCGAGAGCGATTAATCTAAGTTGAAAGAACTTGTTTCGCAATCGGTAACAAGTAAATTAGTACGGTAAAACAGTAAATTTCATTCATTCGCACTGCTGTGTGGCTAAAGACTGAACGACTAAGTAAAGAAAAGCATTCAAAAGTGTGAACGGATAAAATAACATACAGACGGACAATTTTGTTATTATATGCCTCTTTTTTGAAATATTAAAAAGCTTCAGTTTTAATAATGCGTTTTAGTACGTTACCTCTAGTGTAGTATCACATGTTACAAGCTTTTTACAGTCTGAGAGAGTTGAAGCACGGTTGCACAATCGACATCTTATTTGGGTGGATGTTGTGTTCTGCGTTGTCTGAGCGTACGCTATAAAGCAGAAATATGCTATCACATCAAACGAAATATCATTCAACCATATAGTGTGTCAAGTATTATACGTGTGCCAAGTTTAAGAGTATTATACCGCCAAGTGTCAGAATATGACAGAGTGTCAAGCTTTAGAGTATAGCATGATACCCTAAGTGTTAGAATATAGCATACCGCAAAATTTCATAGTACACATATATATATATCTGCATATACGCGCCAGGCTTCAGAGTCAAGCATTATACTCCAACTTCCGGAGTATTAGCGTAGCGCCAGGCTTCAGAGTCAAGCATTATACTCCAACTTCCGGAGTATTAGCGTAGCGCCAGGCTTCAGAGTCAAGCATTATACTCCAACTTCCGGAGTATTAGCGTAGCGCCAGGCTTCAGAGTAAAGCATTATACTCCAACTTCCGGAGTATTAGCGTAGCGCCAGGCTTCAGAGTCAAGCATTATACTCCAACTTCCGGAGTATTAGCGTAGCGCCAGGCTTCAGAGTAAAGCATTATACTCCAACTTCCGGAGTATTAGCGTAGCGCCAGGCTTCAGAGTCAAGCATTATACTCCAACTTCCGCAGTATTAGCATAGCGCCAGGCTTCAGAGTCAAGCAATATACTCCAACTTCCGGAGTATTAGGGTAACGCCAGGCTTCAGAGTCGAGCATTATGCACCAAAATTCGGAATATTAGCGTAACGCCTTGCAATATGCGTCAAGTTTCAGTTTATTAGGGTCAGTTTGAAAATTTTGAGTAGAGAATTACACATTGATACATATTCAAAAATGTGCCAAGTTTCATTATATAACATATGCGCCAAGTATCAGACTGTTATTTATAACGACCAAACTTTCAGCATCTTTAAGTAACTATAGTGTACGTTATAGGGAAAATGAAAGTTAGGACATACCTGTGAACGCACATACGGATAAAATGAGAATGAGTTGATCTGGAAAAGAAAGTAAAGTACTTAAACATAGAACACACCTTGTACTTAGTTTAAAAAAGGAACATAGTGTACAGTACTTCTTTGTTTTCAGTGGACTGCTGCAAATAAAGTAAACTCGGAAGATAGTGAGCACCACAGAAATTTCTTTGAATTTTATTTCGATTTCTAACACGATCCGCAACCTTTCGTATATAGATATAGAGGGGAAAAGGCTATATATATACATTATTAAACGATGAAATACATATATATAACGTTTTCCACGGGCAAAACGTGGGGTAAATATCGGCATGCGTCCAATCGCTTTCCGTGCTTGTAAGTTACTACGGAATGTTGCTACGCGTCGAACATAGTTCGTGGTATTTCAAAGACTATTTCGTGTTAGAATCGAAATATATTATATTTTATATAGTCATTCGGATACGAAAAATTAAATCACTTGTGCTACGCACTCGTGATTTAATTACTACGCACCCAAATTCCTGACTGTATTATTAATCGATAAAATACAGGGACACATTTATTATTTCTTAATTATTTGTGAATGCAGTTGTTTTTAAACAGTATTATATAAATATCAGATCCCATGGAGGGATTCTGTTTCACATTGACTATATTGTTTTACATTTATATCACAATATTTGTTCGGTATAATAAAATAAATATCAGATCCCAAGCAGGGTGATAGCATATAATATAAACCGTCCATGGGATCTGATATTTATATAATATACATGTACTCTAACATGTTTGATTGTCAAAAAATATCTAAAATCTACATCAGGCTGCAGCTGGAGAACATTAAAGCGGCAGACCCTACAATTAGCAGATCATTTGGTCAAAATGTTTTAAAAGGACTAAATTTATGTAAAATAATGAATAAGAAAAATCTTAGTGCATTCTTAAAGAATAAAGATCGAAACACAGTCTGTTTTCGAAAGATAGAGAGATATTTTGTTAAACGTCATTCATCCAAAAAGACTGTGATTGAATCTACAATAACATCTTATTCCGCTTGTTTTGACAGTTATTACTACAATGATAAGCTGAAATTTTGAGGTTGGGTGATAATTCTATCAATTTATTATTTCTTGTAGAGTCTAGCTTTTATTTTCTTCAAAATTTCACCCATTTTTAGGATATCTCTCTTTAAGATCTGCTCTGTCATGAGACGAAAGATGTAATGATTTTAAAACATCAATGTAATTATTTTTGCTATTAATTCAGCAGACATCGTTCTCCATTTGTGTGCCATTTTGGTTTCGGCAACAGGACAACAGGAAAACACCGTCCATTTACAAGATAATTGAACTATCCCATTGTCAACCTAGCAACACAGATAATGGGGAACAAACAAATAAAAAACCTCTGTGTTTTACATCAAAAGAAAACAAGGAAAATTTTGTAATCGTTCTTTCATAGTACATACCATTTTACACATTTCGTATATTCCCTTTTACCTTTCCTCTATTACAGAAATTTAACTGTTAGGTCCGCTTATATTGGTTTTATATAGAAGACTTGTATACTATAAATTAAGTACTCTTCTACTTGGGGTAATAAAAAACATTTTTTCTACCTTTAATAATACATTTACTATAATACTTAAATATTTCCAGATTCATATAAAATCTTTAAGAATAAGTATAGAACGTGACTAGACTAGACTAGACTAGACTAGACTAGACTAGACTAGAATAGACTAGAACAGAATAGAATAGAGTCGTGTTTGATTAGAAAAAAACAGGGCGTGTCCAATAGAAAACATTCGTCTTTAAATGTATTCGATTTCAAAAGACACAATTCATTTGATATGAATTTGAGAAAATCAGAATTTCAAATGAATAAGATTCGAGATCAAGTGAGTCCACTGTGCTTACGAACTGTCTTATAGCCTATAGGCCGGAAGTTACGGAATTTACCATAGTCTAACCACGTTGAAGACGGTATATCAAAAGTATATTAACTTTGTTTAGCCAAATATAAGTTTATCTCATATATATTTATACTTACACATATTGTCGGCAATCTCTGTATGAAAAATAAATATATATCATATATGAGTAATACATATGTAGTGATACTTTATTAAGTTATCTTGCGTAAATTTCTAATAATATGTGAAAGGTACAGGTTCTTTGAAACATGAAAGAAAATCATCCGTAAATCACATGTAAATCATCAGTAAATATCTGAAGAAAATAATATTCTAATAGCGAAAAAAAAAAAAAAAATTGCAATTACGCGCATAATTTTGTAAATGGTATTAACAACGCCTCTCTTCGGGTTTCATGCACATTTTGAGATTGCCCGTTTCCGTCTCTTGCAATTATTCCGCGCTTTTGAGTCAAGTAAAATGATGTTATTAACAATATAATCCTCCAGTTCAATAGCTTTATTTTTTTCTATTTTTTTTAAAGTCATACAAATATGAATAGTTCCAAAAGTTACCTTGTGGACCGTTGCACTGCGACTAGATCACTGTTTATCTACGTTTAGTCTCGTAGTTTCTAATATAACTATCTGACCATATGTCTTTTTCTCATTGATAAGGAAAGTTGTCATGTACATGTGGCACAAACTGGCTGATATATTCTAAACTAAGACGTTATTACATACAGTCCTGCGATCATTGCTTTGAAAACGAAGTAAAACAAACACGCTATTTCCTTATTAACCTTTCTCACACCTTCGGTGCATTCTTACGAGACGTAAACAACACAGGTGCATCTTTGGTTGAGTGGGTACGAATTTTAAGTGCTTAAACTTGTCTTTGCTTTAAAGTTTTATAAAAAGTTGCCACGAGCCTCACTCGTATCAAGTGTCCAGACAGACGACAATTAAAGCTGCTCGCTCTCATATTTTGGTAAAAAAATAAAGTTCTTCAAACTGTATGTAAATAAAGTCATATAAAAAGTATCCAGTATAAATTCCTGTCACGTATATCTCTAAATTTCAAATAATATGCTACCAAATTCAAAAGCGTTGTAAACGCTTTTGAAATTCCAATATAAACATATTGTGTAGCGGTGCCGTGTAACCGACATTGTCAATCGATTTCTGCAAATTACTACCTAGATTTTTACTTATATTTTGATTCGAGTCTTTAATTCTATATTTATGTATCAGTACGTCATTCAAAAAAAAAATCAACGGTAACTGAGAGCTAGCAGCTTTATGCTCAAAGCAACATTTTCACAGCTCGTCTTGCAGCATGTCAATGTCACAATTCACTTTTTTCAACAGTAGTTAAGGCTTGCCTCGTCTTTCAACACTAACTACGTAAGAAAATGCAAATGAATGCATAATGCTTTTACGAACATTTAAAATACATTTGTCGAAATTCTCGTACCTTGAGGGTATAAGACGAAGGCAAAAAAAGATTACACTACTTTAAAGTGTGGCTTTGCCCTCAGTTCGAGAACAACTCAACAAATAACTTAAAGAGCTTCAACAATGTAAACCCACGCCGGCACGAAAGTTTGCCAGTAGATTCGCACACAAAGGTTCGTTATTTCAAGACACGGAGACAAGAATGCACGGCAAGTTTAAAGTTTGTTGACATTCGGAATGTACGAGTCGAGCACAAAAAACAAGACTTGACAGAAATGATCCACTGTATAGGGCTTTGAGACATTGTGTAAGCAAGTATACGATTTCCGCGGTGACAGTACTGGCTGATCTATGTTTACAATGACGTTTAAACAAGCTGTCTAAATAGTAGGTTAAAGAGTACGAGGTAAAATCTGTTCATAGTTAAAATGATTAGTCAACCCGCAACAAATGAACAAAGCCGGCGTTTACTTTGTTACCAAATACAAGTATAAACCGGTGTTTTTTTCAGTGCAAAGTTTGTATTAGGAACACTGCCAGACATCAAGGACCAATTTGTTAATGATAACCTACTAGTATATATTCATTGTTGCCCTTTCTGTAACTTTTCTTCCTTGTCTAGGGTTATTTTTAGTTTTAAATTTTAGTTTCAACCGACATATAACTGTGAACCCCAACGCACCTTTATTTTGACAATGCAGCATTTCTAAAAAAATATCTTTTTCTTGCAGTTTTTAAGTTGATATAAAATGGAAAAAAAACATTACACGTACAAAACCATAAAAGCACCATAAACTTATTAAATCAGAAAGTAAATGCGGACATTTGTCATACAAAGATAAACTTTTTGGTTAGATAAGAACTGTTTTTATAGTTCCATTAAGGTTGTATCCCAGTGCATGGTATCAATGATACCACATTGCCTCGGTGCATCTAGCTGTGTTTGGACACTCTCCCATGTATTTAGTAGACATTACAATCATATCATTGTTTTTCCATGACAGCTATGATACAGCGCGTTTTGACTTTCCTTATGACATCTCGTTTCGTATCTGGAGCTAAATCATTGCTACTTTTTGTCCCTAATGTCAATATAACTAACGTTGAGGTTAGTAGGTCATCGGTTTAAGGACTCCACTGAAAGACATTTGGCGATGTAAACGGTTGAGCAGGAGATGAAACCTCCGACCCAAAGAATATGTATTCAGCCTGAAACCATTGGACCTATGACCAGATTAATGTTTATTCAGCCCATAACAAATAGACCTGTGACCCGAGGAATCCTTATTCAGTCCGTAACCATTACTCCTGTGACCCGGGGATACTAATTCAACCCGTAACCATTAGACCTGTGACCCAGGAATACTAATTCAACCCGTAACCATTAAACCTGTGACTCGAGGATACTAATTCAATCCGTTACATTAGGCTTGCACCCGAGGAATACTAATTCAACCCGTAACAGTTTGACATGTGACCAGAGGAATACTAATTTAACTCGTAACCATTAGACCACGGATTTGCTCCTACTAAATATTGTTCTATGTCGTTCTACTAGCATATGACTAGTCTTGATTCATTCAATGTTAAATAACAGCAAGAGCACCGCCTGCGGGTGCCGGACGCTCGTCTGATTTTATCCTTTCAAGTGTATTTATCACCATTTTTTAAGGAACAGTGTCATTGACTTTGACCTCAGAACACAATCCCACAAAAGGTTTTCATAATAATAACTAGACACCAAGTTTGGTCACAATAATTCAATTGCAAATAAAGATATTGTTTTTCCCCTTTTTATTAAAAAAAACCCTGCACTTTGACCCCATGAGCCCCAAACACATTCCCAATTAATTTAAAAGTCTTTATTCATATGTATTACACACTTAATAATTTAGTTACATTATGTCAATTGTAACTAAAGATATTGAACATATTACTGTTTTTTCTATTTTTAGTTAGTGACCTTGACAATGACCCAAGGAGCCCCAAAAACAACCAACCCTATCTTCTTAAATACTTACTACAAACAAAAGTTGGTTACATTATGTCAACTGTAACTAAAGATATTGAATATGTTACAATTTTCCTATTTTTAGTATAAGTGACCTTGACCCAAGGAGCCCTAAAATCCAATTAAAGATATTCATAAACACTTCTTCTACACTAAGTTTGGTTGCATTATGTTGACTGTTACAAAAATATTGCATGTGTGAAAGTTAAGAAGGGGCAATAATCCATCCAAATACATTACAGGGTTATGTAACTTGTAAAAATATTCCTTTATTCTACACAAAAAAGGTTATATCTCGAAATAGGAAACCAGCTTGGAAAATGGTGTTACCGTGTAAGTTACACCGTGTGCGAGTAGAGAATCACCGAAAGCAATTTTACTCCAAAATCAGTGAAGAGAACACCCGATCTGGCGTTTTGTAAATCCGTACAAGTGTAGTTGGTCAGATACACCGACTGGGATATAGTAACACGGAAGTGTAACTTTGCCCTAAAATTCGTGTATCGAAACAAGTCAACTGACCAAGGACTTGCATGTGCCTTAATTCTATGCCGTATTCCATGCACATGGTTATGGTCTGAAATTGTAGCGTGACTAAGACGGACACATCCGTGTATCATACATGAACACTTTGCTATATTCGCGAAATATGAACGAAAAGTCTTTTAGTGACGTTTAGTTATGAAACCCGTCAGAATGTTGTAAAGAGTCAGATAAGTAGTTCTTTGAAAATTTAGTTATGTAACCACTGACTAAGATCTCTTAAATATTGGTCTTACATAAACCATCTGTTTGACATTCTCGAGAAATGTGATGGGAGTGATAGGACCAATGAGTCAAGATTTCGCCGTCATGAATTGATGAAAGGGATTATAGTAATGAAAGTGTACGCTTACACTAACGTGTTACGTTTGTCTTGCGAAAAACGTGTTAAGTAACACCATGAACGGTGTCCTGCTCCCGATAGCAGGGTGTATTGTTTCCATAAAAACAATAGGGTTACTTTACACCAAAATGGGTGGCAACCCAGCTGCCACCCATTTCAGTGTAAAGTTTCCTTTCTGTTTTTACAGTGTATAGTACATTTGATAGTAACAGGTATTCCAAGTTTCAAAGTGATAGCTTTGATAGTAAGTGACTTTGATTTAAGTGACCCAAATGCAAAAGTAAAAAAAATCAGACTAGCTAAAAACGACGAAGTCAAAAATTACTAAAATATTCTCCCCCGCCCCTCCCCTTCCAAATGTGTGACTCAAAAACCCGTTTGATATGTTGAAGTACATTATCCATTTATTGTTTGTTAAAAATTTGAACTCAATCTAACAAAAAAATGAAGAAGCTATGTCCGATTCTCAAAATCAACCAAAATCCATTCAAATTCATGCTTTTTACCCCAAAAAACAGGTCAGACTCAGCAGCTTTAGGATACAATGTGAAAAAGGGTATTAGATGAACAAGTTTCCCAAGTTTCAAAGTGATAACTTTGATAGTTCCCATGAAATGACCTTAACGCAAAACCTAACTAACGCCGACGACAACGACGACGACGACGACAATCAAGTGACGACAATAGCTCGTCATTTTTTTTAAAAATCAGACGAGCTAAAAATGTTCACTAAAATAGCCAAACAACACCAAACCTAGCAACGAACGGACCATCCACTGAGAAGGGGAGAGACAAAGACACAGCGACGAAATAATATACGAAGGCGAAGAAAAAGAAACTGAGGGGTTGTAATACTTCAACATGGATGTTATGTTTACTGTATGTTGATTAATCTTTATTATTTTCAGTGGAGTCGGTGTTCCTAAAGGGACCCCAGGGTCGATACATTTAGTTTAGTCTTACCTGAAACTTACTAAATTGGTCTCCCTTGCCTTTTAGTCCACCATTTGAAAACAGAGAACCGCGTTCTCAAAACCGATCAATTTTAGTGTTTTATTGTGGCCCCATGGTGTCAGTTTTATCCTTTATTGCTTTTATATGATGTACTGTTAATGTTTTTATCAAAAGATATACATTATTCTTGTAAAGGTCTACTTGATAAGGCGCTATATTGCCGATTTTATTAATACTAGGATAAAAGCAGTACTTGTACCGTAACTCAACCGTTTTAGTTAAATGGTAGGTGCTTGTGTGTTAAATATTCATATTCTTTGTCATGATGTTTAACTTCAAACTGAATATTGTTAAGGTAAACTTCTCAACTGGATATTGTTAAGGCTTAGAACTAAATATTTCCTTGTCTTGCATTGCAGCTTTTTACTACATTCATCAGAATAAAGTTACAGAACTTTACAATGGAATTATAGAAAAATGAAAAATTGAATAAAATATTTGTATTTGTATCGTTGTCATACAAACAACGAGCAGTATGTCCATACACTCTTCTTGGAACTAAGACTGTATATACTTTGAACGGACATAACGTAATAAACCGTGTATGCGGGTTAAGACAGGTTTGGCCTTCAGTAGAAGTGACCAGGGGCGTAGCTTGAAACAAATGAAAGTGTAGGCACATAATTTCTAATTTCTAGTGTAGGCACATAATTTCATGCTCCCCCGAAATTTTTTTAAATCCCACATCGCCACAGCTGCATTCTGGCGTATCAAAAAATTGGGGTATATTTTGGAGGAAAATAAAGAGAAAAAAATTTGCGAATTTTGCCACACTGAAAATCAGTTATCTTAAAACTTATTCGCTAAAAAATCAAAGCACTAATCGAAAATAAAAAACAATTAGATTAAAAACTTTTCAAACTTTATTAAGAATACATAAAAAAGTCAACTGCCTTGCACATTTTTCATTTCCGCAGTTGTTGCTTTTAGCGCACCTGGCACAGAGACATACCCTATAACTGGTGTCAAACTAAATAACTTCAAAAGTATAAATAATAGAATCTTTTTAAGTATTATAACTTAACCTAAAAGATTCAGCTATGCATTCTAGACATAATCGATAAAATCAGCGGGTTAAAATATGCTGCAGTACCGTAGACCTTTCAATAATCTATGTAGAGCTGTTGTTGTACAATAAATTGGTGGATGCGATTTATTACAGAGGACCTATATATTGATTAATTGTGGTAGAATGAGGCATTTTTCGCCATAGGTCCTTCTTTGAAAATGTATTTATTTATTATTTTATGTCCATTGAACCAGGAACCGTATTTAGTATTCCTAATTGAACACATAATCTGTTTCGAGCATTTCAGCTGCTAGATGAAGGGTGTGTCCCCTTTAAGATCAGTTTTAGCGCACAACCTCATCAGAGTCGTTAAGTCAGACTTGATAAGAAACGTCAATAGAACCAGTATCAAACGCGGCCTTTTCAAAAATGTAGAAACTGAACGGGTAAAAGATATGGAATCGGTTGGGAGTTTTTGCTTTATGTTGAGTGTAATACAAAACGTGCTTTGTTAGAGTCCAAAACATATTTGTACTAAAATACCTATGTATAAACATATTGCCAACAACAGTTAAAAACCTCACACAAATTGATAGAAATCCAAAATTCTATCACGCATGATCCAACTTTTTTACAATGGTTGTAAACATTTGTGTATGTATATATCTGTTTACACATTATCACATTATCTTTTAAAAAATAAACAGATAAAATGTCGTCGCCATTACTTAAATTATGACAACCATTTGGTGTTGCTGTGAAGTACAACCAATCTCGTCCATTTTATCATTTATGTTAACATCGAGCCAATATTTATGTTTTCATCTGCGTATGATTTACTTTCGTAATAATAAAAGACTAATTAAGTAGAGCAATTCACAGATGGCATCACACTAAGATATACATCATCACAGAAGCTTCCTATGTGTGTACAAAACGTGAACATGTAGAGCACAAACTGTTACTTAAAGCTGCTCGCTCTCGGTTGCCTATGAAAAAAAAAATTAATATTGTAGAGATCACAATTTGTACCCAATCATCATAAACGATTTCCAGAATTATTTGTTTTATTATGGTTAGTGTTTCAAGAATGAAACTGGGTCACGTGGCTTTCAAGACAATGCCATGAAAGAAGTGTTGACATTCTTGAGTCGAAATCTTTTGCCCGATCATAAAACACGTTAAAATGTGTTAAAGATGAAGCCAGTTCAAGTTAAAAGCTTTTTTAGGTGTGGCAAAAACCTGGGTCACTATGTCGAATCAATGGTATACTTTGTGAATACTCAAAAAGTCGCGTTTTAACTTAAAATGTCATCAAACTGATACATAATTTCTATAAAAGAAATAACTCATTTAACATTTTCGTATGTTAATAATGCAGATCTGCTCATTTACAAAGTAAAGCATTGTCAGGCCTTGTGTTGAATTCAGTCGACATGGTCTATGCCCCGAATGTTTGTCCTGATGATCTCTTGGTTGAAAACTGACACATTTCAAACAATTACTACCATCAGTACCATTGCTTAGCCTTAAAGTTGGGGAAAATATCATCTTTTTATGTGTATGAAATGCGCTTGTTCGTTCGCACCAATAATTCCTTTAGGATTACGTTTTTCAACTGCAACAGGCGTTCCTAACATTTTCTTTGAAAATTCTTTTTCAACTTTGCGCTCAAAATCGTCAACAAAGATGTGTGTATTATTCCTAGCGAGAAGCGATGATGTGTAGATAGACTGATACCTGCCAGGCGCGCCTTTATAACCTGGCGGTGCGTCGACAATTATTACATTCCAATGTGTTTGTGTTATCACTGCGGGGAACTGGGAACGAATGTCAAGTTCCGACCAAAGGTCAGGACTGTTGATATATTTATCAAATGATTTCACAGTTTCAGTTGTGTATTTTACAGTGTATGCTTCTAAATATGGATATTCTTTAAGAATCTTATCATACCAGAATCCTGCTGGTTCTATGAATACAACTTTTCCTCGCGTACTGTCGTGCCAAAACGGGCTATCGTTACCTAACCCCCAGACCAGCACGTTGCTTACAGATTGAATTACTTTCCGTAAAGCAGCGACTTGACGTTCGCCCATCTGTGTACCAGGTGGTATGGTTTTCCATATTGTTCTATTTTTAATGTCAGATTGGCTAACCGAGTTTTGTTTCCTGTCCAGATGGGTTTCATTATTCATTTGTACATCTTCTCTCCCATTAGAGTTCCCGTTTTGTTTTTTCTGTAAGTTAACATGGCTATGCTTTTCTTCTGTTAACGTTGACCTTAGAGTGTTTTGCAGCATAAAGAAACCTAGGTTAAGGCTGATGATCAATGTTCCTAAAATAAACAAACGAATCGAAGATACTCTAGCTTGAAATAACTTCATGTTTGAAACCAACCAACTTCCGTAGGAAACCAGCAGCTCAGCATATATATGTATCCCCAGCCGTCAATGGATGAGACATCAAACTAGATCGGTACATGCACTCTCGCCTGCAAACAAAACAATAAAGTTGTATTTAAAACAGAAAATATCTAAATAAACAATAGGAACATGATGGCCACCGCTCACCTTATAACCTGCGCACTTACCGAAGAAAGTCACTTGTGTCAGTAGTTGCTAAGAAAGTCACTTGTGTCAGTAGTTGCTAAGAAAGTCACTTGTGTCAGTAGATGCTAAGAAAGTCACATGCTAAGAAAGTCTCTTGTGTCAGTAGAGGCTAAGAAAGTCACTTGTGTCAGTAGATGCTAAGAAAGTCACTGGTTGCTAGGGAAAGTAACTGGTTTCAAAGGATCACTGGTCTCTGAAAGTCACCGGCTGCCAGGAGCAGTCTATGGCTGATAAGGAAATCACTGGTCACTACAAGAAGACAGTGATTGCCAAAGAGATCAACTTCTGCTAGTTGCGAAGGACTTCAACAGATGCGAAGGAAGTCACTGGTGGCAAGAGTTTGCAAACGGATGCTAAGGAAGGCACTTGTTGCTATGGGAACTCTGGCTGATAGGGACCAAGATGTTACTAAGAAAATTACTAAAAGGAAGTCAGTGGTTACTAAGAAAGGCAATGATTGCAAAGGAGGTCACTAGTTGCTTGGGAAAGTTTAGACGCATTAAACGTAACTCCTAAATAAAATCTTATTTCATATAGAAAAATATAGATCTAATATGCAAAACAAGAAAAATAGAATGACTATAAACATAATGTATAGCGATGATAGCAGAGGTGTCCGCATAGCGTCCCAGGTATTCCAGTATGACCAGCTTGGTCTGATATAGATTTACGAGGCCGACTCCTACTTGAATTCTATTGGACTGGCATGTGATACAAATGCTATTGTTCATATAGGGTGGGTAAGATGACTCATTGAACATTTTAGTCGCCACAAATAGCTGTCAAATTAAATAAGTAAATAGTAAATAGAGATGATTTCTCAGTTATCCTGGTGGATTTTACACAACGGATATAAATATCCAGATAACACAATTTAGACAGCCACCGAAACTGTACAGAAATGAATTCAAATATGTTTTACTGTTTCCCCGACTATAATGCAGAAATTCAAAATTCAGAATTGAGAACAACTTGACATTCTTGTCTTGCTCTTTGTCTTGTAGTTCCTATGTGCGCGTGTTACTTAAACAGGATCTTATTTACAATTAGCTCTCATTTTATCAAGAAAGATGTCTTACTGACAGAAATGACCTTTATTTGCACCGAAGACATTCCTTAATTTGCTTTTAAATCGATTTATTCATTATTAAATTATTAAGTAATTAAAATTTATTTTTACTTAACTACATATTAGAAACATGATATTGCAAAAAAAAAAGACAAGACTTTCTGGCAACTGTTTTTCTTGAAGAAACAAATTAAATACGAAAGAAAGGCATATGTCAACATTGTTTTTAAGTGAAGAGAACATTGTTCTATTATTATCCTAACAATAAATTTATGTTACTATATCAGTAAATTCATTTAGCGATCCTGGGACTTTAATGATGTCTACAAAACATAATATGCTGTCGGGAATGAGTGTCACCTACACTTTAGAGAGAAGCTGTTTAGGAAGGCTGACACTTAGACCTGTAACAATGAAACAATCTATTCAAAATACATGTACCCTGATATAGCTTACTCTTTCGGCTGCTAATAACACAAAGCGTTTCTAGGAGATGTGTACGTTTTCAATTTTTTTCAAACAACAGTTATCAATTTCACCAGGTTCTCTTGTTGAAAGCATAATCATAGATAACAACTAGGTTCTTGGTAAATTCGTGCTTTTTCTCGATTCAAGACAGAATATATATCGTATATGAGAAGACAGGTTTTGAGCATTCCCCCGGACTTAAAGTATTGCAAGTCCTCCCCCATCCACCCATCGTCAGCTCCTCCCACCCCCTCTCCAAGACGGTGCCAGTATTAACATCAATGTAAATGGCAAATTATATAAGAAAAATGTAAACTCCTCCTACGAATATTAAAAACAAAGTAAAGAATATGGCAAAACAAGAACCTGTATAACTTATATATGTCTAAGGGTACAATCCTATGATATAATCTTACCTCCATTTGAAAATTATGTTGCAATTGTTCTATTAACTTTTTATCATAATGATTAACAATCTTCTTAAAATCTAAAACGAACTACCTGAAACAATCCTGTTCAATAAAACTTCACAACGATCTTACATGTACTACTGTCAAGCAATAAGTTATAGACAGTACATTACTTTTTAAAACAAGAAATGTGTTGCGGTTATGTTGCAATGTTTAAAATGAGTGTGAATGATGATTACTTGCAGGTCACAACTAAAAATTGAAACCTTTTCACATCCACTGTAGTGTCCTACAACTACATACTATAATATTACAATCTGTTATGCGCTATATTTCTAAAATGTATGTATCAATTGTAAAAGTCATGAATGTTTCTGGTACAAATAAAGTTCCTCTTTCTTGGTAAAATAAGAGCTAATTGTAAATAAGCTCTTGGGACTTTAAGATTTAAGGTTTCTTGTGTCCGTTGTCTCTTAGATCTTTCTGAAGGTTTCCAGTCTGTGCACTAGCAACTCTTTTTCGGTAGGTCATTCCATGAGATTACATTTCTGATGGAGAAAAAGGTCTTTCTAAAAAGTAGACCTTTCTTTAGTGTTGGTTTATAAATTTTGAATGAATGACCTGGTTGATGAAAAATCGGACAGTTTGAAGAATTTTTCAGAATTTAAGTTCCACTTTCGAGTTATTAACTTGTATTTCATTCAAAATTTAGTCGCCTCGTAACCGTCTTAGTTTTAAACAGTTCAGTAACCTATAATACTGGTCCTAGATCGAAAATCCATACAACACCTAATATATAATTGTTACGGTTGAATAAGACAAAGCAGTTCGCTTGTATTCCTATAATTTTAGATCTACCGTATTACCTTACTTTTGCATAATAAACACGTCCCTGAGAATATACATGAAGATTATATTGAAATGATATGATGTAAAGATAACATAACATGCTTGTATCTACATGTATTTATTTTGATGCGAATGGGTAACATGTCAAGCCCACCAACGCCAAAAGTCCAACCAAGGCCTCATGTGTCACTTTTTAATTTAATATCTAAGTGTGACCTTGACCTCTGAGCTTGCGCGTCATATTCGTCACATTATGATTAAAAGTTGTCCAAAGTCAAATCAGTCTTTCAATTCAGTTACGCCTCATGTGTAAATTTTTACCGTTAATATCTGCGTGTGACCTTGACCTTTGAGCCTTGGATCGGGTTTTACGCGCGCATGTCATCCCATCTGAGTGAACAATTCAGCCAAGTAAATTAAAAATTCCTCAATGAACGAGGAAGATACAGCCGGGACAAGGTCTCATATATCCATTTTTGACTTTTAATATCTACGTGACCTTTGACCTGGATTTCGCACGCGACACGCCGTCCCATTGTGGAAAACAATTATGCCATGCCAATTAAGAATCCTTAAATGCATGTTGAAGACACAGTCTGACGAGGTGTCGTGTATTTTACCTTTAATTTTTTAAGAGTGACATTGCTGTTTGAGTCATGGGTCTAGCACATAACACGCCGTCCCTTTGTGGTGATCAATCATGCTGGGTCAATTCAAAATACTTCAAGTTACAACTATGTCACAAGCTCGACTAAATGCATTTTCAATTATTTTTTATCAAACATGATTTAAAATAAATGCAAATTAGGATCTAGCTTCTCTTCATTAGCATTCTCCCCCACAGTCACATTAAATTTGGACGCCCCCGCCCCACCCCCGCCCTACCCCCGCAATCATCCGCCCTTGCGAATGTACTATCATATACGTAAACAAAATTAATGTCAACATATACAAAATATCAATACATGCACCTTCGTGTCACGTGGTTGCAATACTAGATTCGTTTGTTTGCGGCAACTACACAATTAGATATGACTTTTTCTGCACGTAATTAAATACAATACAAGTGGGAACAGTTTCTAATCTACATACAGCTGGAATACAGATACAACTCGGGATAGCTTTTATTAAAGTTACATTGCCCTTGAAAATGGCCACATTGAATTATGATCAAGAATGAAGCTATAAACACAGTAGAATGATTTTTGACAAAACAAAGTTTTACAGATCCTGTCACTCTGAATGAAGCGGTTATACTGATTGAATTTTTATTATGACTATGATTGTAGGAGTAATAAATTATTAAAATTATAGTTGTCACTTTGAACAGTAATATAACTCAATGTATGATCACCCCGGGTATTCGACTACTTCGAACGCAGATGGGTACTACTGACGACAGATGTATATATACATGAACGTCCTGACATCACGGTAAGCTGGAAAATACCTAATATCTTCTCTTTTTTATTCATTTTCACAATGTTTTCGTTCAATATGAGTTTCAATATATTTGTACTAGGCAATGCTCAATTTTTTAGATGAAAAATGACCGACGTGTTGTTACGATTACGGAAATCAGACCAGAAATTGCAATTTTTCGGATTTTTAACAGAATTTTAAGAAATCTAATAATCGAAAGAGTCCAAAACTGCATAAAGCTACACATTTTCTGTAGCAGAAAAACATATTTTATTTTCGCTATGACTGATACAGCAGCTGCAGTTGACACTTATAAACAAGCATGGGGTTCTCTTTGAGGGTACATATGACGACAGATGAAAATATCATAGGGTACGTAGAACGCGACGGTGGATCGTAAAACGCCATACAAACTGCAGATACGTAAAAGATGAAACATAAGCTTTTATGGTAACACGTGGTAACTTTAGTTTTTGTCTTAAACTGAAAAACTATGTAATAAAAGTTAATTATAAGTCAAGGCTAAATAGAAAACTTCAGTATCATTATGATTTTTGTAAAATTATCTTTTATTAATGAGGTACCGGACTTTTAACTTTTTGTTACAAAATCATAATACAAATAGAGGCATTACTCCGCAAAAATATATGTGACTTGCTGCATTTGTATGTATTACCATGAGAAACAAGTATGACAAGAGTTTTAAAAGTCGATACTGTAAGTTTGTCGGGTTTGAAGTTATTAATATTCATAACACGTCTTTGATCAACGCAAAAGCTGGGGCGAGTACAACAACCCTCCTCATTCTTCGAACAGTCGGGCTAAAATGTAATTACAAATGTATATAATATTTTACATGAGCGTTAAATGAACATGTTTGTGCCCGTGGATTATTTGTAGTAACATTGTCTCTTACATGTTTCTACAACTTTCATATGAGTTGTAAATACGATAGGTAATGAAATTGGTCATTGACTAGTTACTAGTGTATGGGAAACTTGACATCGATATTTTAAAGACTTCGTTGCAGGAGACTTAGAGACCCCATTATCAATTCATTCTCTAACCTAGAGACTATCTTTCTCGAAAAAAACAAAAACAAGTCTCCTATTATTCAGCATTATTCAGTAGAATTGAAAATGCATACCACTAAACTGTAACAATCCGATGATATACACATGTTGAGGCTTCGCACCATTCACTTCTGTGTGGTTTTGTAGTTTTCTGACCAGTGATGTAAGATAAGTAGCACAAGCATAATTAGAATATGAGACATCAAAAGACATAGTTCCGCAACATTTATTGATCCATAACATTCTGACGAAATGTACAACTACGCTTGACAATGATCACTCATGTGACTTTTGGTAAAATTCAACTCCAGCGTTTAGGAGAATTAGTAAAGACATTATGAAATATGACACATCAGGGTTGCAACTTCCCTTGAAATCAATGAATCGGTACATGCCGACGACAACTTGTGTTCTATTAGGTTTAGTGGAAATCTGGCCAATAGTAGAGGAGAAGTAGCAAAAACATCACTAAATTTGAAGAATCAATGGCCATACAATGTAAATCCCCTGAAAATCACTGAACCGGATGTGACGGCGATATGCATAACTAAGCTTGGCACTGCTCAAGGTTGAGCGGAAATATGCCGGATGTTATAGGAGAATTCGCCATAGCATCATAAAATTATATGTATGAAGGGCGGTTATTCCACTGAAAATCATTGAACCGGAACATGCCGATAATATGCACAAATACGCTTATGTGAAGTTTGATGTAAATCCGCCACGTGGTATCAGAGTTCTTAATGACACAAGCAGTGACAGACATGTATCACTAATAAATATGTCTCTAACGGAGGTGGGATACATAATTATTATCAGTATATACATGCTACATCCTTCTGCACAGACTAAACATCTGCCATACTGATTGCTATTAGTTTAAAACCAATATTTATCCTGATTGGAAAACACCTATTTACGCTTTCTACTTGTTACACGTATCCTCATCTTATAATAATCTGCGTTCATACGTATCTCCTTCGGTCGTCAGGTGTATCCGTTTAACTTCACCGACCTCTATAAATTTGCTTATATCAAAACGATACCACTAGGGCTGTTTGTATTGATACCTAATACATTTGACTGTATACGTGTCTGTCATTGATATACATTGTATATTGTTATTATAAGCAAATAAATGTCATATTTGGCAACATTACTGTAGTTTTTTTCAACATTTTAGGGAAATTCTTTAATTAAAAGATGTTAGTTTATCATAAAACTTCACAAATGTTTAGTTTAAACATATTACTACCTATATCCAGCAAAAAGTCGGAGCAATAAAGAGAAATAATAAAAATATCGGGGCTATTCCAGCGTGCCTGTCATGACGGTCATGTATACATCTGTCGTCAGTAGAACCCATCTGCGTTTGAAGTAGTCGAATACCCGGGGTGACCATAGTTAGTAACTTTTATCAACTCGAAATATGACACTTACGTATCCGCTACCGTGGTTAGATGGTTAGGTGTCGCAATAACCTTCCTACTGATAGATTATTGGTTCGAGCCTCGCTGCTGACGATGACAGTAGACCCAGATTGTTGCTGAAATATTATTGTTCAGCAATGTAAATCTGGATCGCATTTCGTTCTAGTACCGGTATATCAATGCAGTCTACCCACAATTTAGCAATTTTGACGAAACTTGTATAAGTTAGGTTTGATATGCAGCCGTAAAACATTAGTGAAACAAGATTTATTGCGATATACATCTTTGACTTTCGTTTTCACAGAATTTTTATTTCACCGTGCAAAATTTTCAAAACTTTATGTTGACTTCCGGCAAGTCTCAGAAGGACATACAGGTCACCTGGATCAGACCGGAAGTATGACCCTGGAATACGGGTTTTTCACAGACTTCTGCGCATGTCCGATATTAATGAATATCGACCGTATGAGCAACTGAGCCACTGCATAAGCGATATATACGGATATATTGATCTTTATTTTATGTTTTCCAGTGAATTATAGAGTTTTCTCAGTGAAATAAAAGTGATAATCCACAGTTTTGAAACAGTGGATTACCATTTTTATTTTTCACTGTTTTGCAATCTTTAACCCGGATTTACGTCAAAAAGTATACCGAGCGTAATTAATGCTGGAAACCATGCGACGATGACGTCGTTTAAATGACGTCATTTGCGCTATGTTTCTGATGACGTTTCCCGCGATTTTCGATATTTTGTAGAAATAAACTCAATAAAAAGTAGAGTTTTAACCATAAAATAAACAGAAAAATTGTTGGTATCGGTGTAATATCACGTTAATTTCACTCGTGAACACCAAAAGTTGTTATTTTCACTCGTGGCTGCGCCACTCTTGAAAATATCAGTTTTGGTGCCCACTCGGTGAAATCTTACACCGAAACCAACAATTATCCTCTATATCATTTATATTTGTTTTATAAAACACTTTAACGAGATTGTTAAAAGCCATTTACTGATGTTTGATATTATATTATTCTTTTAATCATTCAAATATATTTAAAGTTCTTATTTAGAATGATCAATGAAAAAAGTAAACGACGGACACATCTATTCGACGGTTATTTTATTTCATAAATTGACACGGTAACAGTTTTAAATATATTTTACTTAAACCTTTTTAATGTCTCCCCTTTTGTCTAAATGGGGATATGATTTAAAAAAATTAATAATCTCTGCAACGATTAATAGTTTTAATATACATGCGTAATAATCTACTGCACGGACCTAAATACACATATGGTCCATGTTAACTGAAACAAGACGAATTTTGATGCAAGGCATCAAAGACGCCGCGCATGTTTTGAAGCATGGCTGGGAGATGGGCACTGGGGCAGGTTTCTATTATAAAATGTGCGTGGTTAACATCAGCGAACCCTTTTTTACTACATAAAATGATCATTACCTCTGTCACGGACCTATATACACATTATGTTAATTATGTATTTGTTTTATTCATCCTTGTAATGATATATGCAAATAAAAAAGATTTTAAATGATTTTCTAGTTTCTGTTTTTTATTTTCATTCACTTATGGGAATTTTCGTAACTGGAAATTCAGATAAGTTGTTAAACTGTCAAAGAACTTGAACAAAAAATATCGCTAAAATTTATCGAACTATTTAAATACAAAAAAAGAAAAGTAATACTTTTTTCTAATAGAGAACGGACCTATACACATGTGTATATAGGTCCGTGATTGCAATGATTTTGGGTTTTAATACCGTCTAAGGGAGGTAATCGTTACAACATAAAGTACACACTAATTTGCTTAAAACCTAACCTATCATTCTAAAATTACACATATTCAACAAATACATTAATTTTTATCATTTAGAATAATAAAAAGTGTATTTAACATAAAAAACTATTGAATTAAGACTTGTTTCCGGTAATCTCATTTGTTTTTGGTTGTTTCCGGTAAAAAGTTGTTTTCGGTAATCAGTAATACCGGTCCGTGCCTCTGTGTATTTAGCTGTATATCCTTTTTGTTTATGAAACTGATTTATAAAAATAAAGTTTTTATTAGTAATTAGCATAATACTAAACCCTTATGTAACTTCCATATTGTTTGTCTATTGTGATAATTAAATACCTCTTTTCTCACAACATTAATTATTTTCGGATGCTAATTTTACACTGGCTATTTTTAGATACCAAGCAACTGATACACAAAACTATTTATAACCATGGCTCCTCCCACAATTTCACTGAATCACAGGTCGGTTAATAGGAAGCAGAGGCAAAAACCTGTGCAAATATAATTTACACCGGGTCTAAATATTGTGAAAAAGAACTATCTGTAAAACAGATATACCTGCCCCTCCCTCCCTGTAGCTGGTAATGTGGATTTTTCTTTCTTTCTATTCCCGAAGCATTATACACTCCAGCAATATGGCGGAAAGAGACGAAATCCACATGATTAATTATGCTGTGACGTATACATTTTACAGAACTTCCATTGGCTGATTATTGTTTTTGTTTACAAATGATGGAATGGAATTCCGTTAGGGCCCTACGTATTGCATAGTTGGGTGAACGGTTTTTCTTTACAGTTTCAATATTAAAGTCTAATATGTAGTAATTAAAATGGGTTTTCATTGATTTTTCACGTTGGCGCCATGTATTCTATTATCTGAGTGTTTTAAGATAGCAAAACATCTTCCGAATCTTTTTTTTCTGAGCTTTGATGAATCGGGTCGTAAGGTCCGTAAACAAAGCTATAAAAAACCCGTGGTCTACGAGTTTGTGGAAAAGTTATTAAATACTCATTAAATGTGTCCAAAGTTTTGAAATAAGGGAAGGAGACATGTGTATTTTGTATTGTATTGTTTTTTAATGACTTAATACAATTTAATGATTCATAAAAGTCATTTTTCATACATAGAACATAGTTTAGATTTACAATAATAATGTTGGCTGCTCCCTATTCGATTATGCAACCCCATGGTCCAAAATTGAAACCTATTCAATACTGACGCCGCGATTCATCGCGGCGTCAATAAAACTGCATGCACAACGGTCTTTTTTGTTTTCTGTCTAAATATCTTTTAAATAGTATGACGATGTTAAACTTTTAGTTTAAATAAGATATAATGTTGAAATTAATAGATATTCATTTATATTTTTACAGATCTATACAATATTAATCATGTTAGAAGAAAGAAAACGACCGCGTCGCGTTTTTCATGTTTGTTGTATCTTCATATGAATACCATTATTTGGTACTATGACAACACTTTTAAAGCTATGAGAATTATTTTCGTGTTTCTTAAAAAGAAATCATTTTGTGTAAGCTGAATTGATATTCTTACTTTTACCCGGAAACTGTCAAATACTGCATATCATCCTCTGACTCTGAGAGATTTCATTTTTGTAAAAGAGTTATTAGGTTACAAGAAAGTAGCAATTTATAACATGTACATTATAATATTAAACATACACTACAGTCGTCTACATTAGTCATTACCTTCATCAAAGTCACCACGTATGCGAATCCACATCAATTTTACCCGTTTTCAAAAGGCAACATAGTTATGTATGGTGACTTTAAAAAAAAAACTGAATGCACGCTTGAACTTTCAAGGATGAGACCAGAATGGTTTTAAAGCTGAATTGTTGCCGTATTGATAGACACCACTGGATATTCCATACTCATTCGCATCTTTCACAACTTGTATGCCTATGTATGTTAGTCGGTTTGGGTTATTTATTTTAAAGATTTTATTTGTTTCAGAACTTGATTTAACATTATTTCCTTGTTATTGTGGATATGTTTCCATGAGTTTACGTTGTGATAGTAGATATGCAAGAGTGGATCACTTCATGTGACCGTGTTCTTCTCTAAAATAACGTTTCAAAAAGCAAGTATCGATATAAGGCCGACCAATGAAAATTTATTCATTAGGTCTACTGCAAGTGAATTAGTCCCACACTTTCGCTTTAAATAATGGAATTTTGTTAGATATAGGCCTTTTATATGAGTCTGCCAGTCTTAAAATCAAACTTGTGTTTAATACTGGTATGTATGACATCTTTGATGATGGTACAAATTAGAGGAGCGGTTTCAAACAGTCGCTGTTTTGCAATTACACAGAACTTCGTAGGAATTACTCCAGGCTCGAAAGAATCGAAGTAAATATAATCTATGTCCTGTGCTTTATCAAACTTAAAGTATTTCCAATCAGTTCTACAAGTCCTGTAGCGGTTTACCATCGAATCGCGCATCGCCATCGTAACTTCGCGCATCGTTATCGTAACTTCGCCCCTCGCCATCGTGACATCGCCTGCTGAATTATTAGCGAGAAGGCGATGGCACTAACGGAACACCTTAGTTACAGAAGGTGTCATCACCTTATATTATTCAACAAAAGATGAACAGTCCTTTACAACAATTTCGATTTTTTTTTTGTAATCGGAGCTGTGTCTTTCTTCCTGAGTTTACCAACTTTCATCATATTCATTCACTCCGATTTACTATAGAAATTTACCACAGTCCCGACCAAGCGAAACGGTTTGATAATGTACATGTATATCAATAAAAACATTTAATTCAATAGTTTAAGCACGAACTTTTGACACGCCATTTCAGCAGTATCTACGCATAAAGATGTACAACACTTTACTTTTTTAAATTCTGCTTCACCAACTTAAATCTTTAAGATCAGTTTTTTTTTAATTTTCTTTTGTCATCTCGAGTATTATTTTGACATTTTACAAGCAACATAAAGAGGTTTTATTCTTTGCTACACAATGATCACTAAAATACGATTATTTTGTACCATGTACCATGTGAAAATACATATCCGAAACTAAACAGGTTTTTATTTTCATTCTTTCAGCAGATGAAAAGATAGTCCAAGAAACATTATAAAACATATTCACTTACCGTTATAGTACCTGTATTTCCGACAAAATCGATTGAAAAACTATACGTGCGCTTGTTTCAGTATCCTAATTCATACTGCTGATTTTATAGATCTGATTTTTTACTGTCAACCCATTATTATAGGTTTTTCCGACAAAATCGATTGAAAACGCTTCAGTAGCCTAATTTATGGAACGCCCTGACTGTCTTATTTTGAAAGTGACAATGACATCCTGTTAAGAATGCATGTTATCATATAAAATAGGTAAATTGTCATGTTCAACGATGTGTTGTTTGGTTACATTGTTATGTCATCTTGTTCAAATAATGTATTATTATGTGATGCTGTGATATCATCTTGTGCAGAGAGTACGTTGTTCTGTCAAACCTTTATGTTGTATTGTTTAGAGAGAATGTTGTTCTGTCAAATTGATATGTTGTCTTGTTCAGGGAAAATGTTATTCTGTCGAAGTGGTATGTTGTCCTGTTCAGAGAGGATTTTTTCTGTCAAATTGATATGTCGTCTTGTACAGGTAGGATGGTGTTGTCAAATCCGCATGTTGTTTTGTTCAGAGAGTATGCCGTCTTGTTAAGAGAAGTTTTTATTCTATCAAATCTGTAAGAAGTCTTTTTTTTTTTTTTTTTTTTTTTTTAAGGAAAAAAAAATTTTTTTTTTTTTAAAAAAAAAAAAAAAAATTATTATAAATATAAATATATTTTTTATTGGGAAATTTTTTTTTTTTTTTTTTTGAAATGTTGTCTTGTTAAGAAAGGCTAATGTTCTGTCAAACTGGTATGTTGGCTTGTTCAGACAAGATGTCCGGTTCAGCGGAGGTGATGTTCTTTCAAACCGTTATGTTGTCATGTCTTTTCGAAGTGGTGGTCTTCATTTAGAATCCTTCGGACAAATCAGCCATACTATTTGAAAGCGAACGTCAAAGTACGTGGGCCGAATACTTTAAGTTAATATAACAATTTATAAGTTAAAAATAATAACCCTCATATCCGACAATATATACGCTTAACAAAACAACAACACCTTTTTTAAAAAAACAAAAAACACTCTGGACAAGAAAATGTATCGCTTTGACAGAACAACATCCTCTCTGTACAAGGCAATATACTGTCTGAACAAGACAATTTATCGGTTTGACAGAACATCATCCTCTCTGTACAGGATAACATACTCTCTGAACAAGACAACATATCCTTTTGACAGATCAACAACCTGTCTTAACAAACAACATACTCCCTGAACAAGTCAAAATATCTCTTTGACAGAACAACATCCTACCTGTACAAGACAATATACTATCTGAACAAGACAATATATCCGTTTTACAGAACAGCAACCTGTCTTAACAAACAACATACTCCCTGAACAAGTCAAATTCTCTTTACAGAACAACATCCTACCTGTACAAGACAATATACTATCTGAACAAGACAATATATCCGTTTTACAGAACAGCAACCTGTCTTAACAAACAACATACTCCCTGAACAAGTCAAAATATCTCTTTGACAGAACAACATCCTACCTGTACAAGACAATATACTATCTGAACAAGACAATATATCCGTTTTACAGAACAGCAACCTGTCTTAACAAGACAACATACACTCTGAACAAGACAACATACACTCTGAACAAAACAATTTATCGGTTTGACAAAACAACATCCTCTCTGTACAGGATAACATACTCTCTGAACAAGACAACATATCCTTTTGACAGATCAACAACCTGTCTTAACAAACAACATACTCCCTGAACAAGTCAAAATATCTCTTTGACAGAACAACATCCTACCTGTACAAGACAATATACTATCTGAACAAGACAATATAACCGTTTGACAGAACAACAACCTGTCTTAACAAGACAATATACTAGTACTCCCTGAACAAGTAAAAATATCAGTTTGACAGAACAACATCTTCTCTACATACAATACAACATACTAGTACATGTTTGACAGAACAAGACCTCGTGAAAACAGAACGACATATTGGTGTCACAGAACAACATCGTCTCTGAAGAAAACAATATACCACTTTGACATGAAAGCATCATCTCTAAATAAGACAACATAATGATTTGACAGAAAAACACATCCGCTGAACAAAACTTCATAAAGGTTTCAGAGAACAACAATCTCTTCAAACAAGACAACATATCCGTTTGACATAATAGCACTGTCTCTGAACAAGACAACATAAAGGCTTGACAGAACAACACCTCTGAACAGGACAACATACGTCATAAACAAGACAACATAAAGGCTTGACAGAACAACATCGTTTCTGAACAAGACAACATATCGCTTTGACACAACGACATCCCAACAAGACAGCATACAGGTTTGACAGAACAACACCTCTTCTGAACAGGACAACATACGTAATAAACAAGACAACATAAAGGGTTCACAGAACAACACCTCCTCTGAACAGGACAACATACGTCATGAACAAGACAACATGCAGGTTTGACAGAACAACATCGTTTCTGAACAAGACAACATATCGCTTTGGCACAATGACATCCCCTCTACAATACAGCATACAGGTTTGACAGAACAACACTTCATCTGAACAGGACGACAAATTGGTTTCACAGAACAACATCGTCTCTGAAGAAAACAATATACCAGTTTTACATGATAGCATCATCACTGAACACGACAACATACCGTTTTGACAGAACAACAACCTTTCTTAACAAGACAACAAACTCTCTGAACAAGACAAGATGTCGGTTTAACAGAACAACAAGATTCTTGTCTGTACAAGACATCATGCCGGTTTGATAAAATATCATCCTCTCTGAACAAGACAACATTTCGGTGTTACAGAACAACATCCTTTGTTAACGAAACGATATGCTTTCTTTACAGGATATTATTTCCATTATCAACATCACGGACCTATATACACATGGATTGGCAACTCCCGTATCTTCTATACAAGTTCAACCTTTTTATCGCGTATGGCGAGATTTTATGCGAGATTTTAGCATCGATGGACAATATCCGAGGTTTGCCGAAATCGGAAACTGCCAGCGTCCACCTGTCCTCCATCTTGAAAAATAATCAAATTCAATCGTGTCTTCTTAAATATTTATGGCTCAATAGTTTTGTTTTTTCTTTAAGTAACATCAGTCTCATTCCAACCTGTATCTGTTTTTCGTAATGCGTACAGTAACTTTTATCGATTTTGTATGTTGAAAACTTTGTCAGCGTGATGTAGAATGAAGCTTCTCGCCGTCCTCCATCTTGGAACTTATCGGGGGAAAACGTAAACAATAAATCAAATTGAATCGTGTCTACTTCAATATGTATGGCTCAATAGTTTGTATTTTTCTTTGTTTATGCAACTTTTGTCTTATTCCAAGCTAATCTGTTTTCGTAAGGCTTAACTGTTATCGATTTTGTTTGTTGAAAATTTTGTAAAGTCTGGCGGCATGCCGAATATCACAAATCGGAATATTTCCGAAAAACACCGAGCGCGCGCAAAGCATGATGGGTAACATTTACTACGATATCGCATTATCGATTTTCGGAAGTTGCCAATCCATGTGTATATAGGTCCGTGTCAACATGAGAAAGTCAGGGCGTTCCATACTAATTCATTCGGCTTAACGATTTGACCCATTTTATAGACTGATCTTTTTTCTGTCAAACTGTTAAGCCTAATTTTAAAGTGCTCAAAACTAAGCAGAAATCCGACGACAGGAATGATCCCGTTTGTAATTACTTTTTAAGAATCTCCGAAATATATCACATTTAAACTTTGTGTACGACAAAAAAAAATATTTATCTTCAAGGAAATAACAGAAGGTGAACAACTACAAAATATCAGCCTAAAATCGGTTTGCCTTCGGAGTCGAAATAGTTCGACTATCGTTTCAGATGCCAGTGATCCATATTGTGCGTGCATCAAAATGTCGATTTAAATAAATATTATATGTTGTAAAGAGCTTTCTACTATATCGACTATCCGATCAATAAAAGCTCAAAAGAACGTTATTCATGTCACCCGAGTGTGATGTAGATTCGTTATTAACCATTTTCGGTAAGAGTGAGGTTGGGTGCGCACCATAAACCGGTTTAAGCTCCCCAGTGGTGTTTTTGCCACTGACCGTTCCAAGGCGGTGCCCCACTGTGTTCCGTTAATTGTTCGTTTTGTCCTCGTGTGTTTGCTTTGTATGCTTGTGTGTGTTGGT
This sequence comes from Saxidomus purpurata, assembly GCA_022818135.1. Lineage (NCBI taxonomy): Eukaryota > Metazoa > Mollusca > Bivalvia > Venerida > Veneridae > Saxidomus > Saxidomus purpurata. The sequence goes on along the minus strand of JAFMSR010000006.1, from coordinate 50,443,579 downwards.
AGTGTATGTTTGTGTGTGTACATGATTGTGTGTGTGTGTGCGTGCGTGCGTGCGTGCGTGCGTGTGTGTGTTGGTGGTGTGCACTTCTGGGTGCTGTGGGGCTCGTTTTGGTGAGGCTGCGTTTTTGGTACGTGGCATTCCCTGTTTGATATTATTTTTTTTTTAGCCACAATGACAACTTATTGAAGGAATAAAATTGACAGGTACTGGTTATACCTGAAATTTTGGGTGATGTTTTAACTGGCATTATGTTCGAGTTAATCTGAATGTATTATGTAAAGTATGATGAAAATAGTCCTGAAAGTCTGCAATCGTCTCACTTCGAGTCGATTTTCATGTATCTCGTACCTGTACAAGACAATTTTTTTTTATAAGACCGGTCTCCACATGAAACTTACCTAGATGCGTGCTATAGCTGCTTACGTTAATATGAAGTTTAAAGCCCCGTTTGATCAAGAACTAGTGTTGTGTGTCCATAGATTATTTTTTTCTCAGAACAATTAAAATGATTTACAAAATAACAAACCCTCACATACCCGAGATACACAACACTGAAACACTGGGTTTTGGTATAATTGTAAATCTATCAATATTTATACATAATACTTTCAAATAAACTGGAGCGCAAACCAGTTAATTTTACCCTTCAAATACATTTTTGTTCTTCACTAGAATCGCCGATTTCATTTACCATCAAACAAAACCCACATACATTTGTTTTTTATAGATTTGTTGAGTTTGACTTGTGTTGTTGGTTCCAGCATATATCTTTACATTTCATATTTAAAGTGGAATTATGCACATTTTTTTCAAGTAAAAATCCAGCTGAAATAGGTGTGTGTAAAAAGTGTAGAGGAAATAATAGCTTTTAACCCAATATACCAAACTCTTCCTGCTACCAGTACGAAATAATAACTTTCCAAATATTACTTTTCCTATTTTGACTGGGAGAGTCAATTTAAAAAAAAACTGCATGCAGGAGTTGCTTCCCTTCCACTGCCGAAATCTCTACCAACAACAACAATAACACAAGGGAGATCACTGCGAAGAAAGGAACTATTATTTTATTAGTCCAATTTTTTTATTTCTAAAGCACCAACTTCAAATACTAATGCGGCATTATCATTAGTTTAACACATTTAAATGCACAGCAACCGAAAATTGCTTTTATAAAACTGTCACCAAAAATACACTATGTGCAGTAAGATGCGCATGATAATGTCACTTTAAATATATCATTTTGGAAATTTTAATTTTCATCCGAAACTGTGGACGAGAAGCTTTAAAAGTAAAAACGGACGCGATAAAAGTATCGCAGTATTGACATAAATGACCACCTATAGTGAGATAAAAATAAAATTAACATATATATATGAAGGCGATATGATTTTAAAAATATTTCATCCAAGTATGGATTTAGAAAATACGCTATTAATACAGCTTTCCGCTTCAGTTGCTTTAACACAGCAAGCGATGAATCTGTATACATGTATAGCTTACAGCTGCCCGTCCAAATATTTTGTTTAAAAGATAAGTTTCTTAAAAAAAGTCTTTAAAAGAGATACTCCGTACAAATGTTGTCAAAATAAATTACTTGAAATAATAAATTATAGAGTCTTGTAAGTAGTATAACTTAACCTAAACGTTTAAAACATATTCCAGTCATTATCGATAAAATCAGCGTTTCAAAATATGATGTAGTACCGTAAACCATTCAATGCTCTTTGTAAAGGTGTTGCTGTACAATTAATGGGTGGTTAGTAAAGGACTTTATGTTGATTTTGTGGGAAAACAAAGCATTTTTCGATATAAGTTCTGTAAAATAGTATTTATTTATCGTATACATTCATTGAACACATAGATGTAGTGAGTGTCCCTTTGATTAGAAGGAAACATCAACAGATAAACCGATTGATAGTATAGAAATATAAGTATTACATGAAAATGTGCAACACGTCAAGATGATACAAAGCGTTGCAAACACAATTCGTTGCGGTTTCAAAGTATTTTAAGCAGAAATTCTTACTGGTTTTTTGTAAATGGTCTTTATTAAGGTAATATTTTAGTCATTAGCATGATATATGAGATCTGAATACGTTTTGTGGAAGAAATTAATTTTTTTCCACATTTAAACATCAAATGTGAATCAGCAGCTTTAACATTTGGTTCATTGCATATTGCAGGTCACACGAAAACCTGCATTTATTACTTTACAATTTGTAAGAGCCTTGATAAAACATGTACTATCAAATCTTATCTCACATCACTAGATAGATAGATAGATAGATTTATTTATTTATTTCAGTATATCACAGATGTACAAACATGGCTAAACAAACATGATGCATACATATACCGATAATTAGATGTATACACAAGTTTATAAACCATGATATGCACATCAATACCAAGGATAACACAAAAAAGGAAAAGTGATTCTCCCTTATTTCCATTGTGGTCCTTGACATTGATGGCACACCAGGGAAAGGCATGATTATATACTATTTATGATTATTTATGTTGCTATAAGCATATTTGTATGTTTTATGCAATAAACTTGTTGTATTGTATTGTATTGTGTTGTGTTGTGTTGTGTTGTGTTGTGTTGTGTTGTATTGTGTTGTGTTGCATTGTATTGTATTCAAAGAAATCAATGGTATCACATTTGTATAGTATTACAGACCTAGGTTATTACAACATCATTGTATGCATGAGATCAAAGTACTGTATGAAAATTTCAGTTATATGAGCATCAAGCAGTCTTATGACAATAAAAGCATTGACTAGATTAAAAATTGATATACCAAGTATATTTATCCAAGCATTACACTAAAACATGCAAAGAGATCGTTAAGAATGATAAGACACAAAAATATGCAAAGAGCTCGTTAAGAATGATAAGACACAATGTTAAAACTAGGACAACAACTGATGTTTGATGGCTTCCTTAAAATGCTTAAAAACTGTAATATAACGTATCAACTGTGGCAAGTTATTCCAAAGGATACACCCCTGATAAGCAAAAGACTTTTTACCAAATCCCTTCACCTTGCGAATACAGAAACAACCACTGTCATTGAATTTTAACCTGGATGGATCATCATGGTTGCGACAAGAAGTTAATCTAAACCTTGTACAATGATTGTGTAATGAGTGTACAGGCCGGATTAAGATGTTCTCCCAAGTAATCTGGAGCTATGCCTGACTTAACTTTGAAAACATGACACAAAATAAGTTGGTTAACCCGTTTTTGGGTCGATTGATAAAATCGAGCCAAAGTTAACAGAGTATATCGGCCTTACGGCCGAACGCACAACATACAAACAAGTAGTTCCATATAAACAGTTGTTAGGCATTATAGCGATTTCTGTTTTCAAAATTATATAGTAATAAATCTAAATAATTTAAAAACATTTCAGAATAGAATAATATTATTTCGTTATTGTTCTTTAAATGTGTAATTAATCGTAAATACTATTAATGCGCGAACGAACGACTTGGACATACAAATTTATAAGAACTCGTTTTTTACCTATAACTCTATAGTCGGCGGACATAGAGCAGTAGGTAGAGATGCTGGAAATTGAAATTGCGCTGACTTACTGCGGCGGACGCGAGTTCGAAACCCATCTAATACAGTATTTTTTTACATTTTTCTTCTGTTTTACTTATAATTTTAAGACTTTAAACCATTTTAAATGTTTTACAGCAAATAATCATAGAAAACTTCATTCATGTCAAACTTATAAGGATAATGTTAATAAGACATACTGTATACATATTATTCGATAACAGTAAAGTTCAGTCAGTAGTCGTGTCAGGTTTTGCTTGTACAACCAGAATTGGTTTCCTTGGGTTCTTTTGGGGCCATGCCTCAACATCAATCATCACCAATTTCTCCAATATTTACATGTCAGTTTTGTTTGTGGGCCCGCTGTGATACTTTGTATCACTGTTTTTCTTGTTCAGTTATTAATTTACTCTGTGTCTTCTTTGATCTTGCTCATTGTTCAGTTTTTGCCTACAATTTAGGATAGGAATTTATTTTGTATTATTGACACAATACACTCAACCCTATGGGCAAATCTTATAACTTTTGAATGACATTAAAAGTTGTGCAAACTTTGAATTTTCAGTTCAGGTTTGTAAAAATCCACTTCTCAGTTACCATTCACAGCTATGATACTTCATAGGGTAGTTGAACATACATGTAGTCACTGAATGCAAAAGGTAAGCACATGGGTTCCTATCAAAAGTAAAGTTTACACATATGGTTAAAGGTCAAACTCTGTGGACATTTGTGTCTCCAGTTTGTTGATAACTTTACTCATGCATGGGTTGCCCTGATATTTACACATGTATGTGTACAGTCTGTGTTGTTCAGAGACAATCGACCCTCCAGCACTTTCAGTCCTTTGATTCAACCGGTAACCACTTTATATACCTAAACTGGCCTGGACCAACATGAGACATAGAATCCATATTCAAGACGAATCTCACTAATTTGTTTTGGGTTGCTTGAAGTCTACTTTTTGACAACTGTGTCAAACCTTGGTACCAAAAGGAACAGGCATAATCAAAGTGGCACTGGATGAGGGATGTAACCAATAGCTTTCTGGTATGTTGTGTTAGAAAATCTAACACTATCATGTTTATGTTAACCTTGATGTATGGTGAATATTTTGGACATGTTAATGCCATTAGGCTGTAGTCGCATCATCTTTGATCACTAAGTGTAACCTTGACCTTAAATCAAGATGGAAGAAACAGACGTTTGACATATTACAGGGTGAAATATCGACCGAAGTTTCTTGCATATTGGAGATGTAGTTTCATGATCTCTCACCCCTAAATTAAATGTGATATTGACTTTACAGATAGAGCATACACACATGTACATGGGTTCTTTTTAATTATCATCTAAATAAACTGAGCATTTCACTTAATTTTCACGAAAATCCTTCTGAAGGTGTTACGGAAATATATTTTATGACCTTTGACCTTGACAGTCCCTATAAGGTGAAAATATTGACATATGCTTCATTAATCAAGTATATGAAATAACACCCCACTTATATAACACGCCTTCCAAATTATATATACACTATAAATATTTATTTATTAATCAATTTCTTATCAATTAAGTCTTAAGTAAGTACATAAAGTTAGGGTAGTGAGTCAAATCAAGAAAGCTGATGTGCGCCCGTGATGGTTGCCATCGTGATGGTTGCCATGGTTTTGGTGGTTTGTAAGGATTGGTGGCCTGGGATCCCGTGCCTTTACTCCTGCGTTTCATACAGTGGGCTTGCAAAACTAAGATAATCTCAACTAACAAAAATAGAATTTCCCGTTATCAAACAAACATTAAAAGCAAAATATAAAATTACGGACCCTCTATTCAGGTTCTCTCTATTTACCCTTGCAAAAAGAACATCTATCTGGGCAAAATTTGATGCAGTTTTACCCGAGATTTGGCATACTAAATTAAAATCTTTGGTAAATAGGAGGATAGCATCTTGTTCTAAAAATCTCCTCGTAGACAAGTTTAACAGTATTATGGGAGAAATGCTGGGGTCAGTCCTAGTCGCCCATGCAGAACTTAAGACTTGACCCGGTCTACCGGTACGTTGGAACGTGTCTTGATCAGATAAACAATTTATTTAAGTTCAAGGTTTTAGTAGATTCAGAGTGGACATGAAAAATCAATGACCCCTTAGTGTGGCATTGACCTTCAGATTGTGGACTGAACACGGGTTCTGCACGTTGATGAGATGAATATTTAACCCAAGTTTCATGAAAATCCATTAAGGGGTTTAGGAAATATGGTACGGATAAGGAAAACAAACTGACGCCTATATATAATCCTTCTAAATTGGTTTGTGTGTGTCGATATAATTATGAACTTTTCAGCGATTTGATAAACAGTAAGGACGGTAATTGTAAAATGTTGGCCCAGTAAATATACAAGAGGCCGGGCTTAGATGGCCCAATATCGCTCATCTTAGATCATCTGCATCACATATCGACATGCTTGATTAGCACAGGGTATTAAGATAAAATTCTAAATCAGTTTGATTAACTCCTTTCAATAAAATGCAGTCACTACTGAATTTTCTTTTGATTTGACCTCGTTTTAATCGAGTGACGATTTCCAAAGAGTTCATGCTGAAGTATTTACCCAGCGTGAACAGGTTTTTTTAACTCGTCCGTGAAATCCTTAAGAAAAAGAATCTGACAAAAGGCGTTTAAAAATTAAATATGATTCGATTGCGTGACCTAGTTTTTTAACCCATAGGTTCGATTATCAAGTGTAACCTAGATTTCATTGACGCAAACATTCTAACCAACTTTCACTATACATGTAATTGGGTAGAGTGCTCAGTGTGGGAAATATGTATAATATTTGGTCTAGTTTTTTTTACTCCTTGTGACCCATTTAAGTCTCGGATACAGTTCAGCACGACCGACTTTCATGCATATGATAATTGGATAACATATGATACTTGGATACAAAAGATGAATAACCATTGAGCGTTCAAACGGGGTTTCCTTTGATTTGACATGGGGCCTAGTACTAATATTTTATCTCACGCGACTCAGTTTCATACTTGACATTCAGTTCATCAACACACACAAAATGTACATTCAACCATCTTTAATGATAATTTGGTACAAAGTTTGACAGTTAGAGTGTCAACAAGGTCTTCCTGTGTTTTGATTGGTAACTTAGTTTTGACACTGCATAAACAATACACACACTAGACCTATAGATTTAATAATGACAAACATTCAAACAAATTTTCATGATAATTTGGTACAAAATATGAGGTTGATCACGAGGTCTTTACTTTGATTTTACCTGGTGACCAGTTTGTAACTTATTAAGACGCCATATCGATTTCGACATAGATTTAATTGAGAGTTCTGATCAAGTTTTGTGAAGATCGGTTCGAAATAATGCTGTACAGATGCTTGGAGTCTGGACCTCACCCCCTTAAGTCTGACCCTCGCCCGTCCCTTTCCCTGTCACTTCTGCTCACTGAAATAGCTTTAAATGCATCCTACAAATGTATGTAAGCTAACCTTATTCCCCCCGGAAGGTGAATGGCCGGAACAGCCCCGTTGGGCCTCCCTCCTGTGCCTGCCCATAAAAAGAATGTTTTGACCTCTAAAGAGTGGTTATGCCTGGGATCCTCACATTCAGCAGGTATGTTAGGTCAAATAGGTATAGAACCTTACCTGTGACTAAAATTATCTGTCAACAAACACCGCTTTCTCCCGAAGTTTCACAGGTTCATATTGTTTTGCAGCTAGATTCGTCGGTTTGAAGAACTTCTCTTTCCGCTCAATGACCATAGAAAGTTCTGATCCGTATTTATCAAATTCGGTAGGGAGGTAGATGAACCTTATTAGTATTGAATTTTCTGGGTCGAAGTTCAGAGTCACAGTAACTTTGCATTTAAAAGCTATTCCGCTCATGATACCTTGACTTACATTTAAAAAAAGGTTCCGCTTAATTACTTTAAACCTTTGATGTAGTGTTTTCAAATTGCTTCGATTATTGCCTAAGAAAAGTTGAGTATCCACGTTGATACTAGGCTCACTAGGTAAGATATCAAGGTCGCTGCGACTTTAAGTTGGGTGTATTGCTAGGTATGTGTTTTCATCTCTTAATTTTCGTTTTAAGGATGATAATAATTATGTGTGCTAAAGAAAGCGAAAGATGATGAAAAATACTATGTGTCGGGGGTAGAAATAAGTTACATGCGGACTCTTGTAAATCATCTGGTTAGTTAAGCTGCGTACATCTTAGATTTTGATGAAGAAGCCATGATCAGCACATACAAAATGAGTTTATGTTCGTTGCGACGCAAGTGTTTCTTATCATACCATACCATAGACAACTCTATCCCAGCTTCCGTTTCAGTTCCTCTTAGGGGTTCTCACCAAAAAAAAAATGAAAAAAAAAAAAAAAAAAAAAAAAAAAAAAGAAAAGAAAAAACAATGAACACACAAAAAGAGTAGACTACCCTAAATAATTCATTATTCTTTCATTTGGCAGTCTGAAGAAAGAAAGGTATACACTTGCAAAAGGAAGTTTTCATTAATTGGGGGGGGGCGGGGGGGGGGGGGGGGGGGGAAGTATAGATATTTTAGTACGTATACACTGGAGAAATACGTAGTATCATTCAAATACATTAGCAGGGGTTGGGTTGGTCAAAAAATTATGGGGATTTTTTATTTCCTTGAATTTAATTGTGCTTTTGAGAAATTCAACCATTAATGTTTCTCATGTTAAAGTGATATTACCGTTCAAAGTGACCATCATTGTTTTAAATACATGTAGAACATTATTCAATAATTTATACTCCTAGGATAATGACATTGACACAGATATAACCAATAACATATGGCTCTGTATAATAGTTTCATTTACATTGAATATAGAGGAAATCAGTACAACTCAATATAAGAAATAAGTGTTTGTTATCTCTAAATATAATGTACACCAGCTTGCAAAATGGTGTTGCCTTCAGCGAGTAGAGAATCACGGAAATGCATTTTTACTCCAGAATCAGTAGTAGAGAAGAGATACTCCCGATCTAGCGTTTTGTAAATCCATACAAGTGTAAATTGGTCAGATATATCTGGTTAGTTAAGCTGTGTAGAAACTAGAAATAACTTCCGGGGTTCCTCAGGGCTCGATCCTATGACCTCTTCTCTTTCTCCTATACATATGACTATACCTTTATGAATCTAATTCTGATAACTCTTAGAGACGGTAACATTAAGGCAATTACTATTGTTACAATTCGCTTCTCCTTTAAAACTAAATGAATCATTGAAAGGATATAGTTTAAGAAAAATAATATCAATTTAAAACTGACCGAAATTGAAATGTACCTTAAGACTTTGGTTTTCATATAGACATACATATATAAGTTGCAATTATAAACAGATTGTTCCGAAAAATAATTAATAGGCTATTTAAGATTAAGTTTTTTAAACAGTTGATGTAAATAATGTATTGAATGCATATGCGCTTTAAATTACGAGCACTGTTGGGAAGCACTAGGAAAAGCATTCTCAAGTGACTACAATGAATGCGCCATCAATTGAAAAAAGACTCGAAAAATTTGCAGAATTCGTAATTATTCATGAACTTAAATATTCTTTAGGTGTGTAAGCACGGACACTATATATGTCAGTACATACGATGGTTTAAAAGATACCAGGAATGAGGTATACAGATCAATTTCATAACATTACGATCAAATTATTCGTATAGTCTACTCTTCATTCATTACTAATAAAGTTGGCATCGATACTACTCAGGTCAGACCTAGTAGATAAGTGGTGTCGTGTCACTTTTTTCTACAGTGTATACTGAATACTTTATTAGAACAAAGTATTTTAAATAGTATAATTATAATGGTTACTGAATATTGACAAATTATTCTTTGTAAACCGTTCAGTTTCTTATTCACAAGATGGGGCTAAGGATAAAATCCTAATCTAATATATATTTTCTTAATTAGACGGTACATTTCTTTTACAATTTTATATGAATCAATGAAAAGGAGATAGTTTAAGAATAATAACAATTGAAAACTGACCGTATCTACCTTAAGTTTGTTTCAGCAATCCTTGAATTTCACCGGGGGGGGGTGCGGGGGGGTGGCAGTTAATGTATTCGCCGTTGGCAAACACTAACACTGACTTTATCACGGAAATCACGGAAACTTGCAGAATATTTTTTATGATACTTTTTCCGACTATATTTTGTCCGGAAAACAGGGGTAATTAAATCATCATTTTATCAAGATTTTATTGTAATAAAGTTATGAAATATCTACACAAAATCAATAGATGTGGTATAGCAGTATCTTTTAACAGCTTTTGAACAAGGTCTGTAACCCGTGCTATTTCCGAAAAATCCGTGATTTGTCAAAGTCCTTAACTAATAGAATTTACGGGCTAGACAACATTAATTCTTTTGGTACACTATCTATCTATCTATCTTCCTGTACTGTCGAACCCTTTACAGGGACACTACATTATTATCGTAAATTTTTGTGAAAATGGCGTTAAGTTGCTAATCAGCACTTTGATTATGTTATGGACTGGGTGCTTTCAAAAAGATTTTCGTAACCCAGTCCGTTGCCACGATCATCTGCGCATGTGCAATGAATACTTCCGCTAAATATTTCAGCTGGGCTCAGCTGAAAAACTTAGAAAGAATTCAAGCTCTGCATGACTTGCAAATGTTCTAAAAAGAAGTAACATTCAAGTAAAATATTCTAGTGAGTTACTCGATGGCTTAATACTTTTTTTATCCGAAAGACACTTGCAAAATCTGAATACGTCTCTTTAAACTCATAAAAAGTCTGATGAAAAATGTGTGGGTGGGGTAACAAGAACCTGTCAATTTAATGTTGGCCGCTTATTAACATCAAGTTATGGTGTATTACATAAGTGTCGACTTTCCACTAATATGAAATAAGGTACTGCCTAGAATGGGGATTTATCCTTTCATGTGAAATTGTGGCTCTTAGTCTTACACAAAGTCTATCTATCTGCCAGTTATGTCAAACCCTTTACAGGGACGTAGACATTTGTGCATCAAGCCGTGAGAATTTGAGTAGAGAAAATAAATATAAGATAGGTTTAAAAGAAATACAATAAAAAGTAATGTATATTGGAAAAATTAGGTATGGTTAAAAATAAAAGGTAGAGGCATGATCAATGCAGGCAACGGCTGCACTGAACTGCTCTGGTGTTGGGAGGGACAAAATTTCTGGCGGAAGGCTGTTCCAGAAGTATTTTGTCCTGGGAAAAAAGGAGAACAATGCATGTATTGAAAAACTTTGTCAGTACGACTATAAGAATCTATTGTGAAATGCATGTAGAATCTACGTTTATAGAGGTCTCGGACTCATTATCAGCTCTTTCATTCACTGACAATGAAACACATTTTCTAAAGTTTTAATAAACACCAACCTACCCTATATTTCTCGAATCTGACACCAAGTTTTGTAACTAATGTGAGTATTACTATTAAAAGGTAAATGTAGAAATGGTTGTAAGGTATCTCGCCAATTCTATGAAAGAAATAGCTACGTTGTTGTTGTATCAACACAAATAAACAGATGACAGGAACTACGTCAGAGTGCACGCGCGAGGGTAGTTACCTATCTACCTGGCAAAGCACTTGCATGTCAATAAAACTTTGTTTAAGTATCTTACTCTCATTTAAGCTCAGCGTTTTCAAAATTGTAAGTATGAAAATAAAATAAAGATCCAAATTCAAAAAAGTAGACCGGAAATCATGGAAATAGTGAACAAGCACCTGCGGCACCAAATATCAATATCCTCATAAAATATTTAGACGCTTCGTGCCTATGGTTATTCTGTCAGTTTCTTATAAATCAAAGTTGACTTATTTACAGCATGTGTATTCTCCCTGACTTGACCAATTAGATAAAAAATTAAAAAACTAATGGCGCCTACCATATTTTGCACAGCCGGAAGTCATCAACAATAACTGCTTTAGTCAATGCAACTACCGCTTAGACGAATAAGTGAATTCGGGCTTTACTGTCTCGGGGATTTCCCCGGCGCTTCGTGCTGAGATAAATCCCCTATTATAAACGAGCTTATAAACAGGCAAGCAATGATTGGTTCCTAAGCTGGCAAAGTCTCCAGTTTGAAGCCAAACGGGGGCACAGGAAATTTCAGGAACGCTTTTAAGTGTTTCCAACCCATCTAGTGATGAGCTGGTTTGATACCCATATATGTGGCAGTCTCATATGCATAGTTGCTATACACTTGACACATAAAAAAACCAACGGGCCTTTTCGTAAAAGAGCTAGTGTCTGGTACCCAGATTCCCTTATAAGAATATTTGATTATTTCACTGGTTGCACATGCGGATGGGAATGTCTTGCTTGAGGGTTTCTGGTGGTTACAAGGCTGCCGAGTTGCCGCCAAAACATTTACCGGAGAGCAGGATATTCTCATCCGCACGTGCAGCCAGTGATGGATTCTTTTTCTTCCATACCATATAACGCTTATCATGCTAATAGTAGCAGAAATGAAATAAAACTAATGACTTACATTTATGTACAATTTTCTTGTAGTAATGTATGAATTTACACATTTATTCATAAAAGTAGTTTGTGCTGACGTCATTAAGTCCTCTTACATCAGTCGGTGTAAGATGATATTTTCCAGCACTGGTAAAAACTGCAGATATCTCAATCAGGTATGCAAGAATGTACAATCTTGTACCCTTTGCATCTGTCTTTTCAACCTGCGCCTGTTAGGGGTCTTGGCAAATTCACCCGAGGAGTAATCCTAGGGTCAGCTGGGACTATACACAATCTAAATCACACATATCATATCATTGATATGTGACAGATTTTCTTCACCCATAATTTTGTGAATAACTTTATTGCCTATGGGTAAAAACAGGTGCACAGAAAATACAAACACATGCACTGAATTTAACACAGAATCATGGAAATCATTTCAAGCGATATTTCTGTGAGACCTGTTTGAATTTCATGTGTCCAAAATTTTTAAAACCTCTGATCACTGTAAAAAATACTGTGTTGTAACATTATATTAACATATCTTTCAATTTGAAAGGCACTGTTATAAAATATATTTGTAAAAATAACCAATTTCCCTATTGAGCACAAAGAGTAATCCCCAAACAGGAGCCAGTCTTGCAGAAAAATGATTCCTTGAACTATGAGAAAAGGCAAGTTAAGTCTGAAGGTACACGCTACATGCTGCACACCATAATATATTATATATTATCTATATAGAGGCAACACTTTTGCCAAGTGAAAAAGGACAACACATAGACATTTATAATAAAGACACAACATGCATATAAGTAATAGGTTGAAACCAAGGCTTCTGCCTCTGTACTGTCAATTATCCAAAATACTGGTAACTGGGGGTTCAAAGCACAGGGTTGGCATAAAACCCAGGTTTTATCATATTGCCCAGCCCAGCAGGTAATACTGGGAAAACCCGGGTTATACTCGGTAATACTGGGCAATAAAAATGTTGTGTGGCTGACATCTTTATCCCTACTTAAAGACACCTGTACCTGTAGAATTCACACCTGCCCCAGGGTAAACAGCATGGGAGTATTGGTACAGGTAAGGAGATAACAGTTAAAGAGTGAACTCAAACTCTGCCTTGAACAGGTTTTCTGCTTGACATTATATATGAACCATAGACAAAGCAGCTTGTAGCATGCTGACCTCACAGGACCTCTTTCACTGTAAGATTAAGTGTAACATCCAAAGTGATCATGGTCCTTTAAACGTGTTATCATAGATTGAATTGTTTACAGATAATGGCGGAGACAATGGATACAGAAGCGGAGCAGGTTGACAGTAACAGTATGTACGGCACATTGGCAGCTTTCAATATAGACAAGAAGATAGGAAAAGGTCAATTCTCAGAAGTATACAGAGTAGTGTGCAAAGCTACAGGAAATGTTCTTGCGCTGAAGAAAGTACAGGTAAACATTTTTTTTCAAGTTATTTGGTTGCTTGATTTTTAGTGGTCCAAATAGGTTTTATATTGTGTTAAATTTGAGATTCATGAGAGTCATTGTAGCATTGTTAAAAATAAAATTATATAAAGAAATGTTTCATTTATACAAAAGTTAGTCTCTGCATTCTAGCAGTAAGACTAAGAGAGGATATCTTGTGTTGATTGTTATAAGTTTTGACCCTTCAAAGGAGTTACTATATAAAAAGAAGTTCCTACATGTATTTTTTAAAAACTACCCGATAAGAAAAAGGAGAAGGAACAAACACGTCAACACGGGTCCACACTAGGTTAATTAAGGACTTTGGGCACCTAGCACAAATAATGAAGATTGGCAGGTAAAATTACAGAAAGGTTGGAACACAAAGAAAAGAGGATAGTGAATCTCGTGAATTGACAAAAGACCCAGGTCTTTTTAACTTTTTCTTAATGCATAGAAAAAGTTTACCGTTTTTGAATTTCTACATATGCTTTCATTTTTAATAAAAGAATTGTGTTTTTTAAAGTTAACTTGCAGTTTTTTTTTTTTGGTTTTTTTTTTTGGGTTTTGTTTTTTTTTTTGTTTTTCGGGTTTTGTTTTTTTTAAAAAGTGTTTTTATTAACTTTAGAAGAAGAAAAGAGATATGGTGACTCTGTTGGCAATTTTATGCATTATGCAAATAACATAGTATTGACAGTACAAAATGTTAAGACATTAAAAGACTATGAATCCAAATGTACAAACAGATCATAAATTACACTGGTCGCAAAGGTAGAATAATTGGCCACTAGCAGGCTAAACATTGATAAATATTTTATCTCATGTAAGTTGTATCTGGTTGTTATAGATATTTGAGATGATGGATGCCAAAGCCAGACAGGATTGCAAGAAGGAAATTGATCTCTTAAAGGTGCGGCATTTCATGTATCTTTGAAAAATAATTATAAGTTATTTTCATCAGGGTAAAATGATTCTATAGTTTCCCTTGACTTAGACATGATTAATGCACAGGTGAGAGGGATGTAGCTGGCGTCTTAGTTGAAACAGCCTTGTGACTATCATGCCATTTTGACCTGTAGATTGATGAAGATAATCTTTGAAGTTGTGAAAAATGTTTTACTAATTGTAGTTTCTTTAAATGTTGTATGTTAACTGTATAATGTAAGTAGTTGTAATTGAAAGTCATTTTTGGAGAATTTGATGCAGCTGGGAGCTTCACATTTGATCATCAACACAGCTGGAAGGCTATGGTTTCATATTGTTAGAAATATACCGCGATTGCAACTATTTATACATATTTGTCTTGCAGCAACTGAATCATCCTAATGTTATCAAATACCTGGAGTCCTTCATTGAAGACAATGAGCTGAATATAGTGTTGGAGCTAGCTGATGCCGGAGATCTCTCTAGAATGATCAAAGTAAGCTTCTCAGTGTCTTACTTAACCAGTTATTCCCCTTTACCTTGCTAAAAATATACTTGCCGACAGTGCCATTGTTTGTTCAAAGGGGTGTCAGCTGAAAATTCATTGACTGACTTAGCCAACAGTTCAGACTATGCAGAAATTTTCTCAGTATTGTGATAAGCAGCATGATTTTTTACTTTTTATATGCCTAGGCAAAGGCAATGAGCTGTTGCAATCAAACTTGGCATTATACATAATTATATACAGGTTATTCTAAACTGCCAGAGAGGGCAGGGTACACCAAGTTAAGGGCATGGCATTTTTTGCATGTTTGAACTCTCGGGTATCAGAAAATATCCTTTAAAATTGAAAATTTTGCTTCAAGAAGACTCACACTAACACACCTTTATACAATGAAGATGTTCTTTAATTTAAATTATGCTAAGAGATGCTTCTCCAAAGATTTTAATTTGTGGGTTATGACAAGAGGGCAGCAGAGGGGCAAAAAAGGGCAGCATAGGAGGAGTAAAAAAAGGACCATGGTTCGCACAGGCCTTGAAAAGTACTTGAATTTGATGCCAAGTGCTTGAAAAGTACTTGAATTCTGTGCTGGGAAAAAGGCCTTGAAAAGTATTTGAAAATGAAACTAGTGAATTTCTTTAAAAGTCCTTGAATTTGTATGTTCCGCGTAAAAAACATCCAAAATAATTGTATCACGCCTTAAAATGGCGAGAAAACAGTCTATTCGTATCGAATATGCTCACGTGTGATGTATCAACTACATACCGGATTCGGGACATGCTTGCTCCCAGAGTGATTTCCCTTTACCAAAAGTCATGGTCGCGAAAAATTTGTGAAAATGCATTTTCTCATCGACATTGCTCACGAATGATAGTTATAAAGCATGGATTAAGGAATTTAAGGGGAACAAACACAAGTGTACTTGCATTGTGTTGGATAAACATATAGACATAGCGCAATATGGGCGAAAATTCGTTGAAGAGTCATCAACGAGAAAAAAAGCATTCATTAACATGATAAACAAACTCTGACAAATATACGTTCCAATGAGTCAATACAGTCGTTCCTCATGACAAAAAATCCAGATTTGAATAACAAGTAAATATTGCGATTATCGAGACAACATGTATTTTGCTTGATATTAATTTTAATAACCAAGATTCATATTACATTGTCTTCCAAATATGATTTAAGGCGACATTTGACTATGTATCTCGACATGAAGTCGGATTTTTCGCATCATTTTAGTCCTTGAAAATTAGAAAAAAGTCCTTGAAAAGTCCTTGAAAAGTACTTGAATTTTGTCTCGGAACTTCTGAATGAACCATGAGGACGGTGCAGCACCCTGTTAAGAGGCCCTAGAAAAATCCATACATATCGGGGGAAAAAAGAGTTGATATGCATTTAGGGTCAATATTCTAAATGGTTGATTGGGTATAAATCAATTTAAGTTTCACCTAAATTTATATTGAAAGGAGCATGGGTAAATAGGTACTAACACATTTATTTCATTGATCATCTTACAATGTTTATAATAAGAAAAACATTTGTTTCAGCATTTTAAAAGACAGAACAGGTTGATTCCAGAGAAGACCATATGGAAATATTTCATTCAGATCTGCAGTGCACTGAATCACATGCATTCACGTAGAATCATGCACAGAGACATTAAACCAGCCAATGTGTTTATTACGGCTCAGGGTGTTGTAAAACTTGGTGATCTTGGTCTTGGAAGATTTTTCAGTTCCAAGACAACGGCAGCTCATTCTCTAGGTAGGTTGTCAATTACAGACTTTACAGTTTTGTTACATTCCCGGACTCTTTTCCTGCTTAAGGAAAGTGATTCTATCTTTGTGACCAGTGCAGATCATGATCAGCCTGCTCATAAGTGCAGCCAGGCTTATGATCTGCTCAACTTTCCATTTCAGCTGGTAACTTTGCATTGTACATGTAATGGTTTCCGAAAATTCAAAAATTTGGATATTAAAATACATATAAACTCTTTGTGTGAGAAAGTAAGCAATTTCTAACAGTGGATATGAGTGTACTACTTGGTCCTTCCCAAGAAAGTTGGCTAGATAAAAACCTCTAACCTGTTTATAACTGAAATACTGTTGAAAAGGGGACTGCACCCCAGGAAAAACAGATAAAATACATACTGATACAAGCTATATGATACACATTGTAATTGCATGTTCAACAATTGTATTTTAAAGAGACACTCCCTACAGCTGATGTCGAACTAAATTACTTAAATAATAGAGTATTTGTAAGTGGTATAACTTGACCGCAAAGTTTAAAATATATATATTTCAGTCATTATCGATAAAATCAGCATTTCAAAATATACTGCAATACTGTAAGCCATGCAATACTCTATATGTAAAGCTGTTGTTAATGAGTGGATAGCCATATAAGTTGTTCTTTAAAATTGTATTCATTTATCAATTTACATTCATTGAACACATACATTTCTGTATGAGAATATAATCTGCTAGATTAAGGGAGTGCTCCTTTAATGGAATTTTAAGTCAGAAAAAGTTTAGGTATTCCAGTAACTGCTCTTCTTCTATTTTAAATATTTTTTTTTGTATTTTATGTACAGTTGGTACGCCATACTATATGTCCCCGGAGAGGATACACGAGAATGGATATAACTTCAAGTCGGATATCTGGTCATTGGGCTGCCTGCTGTATGAGGTACCATATACATACAATATATCTTGTTGTGAAATGCAGTTTAACTTACATTAAAAAACATCCCAATGGAAATTAAAATGTATTCTCTTGATAGAAAAGGACTCTATAATATTATTTTGTTCTTAAATTTTTAAGCTGGTGCTCAAAATAGTGGTTCCTTTAAATAGTGTAATAATTCTTTTTATACAAGCAGACTTGGACTAAATTGACTATACATGTATATTACATAGAGCACTTCAAATTAAACTAGGACACTCCATCTGATCAATATGTATAAACAACATCAAGTCACAAGATGGCTAGCTGTTGTTATGCAAAGTCTTCAATATATACATTAAAAGTAGCCTCTCAGTATTGCTTGACATCTGGAAACAGGTTTTCTTCCGGATCTTCCTTTAGATAAAAGGAACAATCATATACATAAATTTTCAGCAACAATTTTTAGCTCAATTTTTCCATTAAAAGGGGAGCCTATCCTACTCGTCGCCGATCTAGGTATCCCCCCTGGGTTTCGGGCCACTTTGCCAGTTTATTGCTCAGAAGTATTAGAGGTATGGCATGGAAGATATACCTGATACTGGTTATCCCTCATAACCGTCCATCTACAGACAAGAGTACATAACCTCAAGTTACTTCTGACACAATTATAAGGCCCTTTTCTTCTTAAAAGTGTAATAGCTTGAAGTTAAGTTTTTGATAGGCCTCACTGGTAGTTTGAAAGCCACTGGAGGTATTGTTATTGAAATTAACGATACATGTTTTACCAATCACCACCTTCAACAAAAGACAAAAGTGACATAACTTGTCAAGGTATTAAACAGAACAAGGCCCTTACTTTACTATGAAATTATACACCTTGAATATGGGTAAAATCCACTTATTGCCTTAACCCTTTGAGATATTGCTTTGAAACTTTTAATGCTATTTCAGCAATCATTGGCCCCATCTGTATGCAAGAGAAGGTAACTCTGTCAGGGATTTGTTTTAAAAATTAAGCCTTGTATCGGACTTAGAAACTTGGTTAACACGGTTCTCGTAACAGTCCACTTTTTGACTGAACCGTTTGAGTTATTAATTTAAAGTTGGAATACTTGTTTACCATCATGGTCCCAACATATGGGCAGGAGATGGTAATTCTGTCAAGAATTGGTTATTTGAATTATGGGCCGCTTTTTGACTTAGAAACTCAGTTAAAATTTTCATTCTTGGCCACTTGTTGACTTAACCATTTGAGATATTACTTTAAGGAAATTGGAATTCTTAGTAACATCATCAGACCTATCTGTAAGCAAGGGAATAACTCTGTGAAAATGTTTCTTGAATTTGTACTTTGAAACCTAGCCTTAATAGTCTTGACATGTGGCCTTAAACTGTCAAGGTTTTCTTCTGGAGGTCTTCCTTTAATTTGCGGGGAACAATCATGGCATCTTACGATAATTTTCAGCAACAATTTTTTATCTATTTATCATTTTTATGACCTGTTTTACCCCCAGTGTATATTGTAATCTACAGATGGCAGCCTTACAGTCACCATTCTATGGAGACAAGATGAATCTGTATTCACTGTGCAAGAAGATAGACAAGTGTGATTACCCACCTCTACCATCAGACGTCTACTCAGAGCAGGTGAGTGCACCCAACTTCAAAATTAAACTTTCATTACATTAGAATCCCTATATGGAGAGCATCTTTATGATTGTTTGAATTAATTAGAATGTTTAATCTCTAACTCTTTTCTCATCATATTTTGAGGAGCTTGGACTTGCAGCTGAGCTGAGCTTTCTTTTCCATTTATGAAAGTTGTTTGGAGGAATGTTTTAATAATTTGTTAGATTACATTGTGTTTTGGAAGTTTTTGCATTTTCAAACACTTTAGACCTTTGGCTTAATTTTATATGGCAGACAATTTTATGTTTTCAGTTACGGAAGTTGGTTGCTATCTGTATAAACCCGATACCAGAACAGCGGCCTGACATCTCCTACGTGTACAGCGTGGCCCAACAGATGCACGCACACTTCCAGGGTCAGGTTCAACAACAGCAATTTTTACAGCAACAACAGCAGCAGCAACAACAGCAGCAGCAACAACAACAACAGTTTCAGCAGCTGACCCAGGAGCAGCAACAGCAGTTGTTGGCTCAGCAACAACAGAACATTCAGGTGGTGAATGCCCAGCAACTGTCTCCCCAGCAACAACAGCTATTGCTACAACAACAGTTACAACAACAACAACAGTATCAACAGCAACAAGCTGCCTTGTTACAGCAACAATTACTGCAACAACAACAGCAACAAACGCAAGAACAGCAAACAACATAAACAAGTCTCATATCATCTTGTGCCAAATGATAAGGGTTTACTTAGTCATGACCTGGATATTTAAATTGAACATCTGAGGATCGTTCATTAATCTTGTTACTTTTGTGTACCAAGCTGAATTTATGTCTTTGGAATTGATTTGTGCCAGAAATATCAATCACTGACTGGAGACAATACTCAGATTTTGTTATAGGCTACACTGTAACAAATGGTTCTAGGGATATTGTAATGTTACAGCTCCTGCAGTCTGTGTTTAATTCTATAAGGCAGTCATTGTTATGACACACTGTCTTTCTCTCACAATCTGACAGTTAATGAAATAAATGATCAATCTAGACAGTACATTGTCATTGATAAATATTTAATATTTTCAAATATTATAAATGAAGGCCAAAGGATTTGCCGTATTAAAAAAACAAAATTACGTTGTTTTTATAAGGTGAAAAGATTTACAATACAAAAGCAGTATCACATTTTTTATGAAATTTAGCATCAATTTTAAATTCCCAATGACTGTATCATAAAATTTGGATAAACAAATGTTAAAGCTGCTCGCTCTCAGATTTTAGTAAAAAAAATAAAGTTCTTCAAACTATGAAAATCACATATTTTAGAACATATAGTCATATAAAAAGGTTCCAGTATAAATTCCTGTAAAGTGTATCCGTAGATTTGAAATTATACGCTACCAAATAAAGCATTGCAAATGCTTTTGAAATTCCAATATAAACATATCGTGTAGCGGTGCCATAAAACCAACATTTTCAATGAATTTTTGCAAATTCCTACCTAGATGTTTACTTCTATTGTTGATTCTAGACTTTAGTCTTATATTTATGTATTAGTATGTCATTTTTTTTAATTTTATTTTTTTCAACGGCAACTGAGAGCGAGCAGCTTTAAGCAAGCATAATATTTATTAGGTATTGCAGTAACAAACATGTGTTGTATGATGGTGTTGTATACCTTCTTGTAAAGCATAAGTGTTTTAGCACTACATATATAATCACCAAACAATATGGATGTTTATTACATGTTTATACATTCACCTACACATGGATTATTGTAATCGTGAACATTGTAATGCATAATCTGACATAGGCTGGTCTATATGTCATACACTTGTCACATGTTGTGTGTATATATGAGCATGTTAAGACATAATGTTCATTGTGTGTTCATTCCATTGGGGATTTGTAGATTTTTACATTCTGTGTAAAACTGAACTGAATTCATTGAAGGCTTTAACATCATTTTTTTTTTACATTTGTCATTACAGTCATAACTGACATGTTAAAGGTTGTTGTCTTTTTGTTTATGGCATACAGAAATAATGTTGTTCAAAATTTGTGGGAACTGGAATCTTTGATCTGCAATTTATGCAATGCCATAGTTGCGTGGACATGCTTTTCTCTCAGACATTGGCCATAAATATCACCTAAACAGTTACCTGATGGTTAACAGCATTCATTCATATCCCTGAAATAATGAACCAAGAGTTTATCACGTCTGTCAAAGAACAGACACTTGTACACGCATACATATATCGTGTGATCGTATAAAAGACCAAGTTACTCAAATTGTTATAGTTATACATTGTTGCATTGCCTGTTACTTTGTATCATACACAGGTTTACAGTTTCAAGACTACAGTGTAGATAACCGAAGTGTATCAGGTGAACACTAAGTTGCCTACCTTGAATTACGAGTGGACGGAATGAATTAAATTAAGAATCTGTAGAAAAAAGCTATTTTTTTAGTTGTCACAATGAGTACATCAGTGGAAAGCTTATGATCTGAGTTTTCTAGAGACATGCAATTCGATACATTTTCTTTAACCACAAACATTGAATCAGTTGTTAAACCTGATCACATATCGGAATTTTTACATAGATGATATAAAAAGAGATAAGCAGTGGGTATATTTGTTCAATAAAAATAGAAGGGAAATAACTCCACTTTAAACTGTAAACCTGTATATTGTAATATTCATACACTGGTTGAAAGTTTGCACTGGTTAATAGTGCAGCAGATAAAATGTTTCCGAGGTGAATTGTTTAGTTTTAACATACAGGTACAATTTGACGTCATTTCTTGCTGTGTCATATGTTTTAAGGTTTTGGAAGAAATAATTTTTGCTGTGTTAAGATATATCAGTATGATGTATTTGTTGTGTGCACTCGTATCAAGTGTTTGTACACAGTTATCTCATTTATCCAGCTGGTGTCATGTGAGGGGTGGGGGAGTAATTGGGAAGCTCTGGGGAAGGACAGTCTGTCACAAGAATGATGTTTACTCCCACGCACAAAATAACCAGCCAATCACAGACTTGGTCCAGGTGATTTGTAAATCTCATCCTCAGCAACTTCAAGCTGGGAACCAATAAACACCTCCCAGCAGCAGTGCGAGAAGAGTTCAGCTATTCAGTGGGGGGAGTTAGAATAGTGTTGAAACTAACGCCTTTCAGATAGACCCTTTTCTAGCCAAGGGCTCTATTTTCGTCTAGACAAGTGTACCTTTCTATACAGTTTCTGTGTAAACTTGCCCATAGGAGCCAGTAAATACACTGTCTGTGATACAATGTATTTATAAAACTTACAACATTCCTATGTACATATGGAGTTGACATATCTAGGCATTATTGTAATGTATTTCAAAAGGACTCGTCTCATGTTTAAATGATGCGGCAGTGACAGGGGTAAATTTGATGTTTCCAAATATTCAGGATAACAAGATTTCTGGAATTCTGTATTCAAAACAATAGGATGTTGGTATTTTGTGCTAAAAAGTATTTTGGTGTCAGGGATGCAATACCTAGCAATTTTTTCCTGGCAGTTTGAAACCCATAACTTTCATGCAACATCATTTAAATTTGTATCCACATTTTGTACATTGTCATTCAATTGTGCTCTTATGTTCTCAATAACTAAATGTTTCTCTAACAATTGCCTAAGTTTATTTTATATTTCCTATCAGAAAAAGTGTTTGTATCTAAAACAATGACACAGTATTTTGTCCGTCCATACTGGAAATACATATCTGAATGTAAGATTTTATAGACTTTTTAAAATTTTTGACAGTGTTAGTCTTCTAACGCATTTCTTGTATACATGTACAACTTGTATTTTTGAAATCCACCACTATATGAGTCTCCGTCCAGATCTTTTATCTTTCTTTTATGTATGTAAATATAACTGTTTACTTTAAATATTATGCCAAATAAGAAATTCAAATCCACATTAATAGATGCCATTCTGTGTATATTTGATTATTTACATGACTCAAAATATTTTCATTTGATTGTATGTTTTAGGCAATAAAACCTATAATTTCTCATGTCAAAACATAATATGCTGATTAATTTCTGTTATCTTTTTTTTTTAAATATCTTTTTGTAAGCAAGTTTGGTCCCATTGTACTGTCTGCTCTTGAAACAGAAATGTAAAAATTCTAATTGACAAGGTTTTAAACTGTGTAATACCTTGTGTGTCCCATTTTCACTATCTAATAAAGATAGTGGCAAAATTGGCCAATTACAAACCAAAACCAAAATATGATAAAGTTATGAAACTGTTTGAAATGTGTTTGACTATATTCAGTATCTAAACTTGTGATCAAAGTGATGAAGATCAGCTTGTATGGTATATGGTATAGTATTGTCTTGTTACCATAATGATCTTGCCTATTAACAAGAATGCTATTGGTCTACCCTGTTTCGGAGGTGATTGGTCAGCTAAATCCATGTTGATCGTCAATATTTTTTTGTTCTGTATCATTTCTAAACAGATTCTGACATTCTTTGCTCCACATTGATGTTTTATACATTTTGTGTCTGTATTTTCAGTTAACTTTTCTGGAGTATAAATAATCATAGTTTAAAAACTGGAGGTCTTTCCCTACCTCATAGAAGCGGAGCTCTGCAGGAGATATAGTTTATTTGTTTAAAGTCAACATTATCTTTTAGTAAATACAGTCAAACCTGTGTTAAAGAACACCTCCAAATAAAGTCAACCTTGTGAATGAAGACCACCTGTCATAAAGGACTGTCAAAACTTATTCCTGTCAGTGGTCTTTCATCATTTGTTCAACTGTACTATTTTTTGTTAGTTTATACTACCTTATTTTAGTTTGATTGTGAAGAAAGCTTGTAGCTTATCGAGTCACACTTGAGTACGCTTCCTGTGAAAACCAGTACTGGTGTCATATGCAGGGGCGTAGCTAGGGACAAATTCTAAGTACTGCCAGTTTTTTGTTAGGGGGCTGTGGGGGGCAAAGCCTCCCGCGATTTTTTTAAAGCCAAATATAATGTAAATAATTAGGACGTTCAAAACTTATTTCATTGCATTTATTAAACATAAGTTTACCATTTGTGATTAAAAATAAACCGATACTGTTAGTGTCCCCAAGTGGACATGTACCCCCCTAAGGCACAAGTTTAACCTCATTTTTAGGCCATTTAAATTTATCATTTTTGAAATTCGAAGTACTCCCGTGAGTATGGGAGTATGCCTGGCTAAGCACCTGATATGAGGAGGTACGGTCATGACCCCAGTGAGACTTGAACCAGCAACCTATGGGATTGCTCTGTCAAACCATCATGTAGATGCAGGATTGAGTCTGGCATTGATATGAAGAAATATAAAAGTGAATAACTCAAATGCAAGCTAAAAGAAGCCTTAATGAATCAAGTGCTTTAATATTAATTATTTTATATGTCATCCAATTAGTTGTAAGCATTATGTATCAAGTTTGACATGATTTCTTTTGACATACAGTAATCTAGCTTTTGATGCATTTTGTTGCTTTGGAAATAGGAGATGTTCTGCAACATTGTGTTTTATTGCATAGACTTTAAGAAATGTGTTGTAAAGTACTCTATCGAATGAAGAACACTGGTATCTGATACAATACTTTGTGTTGTCCTAGAGAAGTTGTTATATTATGATTGTTAGTGATTTATGATTGTTAGGGATATATATGAATGTTAGTGATTTGAATATATAACATAATGTTAATGTATAAATAATTTACTTAAGTTAAAGATACAGGAGAAAGAATGTACTATGTTATATGTAAATTATTGTGAATATGTATTATACACATGTTTAATATCAGTCAATTCTTAAGCAAGTTTGAAGTATATAAGAGCAATCTATATTGTGAAACTAGTAGGCGATAAAGTTGACAGTTTCTTAATGGGGATAACAGTTTTGTGCCGGGTCTTCCAGTGAATTTTGATGATGATAATGATGATGATGATGATGTTATATAATTTTAATTGTGAAAGGTTCCAATTGTTAATCACAAAAATGCCCATTTTTTGTCAGGAGCGGCTATGAGACTAGTGGAAGAAGTACAACAGCTTTTGTAGTTCAATGTCCAACAAGTTTGTCGAAGCAGACTGTTCCTGTCCCTCCCATAATGTTGAACAAGCATTTTTAAATGGGTTGTGTTATCTTTATACAATGATACAGGTTACCATTCTAGTACAGGTCATAAATTAGAGTGTTTGACATCAAGGCCCTGAGGACTGTATACCTGTGTTTAGATTCACCTGGATTATAAACAGTTACGTGCCCAAGTCAGTCAGCACTCTTCTATCAAAATCATATATTGGAAATAAATACAGTTAAACCTGGATAAAGCAGTCATCCATTAAATGAAGTAATCACTAATGTGTGTTTAACTTTACATTTGTATTTAGCAGTCATGTGTTTTAGTGAGCTTTTTCTTCTGGTGTTGGTTGCAATGAACTTTTACACAGCACAGATTCTCTTCCCAGGTCAGCAATGCAAACTTTTGCAAATCTGGGTCAAGTCTTGAAATTAGGTTGAACATTACACATATGCTATGATTATGTATGATCAGCTGTGTATGATTATTATTCAACTTTTGCCACGATTTAAGATTAACATAAATTAAATATGTTCCTCACACAAATAATTTTTTAATATGTATTCAAACCATACTTAGTAAGACAGTTAGACTAACATATTTTTCAAAAACATTTGATTAAAGTATGTTTAACTATAACTATTTAATTGCATGTATCATTAAATGACTACAAATTTTCTTCAAGCGTACAATAGTACCTCTACCTTAGTTGTCTATAAGATATATTAATACTTTTATTATCTGTTTTATCATTTTGTAATTGATATACTTTACTAATGTGGTCATTTATGTTGCAATTTTTACATTGACTTGAATCAAAATTTATCATGAAAATTAATTTTCATCTTTCAATACAGTATTTTTTTTTTCATGATCATTTTTAATGCAAGTAACAAGAAAAGAAAGCTGAAATAGTCCCTGAAAACTAGATGCTTTTACCTCGTAATTGAGTGTAGATCATGATCAGCCATGGAGAATTGGCTTTGTCTGCAATGTTTGCTCTCCAGGTAGTTGATTTGTAAGTACACCTACAAAAATAAATGGCATGTTCCAAATCAATTACTAGACCAGTCTATTTTGATTGAATCTGAAGTTCATTTCTTATCGTAAATCATCAAGCATCTCTCTCTGGAGTGTAATATAGACACACCTTTGTTTGAAACTGAATGCACTCTGTAATGGGTAATGGCTTTAACAAAACTTCTCTCTTGAGGCATTATAGAATAACATATATTAGTCAATACATTTGTTTTATTTTCAAATAAACTGTTGTCAAAAAATACAGCTTGTTGTTTTTGTGTAATTCATCTTTTAAAATTTGCATGATAAAGTGTGAAAATGCAATTTTGTACCAAGTTAGTGTGTTTGATAGCACACACATTATATCTGTCATTAAATGCCTTCTATTGAGTAAAGTAAAACTAGTTTGCATTATCAATAGTTGCATGACTTTCTACATACATTGCTTTAAAACACTCGTGATGAAATCAAAAGGCACTTTATTTTTGTCACGACTGCTTGTAAAGAGTCATAACTGTCAGTGGCAAGACATTTCCATGTTTAGATTGCAGATTTGTGGGAATGAATCATGGCAGTGCAAGATGATGAATGAAAATTGAATTAAATCTGCTCCCTATGACTTTCAGCAGTAGGCTATCACCAGAATGCCAGCATGAAAACCTATAATATTGCCATTATACACATTTCCTTAACCAAACAGAATTTTTGAAAGTTTTTTTTTTTTTACATTTTTCACTGTCATTTCAGTATTTAATTTAATTCTAAGAAAAATTTTGTCTTTGTGCCTTAAGGTCAGATTGGCTTTTAGTGTAATTACGTCACCTTGTGTTGCGCACATCTTTAAAACTTGCCTTAAATTCTAGTTACCAACTGACAATAGCATGCAGTGGTGGTACAAGTCTTGTTTGGAACCTAAATTCTTGTTATTTAAATGGCTGTGCTGGTGTTACATTTTATTTTTGGGTTAAAGCGCTTTGTATTTTTTGTAACACTATTGACAATAGGGTTGTTAATGTTGCTAAAGAAAGACGAATGGATTTCAGTCCATAACTTAAGCAAGAATAAGTCTGGGTGAATTCTAATTTGTAGGTTGCTAATATAAATGCACCCACTGTCTGTTGTCCGTCAACATTTTGCTTCAAATAACATCTCATCTGAAACCACTTAGCCAATGTTGATGGCAGCAATGTTCCTTGCATAAAGCTCTACTTAACTTGTTCAAAGAATTCCATGCAGAATTCTGGTTGCTATGGCAACAAATAGGAGAAACTTCAAAAATCTTCTACCCTAAAACCACAAGGCCTAGAGCTTAGATATTTATCATGTAGCATTGGCTTGTGGACCTATATCAAGATTTTTCAAATTATGACCCCAAGGTCAAAATTGACCCCCCTCCCCAGTGTGATTTTACACAGGCTTATAAAGGAAAAACTAAAATCTTCTCATCTGAAACCACAAGGCCTAAAACTTAGATATCTGGCATGTAGCATTGCCTAGGAGACCTCTGCCAAGAGTGTTCAAATTATGACCCTTGGCTTAAAATTGACCCCACCTGGGTACTTTTGATTTTATGTAGGTTTCTTTAGGAAAACTTGAAAAATGCTTCTCAAAAAACTGCAAGGCCTAAAGCTAAGATATTAAGTATACAGCATTGTATAGTGGACCTAGACCCAGCTTGTTCTAATCATGCCCTTGGGGTCAATATTGGCAGTGCCCAGGGGGTCGCTTGTTTTACATAGACGTATATAGGAAATACGTTTAAAAATCTCCGAAACCACATAGTCTAGAGCTCAGATATTTAGGGTCTAGTGGACCTCTTCAAAGTTTGTATAAATCATTCCCCTCATTGCCAAATTTACCCTGCCCGGGCTCACTTGGTATAGGTAAAACTTAAAAAATCTTCTTTTCTAAAATCACATGGCCTAGAGCTTAGATATTTGGTATGTAACATTGTCTTGTGGTCCTCTACAAACTTTGTTCAAATATTGCCCCTGGGGTCAAAATTGGCCGTACCCCGCAGGCAAGTGCACTGATACTCCGGTGAGCAATATAGGGCCATTATGGCCCTCTTGTTCTGAATTGCAGTTTTCATTGCTTCCGTTCCAGGTGAACTCATTTAGTGGTTAGCTGACTGATCTAGATATTTTGTTAGTTCTCTGTGCATCTTGGGATTCCACTTGTTTGAAACATCTACATGTATGACACTTGGGTCTTGTATGATTATAGCATGCTTTGTCTGAAGTTCACATCAGTGACTTAATCCTAACATTTTGTGTATTCATAATTCAACTTCAAATAGTAAATTATTGAAGACTGCTTCAATTTTGGCCAATCTGAAAATTCAATTTTACCTTCAGGGCTCACAAATTAATAAAATGAGAATAATTAGGAGAAATTAAAACATTGGCTACTCAGATATGAAAAAGGATGTTCAAAGTAGAAAGAAAAGATCATGTGATAAAAATGTTTACTTGGTGGTGTCATGTTGGTACAAATAAACTCTTGGTCTCTTACATATCTGTCTAAAACACTGGATAATACTAGAGAACATTACATGAATGTTTCAACAATATGACATTTACTTAATGCCCCTATAACTCCTTACCTAAACTGGTATCTTCGCAATACATTTGACCCACTTATGGAATTATACTTACTTGGGAATCAAACATCTGTCCATTGATTTCATAACTTAAATACATTATTATATATAAATGTTAAATTCAGTGAGATTCAGATAAAGATGTCATAAACGTACCATGCACTTACGGTCAAAAGAGTCTTGTTGTTCACTTTATTGAAGTTTTCTTCTTAAAGGGGCACTTCCTACTTCTAGCCGATTATATTATCAAAACATAGATTATATGTTCAATGAACGTAAATTGATAAATAAATACAATTTCAAAGAAGAACATATGGCGAAAAATGCCTCATTTTACTACAATTTATCAATATAGAGGCTTTCTGTAATATATCTCATCCACCAATAAATTGAACAACAACTCTACATAAATTATTGAATGGTTTACGGTACTGCAGTATATTTTAAACCGCTGATTTGGAGGTTAATTAGCTTGACATCAAAAGGTTTGTCCCTTTAACTTTCAATAACCGAGTTCTGTATCACTGTAAGATGCAGAAAAAAGAAATAAGATGAGGCCCCAATGGGGGCTGGAACACTATTCATGGTATAATTTTATATCATATTTTGTAATGTAGAGTTTGAAAAAAAAGTGAATCTTACATGTTCATGAGTTGTGGATAAGCAGATCTCACCCGAGGGTTGAGAGAGGCTATGCTGAGTTTTTTTGTACGCATCTTAACCTGAGGTTGGGATTTCCTTATCCTTAACTTAATGGACATGGTAGATTTATTTTCTCACCGTTTAATTGCATTTTCACACAAGTAAGAAGAAATAAGTGTAAGTATACAGGATGGGGATTAAAAACTGAAAATCAACTTTTTCTTGAATTTTACTTCAAAACTTCTAGATGGATAGAAAATGATGGTTTAACTAAGAAAAACCCACCGTTCAAAACAATTACAGCATTTTTCGATTTTGTGACGGCTGGTGCTTAAAATTTACGAAAAAAGTCCGACAGCAATGAGAGATACGCGGTGAAGGATAAGGTATCATCACCGGTAAAGCGCGAAATATGTATCTCATGGTTGAGAAAAAATAATATCTACAACTTTACATAAATGTAATAAAACACCGTTTAGCGATGCAGTGGTATAAGGGTGGTAACTCCAAAAGTAGTTAAGCTAGAGTCACGGATCTTGCGCATTGCACTTATCTCATTGTTGACTATCAGAATATGAAGTTTTTATTTGTCTCCCTATAATACGTTTCGGGTTATGCCCTTACAAGAATAAGTCAGGTTGTGGGTTGGATCCCTGACCGCGTCATACCAAAGACGTGAAAAGTGGTACTGGCAGCTCACTTGCTTGGCACTCAACATCAAAACGGTAGTGTCATTGAAATAAAGAGAAGCTGCCACTTCATGGAAAGGTAAGTACTTGTAAATGGATACTCTGTTTGTCGCAGAATAGCTTTGTAGCTAATGTTGACTGTTGTTCTAATGCGACGTTAAATAATAAGGCTCCTTTATTTGCTCTACTGTACATTTATTTTCTTTCTCTTGGTTTTAGCAATACGTTGAATTATACAATATGATATACAATATGATACAGACTATAACAAAGTATGTTAAAGATTTAAGTTAGCGTTCACCTTTTGATGTTTTTACATACATTTAAAATTAAAATAGCCAACATTTTATAGCTAGGTCTATATGAACTATCGCACAGTTTCACCAAATCCTTCACATGAATGTTGACGCAGTAACACCCATAAATATGTTATGATATGTAAGAAAAAAGAAAATCCATTCTGCCGTTGTCTACAGTGTAATAAACAGTCGTCGCTTTGGACTACGTCTAAATGTTGTGTATTAACATGTTCTTTCTTATGGTCAACTTGCAAGTAGAAATGTACTTATAAAATACGGTTACATCAATTTTAAATGAAAAGTATAATTCTATTAATGTGGATTTGATCAGTAGTTCAAACTGTGATTTCACACATGTACACATATGTTGCGGTGCAATGGGTGTCGTACCAGTTAAAGATAGAGGGGTGCATCATCATACACAGGCTGCTGCTGGTGTTAGGTTCTCCTGAAGCCCACTTGAAGAATTTTCTCTGTGTGCCGTCCCCTAGCAACCATGGTGAAGTGGAATCTTTACGACGCCCATCAATGTATAGATATGTACTAGAGCCCTTAACGATGTTTTTAACATCCCCGTATTTAAGCTCCGAATCAATGTCAATCAGCTGACCTCCGTCATCTTGACATTGTTTAACAGCATCATCAAACGCCTTAACATTAACATAAAGCTTCATACAGAAACCATTTGTTGTCAGATTGTAGTCCTTAGGACATTTTCCCTCACAAATGCCTATATCAGTTTCTGTCAGTTCATTTTCATTTTCCAGGTCCGTTGCAGCTGACTTCGGTCTGCACTTTCTTGTTCGTTTTCTTGTAGAAATATATTCTTCTCTAATTGCCCCGCATTCTGACCACTGTGTCCAGGAAACGCATTGGTTCCTAATTTGAAGATTACTAACTGCCATTCCAACCAATGTTACTATAGGTTTGTTTAGTTGCCTTCCAAGTTTAAGTAAGAATTTCCCATCGACATCGTTTGCAGCTGTCCCGTTGCTGTCCGTAGCAAACGTACAACGTACAGCCACGTATGACACCATCATAGCAATGCACACAACATTGTATAAAATGCGCTGTTCCATTTCTTTCAAGATTTTATAGTAGTGATGATTTTTATGTCAATTTCTATATCAAGTTAATTATGTCTTTCCGTGTGACAATTTAGACACGTTTGCAGTCATTTATTCAATGTATGCGATTATTTCTAGAGTCAATTATAAATGTTTTTATTCTGTTAAATATTCTCCAATTAAATAGCCAACAATTCTGTATAATACAACTATACAGTACTAAACGATTATTTAATCTAAGACAAAGTTATCTCGGAAACGTTCGCCTTCTTTCCACAAAGTTTACACTCAGTCTGATAATGCGTACGTGCATTGTTCTTATAATTAACGTTTGTTTCAATTTTGAAAAAGATGCCGTATCGTTTATAGTTTATAAAGTAAACATCATTGAAAATTAAGTTGAAATCAAAAGCGCCTTGTTATTTGCGATACCTTTCAGTCTTCAGACAGGCCACGGCCAGATATCCTTCAGATAGTATCAAGGACTGACGCAGGCAGGTGCAGTGATACTTATTTATTGATAGAAATAAAACAATTAGTTCATTCTAGTAACATTGGCAATCACATAATAAACCTAAGAAAAACCATTAACAATAATACTTCGACATTATGCAACCTAGCTCGTAAACTGTAAATATTTACCTCTCGCAATCATAGACACCATTTAACAACGCCCTCTCGTGGCATTATACCGGAACCATCCCGTCATGAAGTTATTCTCATACAGTTTTATTGATACTTAACCGATTTTCATACATATATTCTATCATAGTAATTAGAAAATGTACTTTACAGTCATGTAAAACATGTTCCTTCTCACATAAAGCATGAGCATGTCATGAGACCGCTTTAAAAGCAATGGAAATTATGTTGGAAACATCGTCGTTTTTTCAACGCTTTTATGCATTTTAACATATATTGCAAAATCGGGACGGTAAAAGTTTATTCAATTTTGATAGTGTTTGTTAGTGATATTTGAAAATAATTAATGAAATAGAAACACACGATGTCTTCGTCTTAGATTTTTCACAAATAACGCGTGAATAATACCACTTGAACGTCAAACGAACGACGTTTGCGAGATGACGTTCAGTTCATGAAAATATGTCTCTGATATTTTTCTAGTATCTGCGTTATTTTAAAACGGAAGTGACATTACCCGTTGCGATGTAAATGTGAGCAAGTAATTAATTTTATCCAGGCCTGTATAACGAAGGATCTATCTTTTGTTTTGACCGAGAAACGTAGTAGGCTTTGTATAGTCCCGGAAAGTCAACAAGTAATGACACAACACAACAAAACAGAATGTAACGACCTTTTAAACTTTGATCATATTCGATACATTTTTCTATCTTCTTAGTTCAGCATTATATTTATTATTATTATTTCACTGTGCTATTTATATAAATAAGTTTACGACCGTTGTTAGACGGGCTAGAGTACATGTATATATGTGCAAAATAACAGAAGACATGATTATATCAATGTTGGTTGGTACAGTTGGTAAACAAATCGGATGTTTTCATGAATAATTTCGTTTCTTTTTAAAGCTTAGTTATAATTCAACCCCTTTTTAAATAGATGAAAAAAATCCCAAACGTAAAATTAGTATTTCCAAATAAGGCACACAAAATTTAATGCCCTACTAATTCTTGATCAGAGGCTGATAAATAAAATATTTCGTAAGTCGTTACATGTACGTACACATGCGCTTGCTTGACTTATGGCCACCCTATTTAACTAACTATAAGGTATCATTCGATAGTAGCGCTCTCGTAAATTTAATTAAAGGTGTATCATTGATTTTCGTGAGTTAATACTGAATAATAATCGAATAAATAGATTTTCTCCTGTATTTTTAGTTCACCCTGAGCACGCAATGAGCTCTCCCATCACTCACCATCCATTGGGCGTCTGTCATCCGTCCGTCTGTCCAAAATTTCGTCCTACATCCGCGGCATCTCCTCTTAACGAAATGGTTAACTTTGTTCAAACTTTTCTTGATTATTTTGAGTGGTTTGATATTTGTTATGAGAATTCTTTTGTTGTTACGACAAAAAGGAAAACATTCTAATTATCTTACGCTAAAGTCTAATTCTTTGATAGTTTTTTAACTGCACAAAATAGTATTTCACATTGTAAAACTGTTGATGGTAGATATATGAATGATAGATAATCTCTGAAACTTCATACATTTTAAGTCCAGTATCATCCTCCTTGCAGGTGTAATTTTTAATTTCTCAACTTTTAATTACAGTTACGACTCATAATAGTCAAAATAGCACTCATTTGTGGAAAGAATTAAAGTCGGACTTCCATTATATTTCTCCAAAATTAACTCAATTTTATATAAGTTCTGGGATACAGTGCATGTACTAGTATACTAAATATACATGTATAGGAAGTAGGCAGTAAAAGTTGCAGCAGTAGGAAACGTGAAGTTGGCAGTAGCAGTAGCTGAGCAGTAGCAGTAGCGCAGCAGTAGTAAAATTATAAAACGTGAAGTTGGCAGTAGCAGTAGCTGAGCAGTAGCAGTAGCGCAGCAGTAGTAAAATTATAAAACGTGAAGTTGGCAGTAGCAGTAGCAGTAGCGCAGCAGTAGTAAAATTATAAAACGTGAAGTTGGCAGTAGCAGTAGCTGAGCAGTAGCAGTAGCGCAGCAGTAGTAAAATTATAAAACGTGAAGTTGGCAGTAGCAGTAGCTGAGCAGTAGCAGAAACACAGCAGTAGCAGTAGCACAGCAGTAGCAGTAGCAGTAGCTTAGCGGTAGCAGTAGCTGAGCAGTAGCAGTAGTTGAACAGTAGCAGTAGCACAATAGTAGCAGTAGCTGAGCAGTAGCAGTAGCACAGCAGTAGCAGTAGCTTAGCAGTAGCAGTAGCTGAGCAGTAGCAGTAGCTTAGCAGAACTGTTTACACCGGAGGCATGAATAATAGTTTATTTATACGTATGCAGCATGAGCGATCACGTGTATTAGACCGTATGTGTTGTTGGGGGAACACGAATGAATTTGTTGTGCAACTGGCCCTGTTTGCAATTCATTCTCATAATGACGTTATATCTACTAAAAAAATATTAGCGAAGAAAACTGTAAATATTTCAATGTTTCACATGTCCCCTTGATGTGTATCTTTGTCTTCTCACCGTGCTAGGAAATTACTGGAACAGTTCAAAGTTTAATTGAAAGTCCCTCAAACTTCATTCGCTTTGAACATCCCAACTCCTTTTCATACCGCGATAGCAGTCAAAGTTACACAATTAATGTATTAAATGAGAATCGTGTAATATGATTGAAATAAAATATTCATTTATGCATAGTGTTTTGGTTATTTTGTCAATCGTTTTTTTTGTCCTATCAATGTAACTAAACTTATAATTGCGAAATTAGATCCTTTCCTTGTAACATTTTACTGTACTACACGGACAATTTTTCTTAATTAGTAAATTAAAGCTATGTACAAGATAACCTACAGAAACGTATGCTTTCTTTTAAATTAAATGTTTGTTTACATACACACCTGAAGAACGTAAGGATTCTTTAAACTTGATTATTATAACATAATAACTGTTTCAGAAGTCCGTTCTCTTTTTATCCCCCGCCACAGGCGGAGGGATATTGTTTTAGCGTTATCCGTCTGTCCGTCCATCCGTATGTCCGGAGTCATAACTCAAGAATCAATCGATAGAATTTCATGATAAATCTTAAAATAAGTACGCGGCGCACATACAACTTTCATCAAGATTGGATTAGTATATCCAGAGTTATTGCCCTATAATTGTTATTTTCTTCTATATTCGATATAATAACATTAAAATTTTATTTCTCTGAAACCAGTTATCAAAATGAAATTGTAATTGGCTCAAATGATTAAATAATCAGAAAACACTTTCTAATTTTGGTAGAAATGATACCCCCTAAGGGGTTTAAGTGCTTTTCTTAAATATTCTATATAATTTTTGTTTTCTGAAACTAATAGTACTAATTTAATTTAACTTTTAACAACTGAGTTCTGTATCACTGTAAGATGCAGAAAAAAGAAATACCCTAAGAGATGAGGCCCCAATGGGATGGTGAAATGCTATTCATGGTATGATTTTATATCATATTTTGTAATGCAGAGTTTGAAAATAATCATGTCTACAACTTTACATAAATGTAATTAAACACCGTACAAGGGCGGTAACTCCATAACTAGTAAAGCTAGAGTCACGGACATTGCGCGTTGCACTTGACTCATTGTTTACTATCAGAATATGAAGTTTTAATTTAATTCCCTTCAATACGTTTCGAGCTATGGTCTCACAAGAATAAGACAGGTCGTTGGTTGGATCCCTGACCGCGTCATTCCAAGGATGTGAAAAGTGGTACTGGCACCTCACTTGCTTGGCGCTCAACAGGAAGTGTCATTGACTATTGTTTTAATGCGGCGTTAAATAATAAGGTTTCTTTATCTTCTCTACATTTATCTTCTGTCTCTAGATTTCAGCAATACGTTGAATTATACAATATGATACAGACTATAACACAGTATGTTCAAGATATAAATTAGTGTTCACCTTGTGATGTTTTAATTAAGAAATAATCTATGGCTTGGAGTACTTTATTGGAATTGAAGCATTCGCCCTCGTGAATTATTCCGCCAGGCACATTACCAACGGGAAATGCTTCAATTTCGATAAAGCACTCCAAGCCATAGATTATTTCGATTCTTATAAGCCGAATTTATGAAAACTATCGCAACTACTACGGACCTTTTTCAGTTCGGCAATAATGTGTAAAATAGCATAAATAGTGGCTGTTGGAATTCACTCCCCTATTCGGGCAACCAGTCAAGATATCATACATAACTATATTACATAAACTTATTTTAATTTAATCATCTAATACATAAAATATAAAAAACCCGACTGTGACATTATGCAGAAGACGTCAGATTCAGTACCGAACAAAGCAGACAATCGATTTTAAAGCGAACCGTTTATCTGAACTGTATAACGTTTTAACGTGGAATAATGACGTCAGTGTGATGACGTCAACGTTTTCATTCATTGTTTTGTCTCCCGGAATCAAGACACTGTATGACGGTTCATCCTGAATTTTCTTGGCCTTTTGAAAAGAAAACAAGGTGAAGGTATTCTAATGTCTACTTGACGCAATAAAAAATAATATTTAGGTTCTTAAACACAGCTCTTTCATGCGACTGATGTAATTATACAGATATTATTTCTATTTTTATATTTTATTTTCTACGCGGGAGTAAATTATAAAAGTCGGAAGGAGCTACTTCCATATCCGAAACTCCACCAACTTTTCCGATTGCTTTAATCATATTAATGCACTCGAATTGACTATAGAAATATACCATCGGCATATTAGAATATACATATGAAATTAGAATAGCCAACATTTAACATTTTATAGCTATATGTTATCGCACTGTTTCACCAAATCCTTCACATGAATATTAACGCAGTCATATCCATAGATATATTATGATATAAAAATAAAAGATAAATCCATTCTGCCGTTGTCTACATTGTAATAAACAGTCGTCGCTTTGACCTAGGTCTAAATGTTGCGTATTAACATGCTCTTTCATACTGTCATCTTTCACGAACAAATGTATTTATAAAATACGGTTACAGCAATTTTAAATGAAAAGTATAATTATATTAATGTGGATTTGATCAGTAGTTCAAACTGTGATTTCACACATGTACATATATCTTGCGGTGCAAGAGGTGTCGTGCCAGTTAAAATTAGAGTAGTGCATCACCATACACAAGGAGCTGTCAGGTTCTCCTGAATGCCACTTGAAGAATTTTCTCTGTGTGCTGTTCCCTAGCAACCATGGTGAAGTGGAATCTTTACGACGTCCATCAATCCATAGATAGTTACTAAAGCCTTTAAAGATGTTTTTCACATCCCCGTATTTTAGCTCCGAATCAATGTCAATCAGTTGACCTCCGTCGTCTTGACATTGTTTATTAGCATCATCAAACACCTTTCCTGTAACATAAAGCTTCATACAGAAACCATTTGTCGTCAGATTGTAGTCCGTAGGCCATTTTCCTTCACAAATGCCTATATCAGTTTCTGCCATTTTGTTTTCAATTTCCAGGTCAGTTGCAACAGACTTCGGCCTGCACTTCCTTGTTCGTTTTCTGGTAGAAATATAGTCTGCTCTAACTGCCCCGCATTCTGACCACTGTGTCTAGAAACCGCATTGGTTCTTAATTTGAAGATTGCCTACTGCCATTCCAATCAATGTTATCATAGGTTTGTTCAGTTGTCTTCCAAGTTTAAGTAAGAATTTCCCATCGACATCGTTTGCAGCCGTCCCGTTGCTTTCCGTAGCAAACGTACAACGTACAGCCACGTACAACACCATCATAGCAATGCACACAACATTGTATAAAATGTGTCTTTCCATTTCTTTCAATATTTTATAGTAGTGATGATTTTTATGTCAATTTCTAGATCAATTTATGTTTTTCCGTGTGACAATTAAGAAACGTTTGCAGTCATTTATTCAATGTATGCGATTATTTCCAGAGTCAATTATAAATGTTTTTGTTCTGCAATATACTCTCCAATTAAATAGCCAACAATTCTGTATAATACAACTATACAGTACTAAACGATCATTTAACGTTTAAGGTTTAATTGAAAGTCCCTCAAACTTCATTCGCTTTGAACATCCCAACTCCTTTTCATACTGCGATAGCAGTCAAAGTTACACAATTAATGTATTAAATGAGAATCGTGTAATATGATTGAAATAAAATATTCATTTACGCATAGTGTTTTGGTTATTTTTTCAAGCGCTTTTTTTGCCCTATCAATGTTACTAAACTTATAATTGTGAAATTAGATCCTTTCCTTTTAACATTTTACTGTACTACACGGACAATTTTTCTTAATTAGTAAATTAAAGCTATGTACAAGATACCCTACAAAAACTTATGCTTTCTTTTAAATTAAATGTTTGTTTACATACACACCTGAAGAACGTAAAGATTCTTTAAACTTGATTATTATAACATAATAACTGTTTCAGAAGACCGTTCTCTTCTTATCCCCCGCCACAGGCGGAGGGATATTGTTTTAGCGTTATCCGTCTGTCCGTCCATCCGTATGTCCGCAGTCATAACTCAAGAATCAATCGATAGAATTTCATGATAAATCTTAAAATAAGTACGCGGCGCACATACAACTTTCATCAAGATTGGATTAGTATATCCAGAGTTATTGCCCTTTAATTGTTATTTTCTTCTATATTCAATATAAAAACATTAAAATTTTATTTCTCTGAAACCAGTTATCAAAATGAAATTGTAATTGGCTCAAATGATTAAATAATCAGAAAACACTTTCTAATTTTGGTAGAAATGATGCCCCTTAAGGGGTTGTAGTGCTTTTCTTAAATATTCTATATAATTTTTGTTTTCTGAAACTAATAGTACTGTAAGATGCAGAAAAAAGAAATACCCTCAGAGATGAGGCCCCAATGGGATGGTGAAATGCTATTCATGGTATAATTTTATATCATATTTTGTTATGTAGAGTTTGAAAAATAATCATGTCTACAACTTTACATAAATGTAATTAAACACCGTACAAGGGCTGTAACTCCATAAATAGGAAAGCTAGAGTCACGGACATTGCGCGTTGCACTTGACTCATTGTTTACTATCAGAATATGAAGTTTTAATTTAATTCCCTTCAATACGTTTTGAGTTATGCCCTCATAAGAATAAGACAGGTCTTGGGTTGGATCCTTGACCGCGTCATTCCAAGGATGTGAAAAGAGGTACTGGCACCTCACTTGCTTGGCGCTCAACAGGAAGTGTCATTGACTATTGTTTTAATGCGGCGTTAAATAATAAGGTTTCTTTATCTTCTCTACATTTATCTTCTGTCTCTAGATTTCAGCAATACGTTGAATTATACAATATGATACAGACTATAACACAGTATGTTCAAGATATAAATTAGTGTTCACCTTGTGATGTTTTAATTAAGAAATAATCTATGGCTTGGAGTACTTTATTGGAATTGAAGCATTCCCTAGAGGTGATGTGCCTGGCGGAATAATTCACGAGGGCGAAGCCCGAGTAAATTATTACGCAGGCACATTACCAACGGGAAATGCTTCAATTTCGATAAAGCACTATTTCGATTCTTATAAGCCGAATTTATGAAAACTATCGCAACTACTACGGACCTTTTTCAGTTCGGCGGTAATGTGTAAAATAGCATAAATAGTGGCTGTTGGAATTCACTCCCCTATTCGGGCAAGATATCATACATAACTATATTACACAAACTTATTTTAATTCAATCATCTAATACATAAAATATAAAAAAAACCCGACTGTGACATTATGCAGAAGACGTCAGATTCAGTACCGAACAAAGCAGACAATCGATTTTAAAGCGAACCGTTTGTCTGAACTGCACAACGTTTTAACGTGGAATAATGACGTCAGTGTGATGACGTCAACGTTTTCATTCATTGTTTTGTCTCCCGGAATCAAGACACTGTATGACGGTTAATACTGAATTTTCTTGGCCTTTTGAAAGGAAAACAAGGTGAAGGTATTCTAATGTGTACTTGACGCAATCAAAAATAATATTTAGGTTCTTAAACACAGCTCTTGCATGCGACTGACGTAATTATACAGATAGTATTTCTATTTTTATATTTTATTTTCTACGCGGGAGTAAATTATAAAAGTCGGAAGGAGCTACTTCCATATCCGAAACTCCACCAACTTTCCCGATTGCTTTAATCATATTAATGCACTCGAATTGACTATAGAAATATACCATAGGCATATTAGAATATACATTTGAAATTAGAATAGCCAACATTTAACATTTTATGGCTATATGTTATCGCACTGTTTCACCAAATCCTTCACATGAATATTAACGCAGTCATATCCATAGATATATTATGATATGAAAATAAAAAATA
Source organism: Saxidomus purpurata (assembly GCA_022818135.1). Classification (NCBI taxonomy): domain Eukaryota; kingdom Metazoa; phylum Mollusca; class Bivalvia; order Venerida; family Veneridae; genus Saxidomus; species Saxidomus purpurata. The sequence continues at coordinate 50,402,885 of JAFMSR010000006.1, read as the reverse complement.
AAATCCATTCTGCCGTTGTCTACATTGTAATAAACAGTCGTCGCTTTGACCTAGGTCTAAATGTTGCGTATTTACATGCTCTTTCATACTGTCATCTTTCACGAACAAATGTACTTATTATATAAGGTTACAGCAATTTTAAATGAAAAATATAATTCTATTATAATGTGGATTTGATCAGTAGTTCAAACTGTGATTTCACACATGTACATATATCTTGCGGTGCAAGAGGTGTCGTACCAGTTAAAATTAGAGTAGTGCATCACCATACACAAGGAGCTGTCAGGTTCTCCTGAATGCCACTTGAAGAATTCTCTCTGTGTGCCGTCCCCTAGCAACCATGGTGAAGTGGAATCTTTACGACGTCCATCAATCCATACAAAGGTATTGAAGCCTTTAAAGATATTTTTCACATCCCCGTATTTCAGCTCCGAATCAATATCAATCAGCTGACCTCCGTCATCTCGACATTGTTTAACAGCATCATCAAACGCCTTAACAGTAACATAAAGCTTCACACAGAAACCATTTGTCGTCAGATTGTAGTCCCTAGGGCATTTTCCCTCACAAATGCCTATATCAGTTTCTGTCAGTTCATTTTCATTTTCCAGGTCCGTTGCAACAGACTTCGGCCTGCACTTTCTTGTTCGTTTTCTTGTAGATATATATTCTGCTCTAATTGCCCCGCATTCTGACCACTGTGTCCAGAAACCGCATTGGTTCTTAATTTGAAGATTACTAACTGCCATACCAATCAATGTTATCATAGGTTTGTTTAGTTGCCTTCCAAGTTTAAGTAAGAATTTACCATCGACATCTTTTGCAGCCGTCCCGTTGCTTTCCGTAGCAAACGTACAACGTACAGCCACGCATAGCACCATCATAGCAATGCACACAACATTGTATAAAATGTGTTTTTCCATTTCTTTCAAGATTTAATAGTGATGATTTTTATGTCAATTTCTAGAATAAGTTATGTCTTTCCGTGTGACAATTTAGACACGTTTGCAGTCATTTATTCAATGTATGCGATTATTTCCAGAGTCAATTATAAATGTTTTTGTTCTGTAATATACTCTCCAATTAAATAGCCAACAATTCTGTATAATACAACTATACAGTACTAAACGATTATTTAATCTAAGACAAAGTTATCTCTGAAACGTTCGCCTTCTTTCCACAAAGTTCACACTCAGTCTGAGAATTGCGTACGTGCATTTTTCTTCTAATTAATGTTTGTTTCAATTTTGAAAAAGATGCCGTAACGTTTATAGTTCATAAAATAAACATCATCATAAGTTGAAATCAAAAGCGCCTCGTTATTTACGATATCTCGCAGTCTTCAGACAGGCCACGACCAGATATCCTTCAGATAGTATCAAGGACTGACGCAGGCATGTGCAGTGATAATAATTTGTGGATAGAAATACAATTAGCTCATTCTAGTTATATTGACAATCACATAATAAACCTAACAAAAACCATAAATAACAGTACTTCGAAATATTCAGAAATACAAAATGCAATCTAGCTCGAAAACTGTAAATATTTACCTCTCGCAATCATAACAACTATTTAACAACGCCCTCTCGTGGCATTATACCGGAACCATCCGTCATGAAGTTATTATAATACAGTGTTATTGACACTTAACCGATTTTCAAACTGTAAATTCTATCAAAGTCATTAGAAAATGTTCTTTACAATGATTTAAAACATTTCCTTCTCACATAAAGCATGAGCATGCCATGAGACCGCTTTAAAAGCAATGGGAGAAAATTACGTTTGGAACGCATAAATGATACCACTTGAACGTCAAAAGAACGACGTTTGCGAGATGACGCTCAGTTCATGAAAATATGTCTCTGATATTTTTCTATTATCTGCGTTATTTTAAAACGGAAGTGGCATACTCCCCGTTGCGATGTAAATGTGAGCAAGTAATTGATTTTATCCAGGTCTGTACAACGAAGGATCTATCTTTTTTTTGACCGAGAAGCGTAGTAGGTTTTGTATAGTCCCGGAAAGTCAAGCAGTAACACAACACAACAAAACAGAATGTAGCGACCTTATAAACTTTAATCATATTCGATACATTTTTCTATGTTCTTAGTTCAGCATTATTTTATTATTATTATTTTACTGTGCTATTTATATCCATAAGTTTATGACCGTTGTTAGACGAGCTAGAGTACATGTATATATATATACAAAATAACAGAATACATGATTATATCAATGTTGGTTGGTACAGTTGGTAATGCAGCCGCACATCATTCAGAAAACAAGCATTAAGCACTTATTTTTAGAAAACATATCTAGATAATGTTTGACATAATCGTGAGCTCGTGGCAGAAATATGCCACCATGCTATTACACAAATCGGATGCTTTCATGAAATATTTCTTTTCTTTTAAAAGCTTTATTATTATTCAACCCTTTTTGAATAGATGAAAATAAGTCCAAAACGTAAAATATTTTATTTCCAAACAAGGCACTCATAAGTCCTGCTAATTCGTGATCAGTGGCCGATAAATAAAACTCTTCGTAAGTCGTTACATGTACGTACAACTGCGCTTGCGAAGGCTGGGGGGGGAAAAAAAAATTTAAAAAAAAGGGGGGGGAAGGGAGGGGGGTTTTTTCTCCCCCCCTTTCAATTCTTGCTACGATTGACTTATGGTCTCACTTATTTAAAAAACTTACTTTAAGGTATTTATCATTTGATAGTAGCGCTCTCGTAAATTTATATAAAGGCGTATCATTGATTTTCGCGAGTTAATACTGAATAATAATCGCATAAATAGATTTTCTCCTGAACTTTTAGTTCACCCTGAGCACGCAATGAGCTATCTCATCACTCACCATCCATCGGGCGTCTGTTATCCGTCCGTTTGTCCAAAGTTATGTCCTACATCCGCGGCATCTTCTATTAACGAAATGGTAAACTTTGTTCAAACCTTACTTGAATATTTTGGGTGGTTTGATATTTGTTATGAGAATTCTTTTGCTGTTAAGACAAAAAGGAAAACAATCTAATTATCTTGCCGAAAAGTCTAATTCTTTGATAGTTTTTCAACTGCACAAAATAGTATTTCACATTGTAAAAATGTTGATGGTAGATATATAAATGATAGATAATCCCTGAAACTTCATACATTTTAAGTCAAGTATCATTCTCCTTGCAGGTGAATTTTAAATTTCTCAATTTTTAATTACAGTTACGACTCATAATAGTCAAAATAGCACTCATTTGTGGGAAGAATTAAAGTCGGACTTCCATTATATTTCTCCAAAATTAACTCAATTTTATATAAGTTCTGGGATACAGTGCATGTACTAGTATACTAAATATACATGTATAGGAAGTAGGCAGTAAAAGTTGCAGCAGTAAGAAACGTGAAGTTGGCAGTAGCAGTAGCTGAGCAGTAGAAGTAGCGCAGCAGTAGTAAAATTATAAAACGTGAAGTTGGCAGTAGCAGTAGCTCAGCAGTAGCAGTAGCACAGCAGTAGCAGTAGCACAGCAGTAGTAAAATTATAAAACGTGAAGTTGGCAGTAGCAGTAGCTGAGCAGTAGCAGAAACACAGCAGTAGCAGTAGCACAGCAGTAGCAGTAGCAGTAGCTTAGCGGTAGCAGTAGCTGAGCAGTAGCAGTAGTTGAACAGTAGCAGTAGCACAATAGTAGCAGTAGCTGAGCAGTAACAGTAGCGCAGCAGTAGTAGTAGCTTAGCAGTAGCAGTAGCTGAGCAGTAGCAGTAGCACAGCAGTAGCAGTAGCAGTAGCAAAATTATAAAACGTGAAGTTGGCAGTAGCAGTAGCTTAGCAGTAGCAGTAGCAGAAGCAGTAGCAGAAGCAGTAGCAGTAGCAGTAGCTAAGCAATAGCAGAAGCAGAAGCACAGCAGTAACAGTAGCTGAGCAGTAGCAGTAGCACAACAGTAGCAGTAGTTTAGCAGTAGCAGTAGCTCAGCAGTAGCAGTAGCACAGCAGTAGCAGTAGCTGAGCAGAAGCAGTAGCTGAGCAGTAGCAGTAGCAAAGCAGTAGAAGTAGCTCAGAAGTAGCAGTAACTGATTAGTAGCAGTAGCACAGCAGTAGCAGTAGCAGTAGCAGTAGCAGTAGCACTATCACAACAGTAGCAGTAGCTCAGGAGTAGCAGTAGCAGTAGCACAGCAGTAGAAGTAGCTGAGCAGAAACAGTAGCTGAGCAGTAGCAGTAGCACAGCAGTAGCAGTAGCTCAGCAGTAACAGTATTTCGTTGGATTTTTGACAAACTTATATTAAGTAGAGATGCGCATAGCGTTCTCACATAACGGCTGTATATACAGAGTTATGGAATATAAGATAATTTTACCACTAAATTCTTGTCCGAACTATTTCTCCATAACTTTTGTTTTATTCATACTAAACTTCAAGGAATACATGAGTAACAAATTGTGATATGCATCTTGTCGCCATGTTCTGGTTAGTACATTTTATACAGAGTTGTGGCAATTCCCTTATTTTAACACTAAGTTTTTCTTGGATTTACATTTAAGTGAAAGGATAGATGATGTAGATATTTTCCTCAAGTTCTGATTGAATTATTTTCTACAGACTTTATGGCTGTGGCTAATTCAACATAAAAGAAACAAGAAAATATATTTAAAGAAGATAAACGGCGTTGAGCCGTATAAGATACCCGGGAGCCGGACCTGCAGCCAGTCTTGCATACCGTATAGCAGAACTGTATACACCGGAAGCATGAATGACAGTCTTTTTCTACATAGGGAGCATGAGCGATCACGTATATTAGACCGTATGTATTGTTGGGGGAACACGAAAGAATTTGTTGTGCAACTGGCGTTGTTTGCAGTCATTCATTCTAATAATGACGTTATATCTACTAACAAAATATTAGCGTGCTAGGAAATTACTGGAACAGTTCAAAGTTTTATTGAATGTCCCTCAAACTTCATTCGCTTTGAACATCCCAACTCCTTTTCATACTAATATAGCAGTCAAAGTTACACAATTAATTCATTAAATGAGAATCGTGTAATATGATTGAAATAAAATATTCATTTACGCATGGTGTTTTGGTTATTTTTTCAATCGTTTCTTTATCCTATTAATGTTACTAAACTTATAATTGTGAAATTAGATCCTTTTCTTTGAACATTTCACTGTACTACACTGACAAATTTTCTCAATTAGTAAATTAAAACTATGTACAATATAACCTACAGAAACGTATGATTTCTTTTAAATTAAATGTTTGTTTACATACACACCTGAAGAACTTAAGGATTCTTTAAACTTGAATATTATAACATAGTAACTGTTTCAGAAGACCGTTCTCTTTTTATCCCCCGCCACAGACGGAGGGATATTGTTTTAGCGTTATCCGTCAGTCCGTCCATCCGTATGTCCGGAGTCATAACTCAAGAATCAATCGATTGAATTTCATGATCAAACTTAAAATAAGTACGCGGCGCACAGACGATTTTCATCAAGATTGGATTAGTATATCCAGAGTTATTGCCCTTTAATTGTTATTTTCTTCTAAATTCGATATAAAAACATTACAATTTTATTTCTTTGAAACCAGTTATCAAAATGAAATTGTAATTGGCTAAAATAATTAAATGATCACATTCGCCCCAACACTTCCTGATTTTGGTAGAAATGATGCCCCTTAAGGGGTTGTTGCGCTTTTCTTAAATATTCTTTATAATAGTACTGATTTAACTTAACTTTCAACAACTGAGTTCTGTATCACTGTAAGATGCAGAAAAAAGAAATACCCTCAGAAATTAGGCCCTAATGGGGCGGTGAAATGCTATTCATGGTACGATTTTATATCAGACTTTGTAATGTAGAGTTTGAAAATAATCATGTCTACAACTTTACATAAATGTAATTAAACACCGTACAAGGGCGGTAACTCCATGACTAGTAAAGCTAGAGTCACGGACATTGCGCGTTGCACTTGTCTCTCTTGTTTACTATCAGAATACGGAGTTTTAATTTAACTCCTTTCAATACGTTTCGAGTTATGCCCTCACAAGAATAAGTCAGGTCTTGGGTTGGATCCCTGACCGCGTCATTCCATGGACGTGGAAAGTGGTACTGACACCTCACTTGCTTGGCGCTCAACATCAAGCGTCATTGACTGTTGTTTTAATGCGGCGTTAAATAATCAGGTTTCTTTATCTTCTCTACATTTATCTTTTGTCTCTAGATTTCAGCAATACGTTGAATTATACAATATGATACAGACTATAACACAGTATGTTCAAGATATAAATTAGTGTTCACCTTGTGATGTTTTAATTAAGAAATAATCTATGGCTTGGAGTACTTTATTGGAATTGAAGCATTCCCTAGAGGTGATGTGCCTGGCGGAATAATTCACGAGGGCGAAGCCCGAGTAAATTTTTACGCAGGCACATTACCAACGGGAAATGCTTCAATTTCGATAAAGCACTATTTCGATTCTTATAAGCCGAATTTATGAAAACTATCGCAACTACTACGGACCTTTCTCAGTTCGGCGGTAATGTGTAAAATAGCATAAATAGTGGCTGTTGGAATTCACTCCCCTATTCGGGCAAGATATCATACATAACTATATTACACAAACTTATTTTAATTCAATCATCTAATACATAAAATATAAAAAAAACCCGACTGTGACATTATGCAGAAGACGTCAGATTCAGTACCGAACAAAGCAGACAATCGATTTTAAAGCGAACCGTTTGTCTGAACTAGTGATAGAAATCGGTTGAATTTTTCACAATCGATTATCGGTTCAATCGGATGGGGTATAATCGATAACCTTCCGATTAATAATCGGTTGAACCAAAAGTAACATGCAAGCAAGGCGCTTCAATGTACACCGTTACATGAAGTAGTTTCTGCCACAGTTATGGCAGGTTAACCCTTTATAATGCTGGAACAGTAAATAGGTAATGCTACATGTCACCAATCGAAGCATTGGGCATAAGAGATTTTTAAAGGGAATATTCAAAGGTTTTCTTATAGAAACCTGTGTAAAATCAAGAGACCCCAAGGCCTGAGGTCATGTTTTCAACAATATTGGCCTTCCGGTAAGGGCCAGAAACTGGTAGAAGACTAGAAGATGTTTTTGAAATAAATTGTTAACACAGAACTGATGTGTGGCCGAGTATGCTTTCATCTCCCTTGGGTATGGTATAAAACTTTTACCGCGACGTCGCGGACCGGATATGTGTAATCGATTATTATCGCCCTTCATTTTACTAACCGATCGTCGGCGACTAGCGACAAACGAAACATCACTAGTCTGAACTGCACAACGTTTTAACGTGGAATAATGACGTCAGTGTGATGACGTCAACGTTTTCATTCATTGTTTTGTCTCCCGGAATCAAGACACTGTATGACGGTTAATACTGAATTTTCTTGGCCTTTTGAAAGGAAAACAATGTGAAGGTATTCTAATGTGTACTTGACGCAATCAAAAATAATATTTAGGTTTTTAAACACAGCTCTTTCATGCGACTGACGTAATTATACAGATAGTATTTCTATTTTTATATTTTATTTTCTACGCGGGAGTAAATTATAAAAGTCGTAAGGAGCTACTTCCATATCCGAAACTCCACCAACTTTCCCGATTGCTTTAATCATATTAATGCACTCGAATTGACTATAGAAATATACCATAGGCATATTAGAATATACATTTGAAATTAGAATAGCCAACATTTAACATGTTATGGCTATATGTTATCGCACTGTTTCACCAAATCCTTCACATGAATATTAACGCAGTCATATCCATAGATATATTATGATATAAAAATAAAAAATAAAATCCATTCTGCCGTTGTCTACATTGTAATAAACAGTCGTCGCTTTGACCTAGGTCTAAATGTTGCGTATTTACATGCTCTTTTATACTGTCATCTTTCACGAACAAATGTACTTATAATATAAGGTTACAGCAATTTTAAATGAAAAATATAATTCTATTATAATGTGGATTTGATCAGTAGTTCAAACAGTAATTTCACACATGCACACATATTTGTTGGTGCAATAGGTGTCGTACCAGTTAAAATTAGAGTAGTGCATCACCATACACAAGGAGCTGTCAGGTTCTCCTGAATGCCACTTGAAGAATTTTCTCTGTGTGCCGTCCCCTAGCAACCATGGTGAAGTGGAATCTTTACGACGTCCATCAATCCATAGAAAGGTATTGAAGCCTTTAAAGATATTTTTCACATCCCCGTATTTCAGCTCCGAATCAATATCAATCAGCTGACCTCCGTCATCTCGACATTGTTTAACAGCATCATCAAACGCCTTAACAGTAACATAAAGCTTCACACAGAAACCATTTGTCGTCAGATTGTAGTCCCTAGGGCATTTTCCCTCACAAATGCCTATATCAGTTTCTGTCAGTTCATTTTCATTTTCCAGGTCCGTTGCAACAGACTTCGGCCTGCACTTTCTTGTTCGTTTTCTTGTAGAAATATATTCTGCTCTAATTGCCCCGCATTCTGACCACTGTGTCCAGAAACCGCATTGGTTCTTAATTTGAAGATTACTAACTGCCATACCAATCAATGTTATCATAGGTTTGTTTAGTTGCCTTCCAAGTTTAAGTAAGAATTTACCATCGACATCTTTTGCAGCCGTCCCGTTGCTTTCCGTAGCAAACGTACAACGTACAGCCACGCATAGCACCATCATAGCAATGCACACAACATTGTATAAAATGTGTTTTTCCATTTCTTTCAAGATTTAATAGTGATGATTTTTATGTCAATTTCTAGAATAATTTATGTCTTTCCGTGTGACAATTTAGACACGTTTGCAGTCATTTATTCAATGTATGCGATTATTTCCAGAGTCAATTATAAATGTGTTTATTCTGTTAAATACTCTCCAATTAAATAGCCAACAATTCTGTATAATACAACTATACAGTACTAAACGATTATTTAATCTAAGACAAAGTTATCTCTGAAACGTTCGCCTTCTTTCCACAAAGTTCACACTCAGTCTGAGAATTGCGTACGTGCATTTTTCTTATAATTAATGTTTGTTTCAATTTTGAAAAAAATGCCGTAATGTTTATAGTTTATAAAGTAAACATCATTATAAATTGAAATCAAAAGCGCCTTGTTATTTGCGATATCTCGCAGTCTTCAGACAGGCCACGGCAAAATATCAAGGACTGACGCAGGCATGTGCAGTGATACTTATATGTGGATAGAAATACAACACTTAGTTCATTCTAGTTACATTTACAGTCACATAATAAATCTAACAAAAACCATAAACAAGAGTTCTTCGAAATAATGCAACCTAGCTCGTAAACTGTAAATATTTACCTCTCGCAATCATAGACACCATTTAACAACGCCCTCTCGTGGCATTATACCGGAACCATCCCGTCTTGAAGTTATTCTCATACAGTTTTATGGATACTTAACTGATTTTCATACTGTAAATTCTATCAAATGACGAGAAATATTCTTTACAGTCATGTAAAAACATTTTCCTGCTCACATAAAGCATGTCTTGAGACTGCTTAAGCAATGGAAATTACGTTTGAAACGTCGTCGTTTTTTCAACGCTTTTATGCCATTTTAACATATATCTCAAAATCGGGACGGTAAAAGTTTATTCAATTTTGATAGTGTTTTTTTAATGATATTTGAAAATAATTAATGAAATAGAAACACATGATGTGTTCGTCTTAGATTTTTCACAAATAACGCGTGAATAATACCACTTGAACGTCAAACGATCGACGTTTGCGAGATGACGTTCAGTTCATGAAAACTTGTCACTGATATTTTCTATTATCTGCGTTATTTTAAAACGGAAGTGGCATACTCCCCGTTGCGATGTTAATGTTAGCGAGTAACTGATTTTATCCAGGCCTGTGTAACGAAGAATCTATCTTTTATTTTGACCGAGAAACGTAGTAGGCTTTGTATAGTCCCGGAAAGTCAACAAGTAATGACAAAAAACAACACAAAACAGAATGTAACGACCTTTTAAACTTTGATCATATTCGATACATATTTCTATGGTCTTAGTTTAGCACTATTTTTTATGATTATTTCACTGTGCTATTTATATAAATAAGTTTACGACCGTTGTTAGAGGAGATAGAGTACATGTATGTATGTGCAAAATAACAGAATACATGATTATATCAATGTTGGTTGGTACAGTTGGTAATGCAGCCGCACATCATTCAGAAAACAAGCATTAAGCATTTATTTAGAAAACATATCCAGATAATGTTTGACATTATCGTCAGCTCGTGGCAGAAATATGCCACCATGCTTTTACACAAAACGGATGTTTTCATGAATATTTTTTTTTGAAAGCTTAATTATTATTCAACCCTTTTTGAATAGATGAAAAAAAATCCAAAACGTAAAATATCTTATTTCCAAACAAGGCACACACAATTTAATGTCCTGCTAATTTGTGATCAGTGGCCGATAAATAAAACTCTTCGTAAGTCGTTACATGTACGTACACATGCGCTTGCGAAGGAACTACGATTGACTTATGGTCACACTATTTAACTAACTATAAGGTATCATCTTTTTCTAATCTATATCTCCTTTCTTTTAGCCAGAGCAATTAAGATATTTCATAAAAATATTGCATGGACAAGAATGTGAGATCTTCTCGTCCTCTCCTTTCAATTCTCTTCTTGCTTTCATTGACTAATCTCTATCACTTCTACCTTTCTCTCTGCTTATTTTTTATTTAAAAAAACATAGCATACGTCATATAATTATACTTTAAACTATGGTAAATATTTTGTCATAATGTATATGTATGTCTCAAAAATAAATGATAAAAAATCTATAAGGTATTTATCATTCGTTAGTAGCGCTCTCGTAAATTTATATAAAGGTGTATCATTGATTTTTGCGAGTTAATACTGAATAATACAAATGTAATCGCATAAATATATTTTCTCCTGTACTTTTAGTTCACCCTGGGCACGCAATGTGCTCTCCCATCACTCACCATCCATCGGGCGTCTGTCATCCATTCGTCTGTCCAAAATTTCGTCCTACATCCGCGGCATCTCCTCTTAACGAAATGGTTAACTTTGTTCAAACTTTTCTTGAATATTTTGGGTGGTTTGATATTTGTAATGAGAATTTATTTATTGTTGCGACAAAAAGGAAAACATTCTTATTATCTTGCCCAAAAGTCTAATTCTTTGATAGTTTTTTAACTGCACAAAATAGTATTTCACATTGTAAAATGTTGATGGTAGATATATAAACAGAGATAATCCCTGAAACTTCAAACATTTTAAGTGTACACTCATTTCTTCTTACTTGTGTGAAAATGCGATTAAACGGTGTGAAAATAAATATACCACGTTCATTGAGTTGTGGAAAAGGGGAGTAACTCAGAAAGACTCGGAAGGATAAAAAATCGTACGAGTTGTCCCGTCCAATATGGAAAAAATATGGTTTTCTTGGATTGTGGGTTTCTGATGATGCTATTATAGTCTTAAGAAACTGTAAATGCATATCAAATCATACAGTACAATACTGGTTTCTATTTTATCGTCATGTGATGTAAACAAAAGTTTTCAATTGGTTAAAATCACACAGGTGTGAAACAAATGTACCTTTTTCGTGCAAATCGTGGTTAAAAGCGAGATATTGGCCTAGTTGCATTCATATTTGAACACCCCTCGTTAATGTTATTAGTTTATTTAACTCCTTACTTTTTTTTATCGAAAGTGGACCATCAAATGTATACGTAAATGTGATGGTGATGCGATTTCGTTTTTGCCCTCCTATCATAATTATGATAATCAAATGTAAGATCGTAATATTGCTATTTCAGTTCAAACAATAAAAATTGTTTAACGGATAGTAAAGAAATATTTTAATGTGTAACAAATACAAACAAGACATTTTTATCCATTTTATTTGCGTGAAAAGTAATTAAAGAGGAATGTTGAAACTGAAGATATGCTAATTATTTAAAAGTAATGGCAAGTCGACACGACTGGTTTTTTTTTTTTAGATTTATGGATTGAAAAAGTTACTCTGTATGGCACCATTTAAGGGACAATACCGTATGAGAAAGGTCAATAACATACTCTTTCGTGAATGGTTTTATAATTTTAGTACGTATATAGCATAATATGTTGTTACCCCCAAACCAATGTTAAAGCTGCTCGCTTTCAGTTATCGTTGAAAAAAAGACATTCTTATACATAAATATAAAAACTAAAGGCTAGAGTAAAAATGTAAGCAAACATCTAGATAGGAATTTGCAGAAATCGATTGAAAATGTTGGTTTTTCGGCACCGCTACACTATAAACATATTAAATGAGTGATTTGATTTTGGCCCTGTTATTTTTCCGAGGCCAATACGAGTGCCAGAGGACAAATGACAGGGCCAATATCAAATCACTCATTTAACTTATCAAACTTAAAATGATTCGTTGTATATATATTTCTTTATTTCCTCCACATGTGAAGATTACATATATAAATTGAAACATTCAAAATAAACATATTGTACATGTACAAGTGAAAATTGATTATTTCAGTGATATTCAGATAGTTTATGTACAATACAATGTATTTACAGATATAGCATAAAACAATTTCAAACTGATTCTTTGAAAGAATGACGTGTAAATGACGTCATCGACAGGTCAGACGAGACACAGTATTATATATATGTTTTTTATTTGTCTATATTTGCCTATATGTTTCATTTTGATGTACTCCGTTTCAGCGAAAGGGTATCGAAAGGATATAGAAACAGTGTGAAAATGAGATATAGGGCGATAATCGTATTATAGCCAGTTCAGAAGAGCAGCACTTTTTACAAAAGCCTTAAAGCTATTCACTCTCTCATTGTCACTCATTTTAAGAGATGTAAAGCCACGAAACATTTCTATTATTTGAAGATTTGGTGGGAGCGCAATGAAGTGTTCGTAATTTTCTTTGCCCATTAAATTTGCAAAAGATTGCCAAAATTTGTTTCGCGTATTGTCGGTGGCAGGACAAAATAATAGTATATGACTACTAATATCTTTTGTAACTAGATTGCACTTAATGCATTGTGTTTCGTATTTTCTCGAAAAGAAGCGACATAATAGTACCAATGTAGAGGTACACTTTTCTTGAAAGTTACGTATTGATGTGGGTATTCAATTTCTTTGTTGGAGCATTTTCTATCCTTCTAAATGGATTTTCAGGCAGAAATCGGTCAAAAGTTTAAATGTCAATTTTGCCATTCAATCTTCAAGGCTGATTTCAACAGATTTCAAGATGGCGGCCATTTTCTTTTTCGAGAAACTAAACATCTGAACGCATCGGCCAATTAGAATGCTCAGATTTCTCAACAGCCAATCATTCGTCAGCAATCTTTTATTGGACTGGTCCAATAAGAGATATTGGCCCTGATTTTTTGTTATTGGCTCTGTCTTTCAATTTTATGAAAGCTTTACCTATTTTATTATGTCGGGTAGTTAATGATTATTAGAGCCAATAAACAATAGTTATTTAAGGTGAAATGCGCCTCAAATTAAATTCTCGAATTTTCTTCTCACATTTGCACCATGTATATTTCAGCATATTTCCGATTGCACAGGGAATTTCTTTTTGTAAAATCTTTTAAACTTTTTCTTTAATAGTACTCCAAACATAGCCACTGACGTCACCTTTTTACCAGTGCGCTTTCCTACAGTGCCAGCAGGTTATTAAGCTGTAGCGTTTTACCTATGTTATTTATTTTCAACCTACTGATTTTATCTTGTATCTTTCAATTTGATCTACACACTGATATAAAATTCGACGTAAAAAGTTTGACGTTGTAACCGCTATGCACGGATTTGTGACGTCAAAATGGAAATAAATGACTTCGAGTTTTGTTAAAATTTTAGCGTAAAATTAAACTTACAAGAAATCGGCTCGATGAGAAAACGTTAAAGTTCAATATGTTTTGCAAAACCTATTTTGCTATAAGTTGACATTGTAAAACGTAGGGGTCACCGACTCGAGTATTTCGTCATTTTGCCTTTTCGTACCCCTACCCCATGTCTGACATAAGCGTTTAAATGCAATTTTCACATGTGTCCTTAGAATATATGAAAATTTTATGCACAACTTGATACTTTTTCAGATAAATAATACTGTTTATAACAAAATAGTAATGATTTAAAGACATGAGATAAGCAGTATGTAAAGAATGATTACGTATATACATACTGAAAAATAAAATATCTACCACCTTAATAAAAGAATTTAAAAAGCGTTTTTGCAACGCTTTATTATTTGGTAGCGTATTATTTCAAGCCTACAGATATACTTTACAGGAATTTATACTGGAACCTTTTTATATGACTATATGTTCTAAAATATGTTATTTTCATACAGTTTGAAGAACTTAATTTTTTCACCCAAATCTGAGAGCGAGCAGCTTTAATAATGACTGTAGAGTAATTATACTTTCTCGACCACTGAATAATATTTCGAGTAGCATATGTGATAAGAAAAACAAGGCTAAGTTTGTTTTCCTGAAACACATGTCACGGTGCGGATTACAATTGGAGAGAAAATGGGTAAGCGGTCGGATAGCTCAATCTGGATAGCATTTGCTGTGTAAGCGAAGGGTCCCGGGCCAGAGCCTCAGTCAGGCTGTGCAATTGTCTCATCCTATGACATTTAGCGCCCTCTTACTGCATAAAGATTACAACTTGACAGTAACTTTTACGACAAAATCTAGCTACTATCTCTGTCATATACTCAAAATCGCACCGGCCATCTTTTTCAAAGACAGTTCTTGTTTAATTTTAGTATGGTTGCATCAGTTTCAATATTGATTTAAACAAAACAATATAATTTTGAGACCGTGATCGCGACATATGAATGCCAAAGTCTAACGTTATTTGTACTTGTACCCTGTTTAGAACTCAAGGAATAGTACATGTTCAATAGTAATGCTTCTATATCATCCATTATATATCAGAACATTGCCTGTACTGATAGAACTGAGTTCTAGTTGCTCTAAAACATGCTTTACTGTCACATTTATGCTTTCTCTTTAGGAAAAAAATTGTCGTTTAGAAGTACTTTTACTTCCAATTCATTACAACAACATTCAAAACGAGGATAAAATATGATGCTTTCATTTCAGTTTTCTATTTTGTAAACCCGGAGCGGTGGTGTAGAGGTTAAGGTGTCTGTCGCTTATCCAGGGGGTTGCGGGTTCGAGCCCCGATGGGTTCACGACCGAACCTCCTCACATGACACCAGTACTGGTTTTACCAGGAAGCGGACTCGAGAGTGACTTGATAAGCTGCAAGCTTTCTTCACAATCGAGCTAAAATAAATTAATATAAACTATAATCTAAACCCCACCCACGCCACGCATTCAAGTCGATTTATTAAACACATAAGGACAGGTCGAGAATTTTAAGACAGAAGCCAGCGAACATGTGTTTTACGGTGTATATCGCTCAGTATTGCAAAGTTATAACGCCTTGACGCTGTAGAATGGTGGTTTCACTAAAACAATCAAAATTAATTTCATTATCCTGCCATTCACATGCAGTAACATACTCGACAATTTAAGACTTCATTCAGTAGTGACACTTTCTATTGTTTAGGCCACATTGGCTTACACGAGGAACTTTCTATTCAATAGAGAAATAAAACGACTCTTAATAGGTAGTTAAGTGACATGCAGCGTTGCATGTTACGAGGATATATTTTTCTTGTGTCTAGCAAATGGCATAAGAAATAGCGGATAACGTATTTCTGGAAATAATGTATTTGAACTAGTTATGTGATGACGTGTATATTCATTTTCATCCTCACTGAAAATTACGGAAGCGTATAATGGTCGCCAGTTGCTAGATATTTATGTAGATTTGATGCGAAAATATCGCATCCATGTTTGAAATCTTACGGGAAAATGCAAGATAGTAATAGAAATATTGCATGATAATTGTAGCATTCGTTCCTTAAGAATCAGCAAGTAAAATCATTTTGAACGGTATAGTTATTGCATGAAAGATTTATCTTGCTTGTGTAAGATAATTTATTACTGAAAATGAGTTAATATTTAGCTCCGACATCGGTGAAACTAGAGTAGATAGCTGGTGTAAATGTTCTCTTTTGAGCTCATCCTAGCCTGCTTGCCTGTCTGTCTGTCCACACTAACCGTCTGAACATTCTATAAGAACAATCGTCATGAAAATTGGTCAGAATATTTTTCTTGATGATCTCTCGACCAAAAGTTGAAACCAGGTCACGCGGGGTCAAATCATAGACCATGTCAAATAATAAAAAATATTCCAAATATTGTAGAAACCACATTTGTACCCAACCAAACCGTAAAATTGGTTAGAATGTTTGTCTTGATAAAATATAGGACAAGAAAGAAACTATATTACGTGTGATCAAAACCTAGGACACCAGGTAAAAAAATAGAAAAACCTCGTGATAACTCCAGAAGCCAAATTTGCACCCAATCACCCTGGATGTCTTGATAAATGCTATGTCAAGTTTGAAATTTGGTCACACCATAAAATCTAGATCACAAGTTGAACTCATAGAACATCAGCATTCTAGAATTAAATCATCTTGAAAATTAATCAGAATGTTTGTTTTGATGAACTCTATGTTTAGTTTTAAACTGGGATTCGTGGGGTCAAAAAGTAGGACACCAGGTAAAATAATAGAAACACATACGAACTCTAGATGCCACATTTGACACACCGGCATCAGTCATATTGAAAGAAAGTTTGTCCTGGTGAACTTTAGTTCAGACCGAAACTGCGTAACATCTGGTCAAAAGTTAGGTCACTTTGTACATTGATTTTAAACCTACGTTTGGAATGTGTTTACCGTTTCGCAAAGAGATTTAAAAAATTGTCAGCGGTTGGCATTGATCATGACTTTAGACTTACTTTTTGTCTTTGGGACAGGATAGCGATATAGGACCATCTTGGCCCTCTTGTGATTCATTATAACCGAGGGCTGTAGAGTAAATGATTGTTTTCGGTTTCAGCTTTGCGCGAGAAATATACGTCAGATAAGAACTTGATTTGCCAAATAATATGTGTCGTATTCGGGAAAAAGTTTGTTTAGTAATAGTTTTAGCAAGATATTATATTGTGATTGCTTTTTGACGTCTAACGTGTTACGAAAACAAACAGCTCTGTTTTTAATCAATTGTTTTATTTTATCATGACATAACGCACAATTGCAAAATATTATCAAGCAAAGTCAACATATTACCACACACATGTCTAGTTGATATAAACAGTAACTGTCGACCATTATACGCTTCCGTAGAAAATAGAAAATTATTATATACCATGCAAGAATATTGATATACATGTAGTTACATTTGTATACTTCCGCTTGACATACATACCCTATAACTGCTGTTGTTGTTTTTTAAACAGAGAAAGCTTCATAATATCCTACCGCATTTGTTACCGTCTATATGTTACCGTCTATATGTTACCGTCTATATGTTACCGTCTATATGTTACCGTCTATATGTTACCGTCTATATGTTACCGTCTATATGTTACCGTCTATATGTTACCGTCTATATGTTACCGTCTATATGTTACCGTCTATATGTTACCGTCTATATGTTACCGTCTATATGTTACCGTCTATATGTTACCGTCTATATGTTACCGTCTATATGTTACCGTCTATATGTTACCGTCTATATGTTACCGTCTATATGTTACCGTCTATATACTATATGTTACCGTCTATATGTTACCGTCTATATGTTACCGTCTATATGTTACCGTCTATATGTTACCGTCTATATGTTACCGTCTATATGTTACCGTCTATATGTTACCGTCTATATGTTACCGTCTATATGTTACCGTCTATATGTTACCGTCTATATTTACCGTCATTTGTATGTTACCTTATGTTACCGTCTATAGTTACCGTCTTACGTCATTGTTACCGTCTATAGTTACCGTGTTACCGTTATATGTTACCGTTATTACGTTAAGCATATGTACCGCATATGTTACCGTCTATTTTGTTACCGTCTATATACCGTCTATATGTTACCGTCTATATGTTACCGTCTATCTGTTACCGTCTATATGTTACCGTCTATATGTTACCGTCTATATGTTACCGTCTATATGTTACCGTCTATATGTTCATAGACATACTTATTATTAAACAGCTTACTTGCTTTTATCTAAATAAAAAGTCTACTCAACAAAAACATGTGATCCACTTCTAAAGCAAGGCTTGCAAAAGCTTAGTACTACTGCATCTCTAGGGTGGCTAAAAGACGTTAATAATAATTGCTCCACCAAAAACAACCCGGTTATGCCCGAGTGGAGACATGTCTGTATACCAACGGATGTTTTAGATTCTCTATAACGTTGTCTTTATAAATCCATTAATTATCGCGAATTTGCCTAAATATGGGGTCGCTGAAAGGTACAGGCGTTTTCTTGCAATTACCGCTTGCTGTCGCCGAACTTTATTAAAAATTGGCAGACAATATCTCCGTTTATTTTACGAAACTGGAAGAGTGCGTTTTTAAAGTCTCTTAGTGTAATTAATTGTTTTATCGGTGAAAGCTCAAAGAAAGAAAATTCCTACCAAATTGATTCAGTCTCTGGCGTTTCAGTTCTTTGACATGTGTGCCCTGTATTTATGTTGCTAAGGAAACTTTATGTTTAAATGATATCTGCTGTAATTACAGTAATTATGCGAATATTCAGACATTTCTGAGATTCATGGCGACAGTTCCCATCGAGTTATGTGTTTTATTAAGCATTAACTTAAGACATCATTCTGCATTCTACTGTAAGGACCACTTATTCATGTACAGTTAATTCCGTTTATAACGAACTCCTTGGGACCATTTAAATGAATTCCTTATATCAGTAGTTCATTATATCCGTAGTTTGTTAAATCCGTATAAAATTTTCATATAAAATAAATAAAGAAAAAGGAAAAAAATCGGGCCGAGAAAATTTGTTCCTTATATTCGGCTTTTCGCTATACCCGGAACCGTTATATACGGGGTTTACTATACTAGTATTTCTAGTTTAAAGCTCCATAAAATACGACGCGTATAACTGCTTTATGATAGATGAATTTTCAGAACACTTTTTCTGCCTTGTGTCAGAGGAAGCTGCATGTTTTGTCAAATTATGACAAGGATTGCTTTTGATTAAATTCCCGCTCGCCATTAGGTGTAATTTAGTTTCGTACATGTGGCCAGTGTATTTTTCTTTCAACTATCTCATCTGTCTTGCTTTCTTTTAGTACAAAATATTGCATAATATTCACATATCTTCAAGTTATTCCCGAACCATAATTAGTATGTGTCAGCATGTGTGTGATTGATTTTGTCCTTTTAAAAGCTACATGTACTTAAAAATGACCTTTTTACTACACCATAATACTATGAGCACGTTACCAACTATTTTCAGACCCTATATTAACGGGTGCCTCGTTATTTTACCACGGGTCGTACCGCTTAAAAGCCTCGAACGAGGATGGTGGACCCAAAAAGCACATATACAAAACAAAAACATCGTTATTTTGGGGAATAGCTATCTAGGCAGAATTTGCCGCAGCTACTCTCTTACTTTGGCACTAAAAATTACAAACTTTTGAACAAATAAAAGGAGGGTGGCATCTCCTAATAAAAATCTCCTGTTTAGACATGCAAACAAACATTCACAGCATCAAAGGAGAGATGCGAGGGTCGGTCACAGGCAGATTGGTGAGCACAACCGACCTTTTAATTCTCTAAATAAACAAAACAAACAAACAAACAAACAAACTGCATCGTTCTTTTTCTGGTCGTAACGCTTTAAGCCTTGAACGAGGATGGTGGACCCAAAAAGCACATATTCAAACAAACAAAAACTTCTCGTTTTTCTCGCCATTTTGTTTTCTGATTTCAGGACATTGCCTTAACCATCGTTGTGGCTGGACAAGCTAGAAACGGTTGATAATTCAAGACAGAACGATATGAAAAGCATTTTATTATCGACAAAATCATGAATGACTGAAAATCCTGCCACCGTAAACGGGGTAGAATAGTTTATGTGGAGTTTTAGCTAGTTACTATGACGGGCGTTTTTTTATATCATAAAACATTTGCTGCCGTTGACGGGGCACTTTAATTATCCAAAGACATTTTATTTTTTACTTATTCTGGTAATCTAGCCATGGCAAATATATGCCAAAACATTTTATGAATAAAATAAACTTATAAAACTGTTTATTGTACTTTTGGTGTCATTTTTGCTGTATAAGCATACTTAGACAAATAGATTAACATAGCATAGATTTAAAGGGGCACTCCCTATATCTAGCAGAATATATTCTCGAAACATAGATTGTATGTTCAATGAACGTAAAATGATAAATAATTACAATTTCAAAGAAGAACCTATGGCGAAAAATGCCTCATTTTACCACAATTAATCAATATAGAGGCTTTCTGTAATAAATCGCATCCACCATGATTTTATCGATAATGAATGGGAATGCATAGTTGAAACTTTTAGGTTAAGCTATAATACTTCCAAAGATTCTATTATTTATGTTTTTGAGGTTATTTCGTTTGTCATCAGCTATAGGGTATGTCCCTTTAAGAATGATGATTATTTTCTGATGATAGTATAATTTTTCTTGAAATGGTCGTTAGAATGATAGAGTGTTACGTAGTGCGTTGTCTTCTTTTTGCACTTAGGCAACTTACAATTGTAAAACAGTAGACGTTAAACTCAATGATTATTTAAACCATGACCAAGTACATATAACCCATGTGTTGGCCATGGGTATCCACGTAACTAGAGTAATGCTTATTTAGAAGGTAACTATGAAGTTACGACTAGCTATGATCTGTGAATTGTGAAATTCTAATAATTGGTGCCATATTCAGTATTGGGTTGAACAACATTTAAATAATGAACCATGGTATCTAGTCACACATGCTTTCGTTTAATCATTACTATAGTTTACCCACATTACTATAATTCAACAACGGTCCATAATAGTCTGATAAAATTATTTGAAATGGTTCTTTTAGTTGCAACATTCGGACAACACCTTCTTAAGTTATTGCGTCAACATGATTATCATATATCTTGAAAGTTACTCAATTTCATTATTTGAGTCGCATTTTTAAAGGTATTTGACTCGCAACCAGACATTAGTTTGAAACGTCCAGCACAACACACTTATTTTGATGCTTTTCTGTAAATTATTCAACTTCATAAATACAGGGAACGCAACTGATGCATAAAGTTCGTTTTATCTTGTTACCCGTACTACAGGCTGTTGCTATAACTGACAAAAGTGGCGACTTAGATTACTTTTAATCATCTTTGCAATATCTTTGATAGGATATATTTCTCAGCTAGACGACATTGCTAGCACATAGGTTCAAAACATGTCACAATAGTTGATACACATTTGTATTTTGGTTAACGAAATATATCACTGCTATCTGTTCAGAATACGAAGGTGTCTCCCTTTATTAAATATTTAAAACAGTTTGCGCTAGAAAAAAGTACAGAAGCAAAATGAGGCTAATTGCCACACAAAGATCCGTTTTGGGTTGTTTGATCTTTGAGTAATGGATTACAAATACGAAACGGGACTTGTTCGTTATTTTTTGTTCTTAGAAAGGAAGATTTTTCTCAATAAGACACGAACAAGCTTGGCCTCGGAGAAACGCCTTACAACAGAAAATGCTATAAATTCTATTTTTCTTCTGCTACATCCTTTTAGGTATAGTAGCCTATACACAGGAAAACAAACCTTTGTGGTGCCTTTTCAAACGCATTTCTACCGCATTAAAAAATGCAAAAAAGAAGCGAATAATCTTATTTTCTTTTTAATAGAACGAATAAAGTTAAGTTATAGATTTGATGGTAACTAAATGATTTCTGTCTTAGAACTTTGGCACGTATGAATACCCAATTCAACGTTGCTAGACAGTTTTCTTTAGCATTGCTAATACTAAAATGGTATTTATACTTTGCATAACTACCTTTCCTTCTTTATTTAAAAAATCACTACAAGTATTTTGAGGATTTCTCGCAGTCCTAGTGCATTATCAATTAGCTCTAATAATATGCAGTTAAAAATTGCTAGTCTGACAAAGTCTCGATTTCTGTGTCACACGAAAGAAGCATTTCAACGCATTTATGGATGATCTATAAAGTCTATAAAGTAATGGTTAATCATTTTTGACTATATTTGACTACAAGTAGGTGTAATGCGCTCCAGGGAAAGTAGGGATAGCGTAGAAAATGCCAAAATAGGTTCAAATATTGTAGATTCTTTCTTCATGTGTGGTTGTGAATAGAATTAAATTCATAAGTGGGTGTTAATTTTGCATACAATGTGCACATGATTTCAAAAGTTCATCACATTAAAATCCGCGAACAAAGAACAATATTATTATCCCTTACGCTTCATCATATCTTTTCAGTCCGTAATTAGTAAGTCAGAGTCAACTCATACATTGAAACATAGGACTTCGTTAAATCGGATATTTATTGACAAACAAACGTAAGTGAGCTTACATAAAAACTATTTCTTATTTCAAAACTTTCTGCATATTAACTGGATTTTTTTCTTGATTCAAGACTTATCTACATTTCTTGATATCTTCAACTCGATCAACCTATGGCAATAAGTTTTTGAACATTTGGTTGACGTCAGAAACATGCTTTTCTCTTACTTCAATAAAATCTTACATTTAATTTTAAAGCAAAGGATTCATCCCCTTGAGCTAGATTTTAAACAGTCATAAAAGTCCTAGCAGCAATTTGGATACAAAAAAAGTGTCTCCTAAATTACTAAGAAAAATGTATTAATTTGTACAAATACCTTCCTAAAGTAAGCTTTTTAATCGATACTTCATGCTACATGTATACATACAGCGCTGTATTATTTAAAGTGATATCGGGACTTTAAAGTTTTCTTCACCATTAAAGGTCCTCTACTAAGCGAAAATCAAGTGACAGTTCTTTCAATGGCAAGTACATTACCTTATGCAAGTCACAAAATAATGAAGATTGTCCTTAGGTTAAAAATTGTATAAAACATTTTGGACACAAAGAAAAGTATGATGTATTATCTTGAAATCTCAGTGATTTGGTTCAAAATGACCACCACTAGGTCTTTTAAGATAAGATTCTTCATAATGCATAGAAAAATACATTGTAGATGCTACAATGGTTTATTTAGAATTTCTACATACCAACTTTCATTTTTTATTAAAAATAACTTATTTCTGTGTTTTTTAAAGTATATTTGAATTTTCACTTTCCTTAGTATTGGACCTTTAAGGTTTATACAACATGTATCATATACAAACATTTCTAAATGTATCAATATTAGGAGATTTCAGATAAAATTGAAAACTATCTTTAAGTATATAAAATTGTATAAAACATTTGTTCCTGCACATGTAGAATGATTCATGCTGTATAAACCCACCTGCACTTGGTCTGGTTCAGAAGATTATTCACGTTTAAATAAAATGTACTTCTGGTCTAAGATAAGATTCTTCATATTATGCATGCACAATCTATGTTGAGGACGCCAAAAATGTTTAGGTAAGAACTTATTGTCCAGCCCTTTTGCTTTGTATGTATATACAAAATTGTCATTTTGATATTATATACACATGTATATTGCTATAAACTATGGTCAAACTAGCACACACTCATGTTTCCGATCTTTTGTTTCTCTGTCTCTCAAAAATGAGAAAGAGTAAAACACGCAGCTATAAAATATTGAAGCTTTCAGCAACACCCTTAGTTTTACTAAAGAGAAACGTGTTCCATAATTTATAACCAATTACCTTGAGAAAATACATTTACTGGTGTTGTTTTTTTCTTGGTAAACATTATTTTATGTACGATCGCCATGTATATTTTTACGAATTTATCATTTTCGCGGACCGAAGTGTCACTTTTTTAAATAAAATACCCTGTATTTCTACCTTTAATTCTTGATTGCAATTCTAGTTGTATGCATTTCTATGTTCTTTGTTAGAAATGCTTACGTGTAAAGAATAGGGTTCAATTTACAGTACGAATAAAAAATATTCTTTGTCATTCTACTTTTTTCTACTTGTACTGTAAGAGAAATACAACATCGCAGAACATTAAGGTTGCGCTGGTCTCAAAAGCATAATCATTTTTCGATAGCAGGTTTTAGGTTAAATCATCAGATTATACTTAATTACCTTTACTCTTTTCTTTTAAGAAACGAGAATTTCTAATAATCTAGGTCACATCGCGTGAGCTCTCAGGAAAAAATTAATCTAGCCGCTAATCTAAACACACTTTATGAGAGTGACTTTTCTAATTCTCTAATAGTGATTAAGGATCAGCGTCATTTTAAACATATTGGATAGATCGAACGCTTTGTCAAGTGAGTGATTTTTGTGTGAAAGTCGAGCAGACGGTAATTCAATCATCTCAGAAAGTGACAGTTAATTATCGGGAATTTATATAAAAACTAAAACAGTCACTATCAGAACATTTCTGGACAGAAAAGCACTGTGTGGTAAGCTATGCAACAAATATACTGTCAAAATGTCATATACAATGTACATGCTGACTTTGCAGTTTACACAGAAAATATACACATCAGCAAGGTTTCTGTTACACAAACAACGAACATTTACTAATAAACATAATAGCTTCAATTGTCCATTCAGTTCTGACAGAGATAACATTCAAGTATTCTCTAGAGATTCCGAGGAAAAGGAAAACCCTTTGACATCACCAAAGCATTAGCAGATTAACAAAAGATACAATAGAATACAAAACAAAAGGTTTTAGGTTAATTGAAACACGGAGATACTGTTGCAACGGAATTATTTTTGAGTAAGTGTATTCCTAAGTATTGTTGTGATGGTAAATAATATAGGGCGTTGTAACCTGTCCCTTAGTACGTCATCTTGGCGGGAATCCTGAGTGACCGGATTGACAGCTCTGACAGCCAGTTGTGAGTAGGCAACACAACTTGAATCATCTACTTTTGGTTAGCTCCCGGCCTTCCAACTCCCTTCCCATGCTAACATTAGTATCATGGATATCGAGAGTCTGCGTTTTTTGACAAATTTCGTTATTATGGTACATGTTCTGGAATTTACAACGTGTAAGTCATACTATAAATCAATTGTATAACCAATTACACAATGTCAATATTTGTAAAAGCATAAACAATTCTCAGATGCTTTTAAACATAACACAAAATGGTTTGACTAGTGAGGTCAGCATCACAAAATCACTCAACTTAGTGCAAACTAATTTTTCTTTGTACCAATAAAGTTTCCTTGTCACACGTTTTCGCGTGTTCAGTAATACTTCGATAAGTCGAAGTCGCACGGGCCCAAATAAAATGCTCAAGTTACCGAAGCTCTCAACTTAGCCCAATTCAAAGAATTAACTAGCGATACCTAATATAACATAATATAACACTCGTGACATTTTCGAAGAAAATGTTTTACGAACGTCTTTTACGATATCCGTTAATTTATACCATTCATTAAAAAAGTACGAAAAGATTATTAAATTATGTTTGAAATTGTTACAAATATTTGTTTCTATATACCTCGCAGACTGAGTTTTAAACTTTTTTTCATCTTATTGAAACCAAATACTAAGTGTTTTTAGACAATTCAAATGTGCGGATTATATTTTATACAGAACAGAACAGAACATAATTCTATGCACGACTTTTACAATAAGTACATAATCACATAACCATGAATAATACAAGTATATACAAGGTCACAATGGCATTATTCAATTTCGAGATTATATTCAATACCGCAACGTATTTCTAAGAGGATTAACTGTAATTAATTGAAAGTTATGGAAGTTCTATACGATAGTGCAAATTAGATATAATGATCTAAGATTTTAAAAAATATTCTTATTATTTGTATTTAAAAGATTTAATAAATTTTGAACGCTGGGTCTAATATAGTAAAAAATTTAATGTATTTTTACTTGATGTTATCATAAGGAGGACAAATAAGTATAAAATGATAATCATCTTCAAAATCATTTGTATTACAATAAGAGCAGTACCGTTCATTTCTAGGTATTCTATTATTACCATATCTTCCAGCATTATGATATCTCCTTTCATGTAGGATCTGACGTGACATTTTTAATTCAATAGGTAAGGACGTCTGATTAACTCGTTCTTATATTCACGGAATATTTTCCTCCGCAAATATAGCCAAAGTTCTTATGATAATATTTTTGCGGTTTTATAAATACATTTTTTGTGTGTATTTCTACATTTATATCAGGTCTACTCTAGAAAAATATTGGTTGAAAGATTAAGGCAACAGATATTGTATTGACACAAAAAGATGCAGTGTAAGTAAACATATCCATCCTAACAACACAACTTGGTGTCATTGGTAAAAGTAGTGAGGTTTAGATATTTTAAGACTACCAAAGTTTAAAGCAGTGTATTTTTAATAAGGGAAAAAGGTGGGAGGCGCGGCTCAGTACAACCCCCTTTACACCCCTGCGTTTTCTATTCAGTTAGTTGTATTAAGTTACAAGTAAGAAGACAAGCAGCACTAAAATGTCACAGTTGTTCTGTGGCGATGAACACGGCAGGCAGTACTGAGTTTTCGCATGAAATATCCGCGGTGTTTGTCTAAGTACAACATAAAGCACATATAAAAACTGCGATTATATAAGAAAATGTCATTTAAGAAACTTTTATGGTATCGTTTTCAGACATTATTTCTAATCCTTAGGACTACTTGACTTCGTAAGCATTTAAGCTCGGTACCCTAACACTCGAAATGCTTCGGATGGAATGCACAAACGTACGATAACGGAAATATATCCCCCCTCCCCCTCCCCCTCCTCCCCCCCCCCAATAGTCAAGATGAAGAACTATCCGCTGCAAGCAGAGTTAAGATAAAGTATGAATTTAATTGATTCGATGATTTGAAGAAAAGTTGCGGTAAGGTTGATATTCGAATTGCGTTTGTTTATTTTCAACATAGTGTACAATGAGGAAAATTCAATATGCATATTTTCTGATATTTGACTTTCAATTTCTGATTACTGATCGATGCCTAATCACAACACTCGAAAAATGTTGATTTTTATGTTCACATATATTATTTGCTGTTTATTTTCTTGCTTACAAAAATCAAGTTTTAAGAAATTTTCTTTTTCTGATACGACTCGCGCGGGTTATTCGGAGGAAAAAGCGCACACGATTTATAGTAACATGTTACACATTCGAGTATTAATTAATTACCACTTTATCTAATTTTATCTGAAAAACTGATTTTCTAATTTCTGGGCATCATAAGATGAGCTCATATGCTAAATATTGTAACCAATAATCTAATCACACTTTATGCGAGTCACTTTTCTAATCCTCTTATATTGATCCCTGAAGGATCAGCGTAATTTCAAAGATATTGGATAGATCGAACTCTTTGTCAAGAGAGTGATTTTTCTGTGGAATTAGAATAGACTGTAATTCAATCATCTCAGAAAGTGACGGTTCATTATCGGGACACTCAAACACTGCAGTCTTTATTAAGATGTTTATTCAGAAAATCTTTGCAGAATTCTTTGGAAGAAATAAACTATTATAAATAGCGTCACTGATGACTGTTACTTAAAAATAGCAAACCATCAATGTTTTAGTGGCATATAAACGTCTCCTAGAAACAAAAAGTCACTCTTGAATATCATAGTTTTAATTAACAATTCATTTTACTAGTTGTTTTGATAGAGACTATTTATTTTACAGTCAAAACGTCTCCTGTGCTCTAACGAAGAAGACGGGGTCTTTGATATCACTGAAGCGTCAGCGCATAAACAACATATACATGTACACAATGTTTTAGATTAATTGAAACACAGGAGTATTTACGCACCGGAATCATTGTCTGTAAATCATGGATCGCAGGATGATGTGTATATTGATATACATGTATTACATTATATTGATTTATGTTCTGAAATCTACAGCGGGTAAGTCATTTTTATAAACTTACTGTATTGTGACTATATGTGTAAAAGTAAGTATATGTTTATATTTCCGTTGTTTAAAACGGTAGGTTTATCTTGAAGAATTTCACTGTGAACCAGTTAATCTTTTTATGTCGTCTCCCCTTCACTGAAGGTTGGTGGTGTACATACTGTATTTGTAGTTTGCCTTCCTATCATTCTGATTCTTCTTCTTCAAATTCACTTTATCCAAAATAGGACTCGGATACTACTGGAAGGAATTGAATGTTACTTGAACCAATGGTAGATGGCAATGTGAAATTGTGTACATCGCAACTATTACTACTCTTGGACATTTGATAGCAGAGTTATCTCCCGTTCCAAACCTCTTAAAAGGACTAATTCTACAACTTTTGTCCGGAGCAGAATTCAGAAACTACTGGATTGAATTGAATGATATTTGGAACACAATGATATATGCCGACCTTGTGCACAGCGCAATGATTTTATTGTTGTACACTTGAAAGCTGAGATATATCTGCTTTTCCACTTTTTTACCAGAGCATTTCTAAAAAAAATCAAGAGATTTAGTTTAAACGAGGAAGATATATAGTTGGTAATGTGAAATTGTACATAATGTAATAATTATAATTCATGCAGCCGTGGTTGCAAAGTTATCTTCTCTTCGAAAACAATGGCAACACAATTTTATCTACCAAAATTGGATATTCATAGTCAATGATATGAAACAATTCAAAAACTTAAGACACACATGGTAATAAATAATTAACTTTGCTGCACTGAAATTTAAAAACATTGCAAAAACTAGGACATGAGTTATTTTAGAAATTTTCGCCAAAAGACTCTAGTAGGTTTAGTGCTAGCCTTTAAAGGTCCATTACTAAGACCAAATCAAATTTTCTTTTAAATCTAGAATTGTGACAGGGAAATACAGTTTGAAACTGGCTTCTAAAATACAGTCAGAGATATACGTTGCACATTATTGGAAGTAAAGTTCTTTCAGCTATAATTCAAAATAGGCATGCTTATTCATGTACAACCTATTTACAGCCTCTTTCTATGAGACTTCTGAAAAATTACATAAGATATTTGAAAATATTCGATACCATAGAATGGAATTTTCTGTTCAAAGTTTTAAAATATTTCGGTTTCAAAGATACCTTTATCAACTGGATACAAACATTTTACAACAATAGTAGAATACAAATTATAAATAACGGATGGCAGTCAGAAATTTTCAAAGTACATCGTGGAATTCGCCAAGGATGTCCATTATCCGCTCTGCTATTTATTCTTGTTGCAGAAATAATGTCAATACATGTCAGAAATTCTGACATCAAAAGGAATAAATATTTCTGAAGTAGACAGAAAATTGAAAATTTCACAACTCGCCGACGATACAACTATATTTGTAAATGATGAAAAAGACATCAACATTGCACTTACTGTAATCGAACATTTGGTAAATTCTCTGGCTTAAAATTAAATAAAAAGTAAAACGGATGGTCTTTGGATTGGGCACTCAAAGCAAGCGCTTCACATCCGGGAGGGATTAACTGGCCCAACACATCAATTAAAAGCACTTGGAGTCTATTTTAGCAATAATACAGCCGAATGTTTTCAGTTAAATTGGAATAATAAGCTGACACTTGTAAACAGCTGATTGAACAATGGAATAAACGAAAACTAACAATGTATGGTAGAATACAAGTAATAAAAGTCAATACTGCTTTAAAGTTCACATATTTGTTTCATTCACTATACGTTCCTGACAAATTAATTAAGAAAGATTGAATCGATGTTTTACAAGTTTTTATGGAATAACAAGAGAGAAAAAGATTAAACGAAAAACTCTAATAGGTAATAAATTAGATGGGGGGTTGAAATGATCGATATAACATCTTATATAACATCCATCAAAAGTTAAATGGGTTCAAAAGTTTAACCGACGGTGACTCAAAACCTAATTGGAAGATACTACCTCAAGTGCATTTAAATCAATTTGGAAAAGACTTCCTAATTTTTCATATGAATCTTGATAAAATAGAGAATCTACCACATCATAAAAAACTGCCTGAGTTTTATAAAAGACATCTTACAAAAAGGTTTCTTCTTCAAAATCTAAATAAAAAAGAAGTAACAAACTTTGCCGATATGCGTAAACAGATACTCTGGGGAAACAGACATGTTAAGTTCAGGGGTAAATGTTTGATTTTTAAACATTGGATTAGTTCAAACATAGTATTCGTTGATGATATATTGGATGAAAAGGGGAGTGTAACTATTGATAAAGTTAAGGGGCAACTGCAAAATACTAAAAACTGGATATCCGAAATTAGCAAGATAATTCGCTGAATTCCCAATACCTGGAAGAGCACCATGAGATCTGAAATATCAGTGAAAACAAGGGTTAAGACAGAACTAAAACTTACAATAAATAATATCATCATTCATGCAACGTGCAGCAAAACAACGTATAAATACGCGATATCAAAAGAAATCATTAAACCTTATATACATAGATACTGGGATAATGTCTTTAACCATAAAATTGATTGGAACGCTTTCGTACGAATTTTTAAATCTAATTCCTGATAATCTACGAGGTTAAGCAAAATAAATACAGACTAATACACAAAAATTAACCACAAACGAGGTAAGACATGTCTGGAAAATATCTGACTCACCAAACTGTAATATTTGTAATACAAAAAGAATCATACGAACACATGTATAACGAATGTCCCGCCTTGATCAAATCTGGTGTGAAATAAATAATTTATTCTCAAAATGCGGTATAAATAAAAGACATAAGAAGCCTCAAAACAATTATCATCGGTTCTAAATCTTCACAAAAGGAATACCTATACATTAATCTGATACTAGCCTATGTTGGTTTCTCCATAAATAAAAGCATACTTCTTAAGTAATAATTGGAAATCGGCAATTAACGTGTATCAAGTCTTCAAATATGAATATAGAACTCTTTCGGAATACTTGAAAAAGAAAGCATATTAATGATAAAGTCATAAACATATTTAACAAACACCTGCTTGTATACTGAAATAACGATTATATTAAGTATAGATGCGTATGGACTTTCTAATATATATATATATTTTTTTATTCTAGAAAAATACCCAAAAAGATGCGCCAATATACATTGACTAGATAGAAATGCATAACGTCAGTCTAGCACCTTTCGTTTTCTTATTGGCTAGCCTGACCATACATGCATTGCTTCATTGTTGCCCCTTTTTTTTTTGCTCTAAATGTGCTTTTAAAAGCATGAATGATAATAAGCATGAATGATAATTAGCCTTAGATTGGAAATGTTATAGAATACATATGTACTTCATATAGCAAGTTTATTGTCAATTCTAATACTCTGACTTCATAGCTGATCCAACTTAATTACATTGTTTTAAATATTTGAAAAATACGGAATATTAAAGTCATACACAGTACTGAATTGTTCTAAAAAAAATTTAGTCTATCATGTGCCTTATGCATACACTTGTAGTTATTTACTTTTGCTTTTATTGTGATTATGTACATGTTGGAAAAAAATGAAATATATAATAAAAAATTACATAAGATATTTGAAAACTGGAAAACCTCCTTTCGGTTTTGAAAAGGCAAAAAATAATTTATTAATTCTTATGTGAAACTCAAATTTTCTACACAATATGGTCACATTTGATGCAGTATGTCGTATTATTCCTTCTGAGAAGACGCCCGTTATAATTCCAGATTTAAAACAAAATTCGATTTGGTCTTAGTAATGGACCTTTTCGGTAAGGAAAATGTCTTGGTCCCATGCTTAGAAAGGTTTTGAGCACAATCTCAAGCTCAGAACTACATCATGCTTAAATAAAATGAAGTTAAGCCAAATTATATTTATTTAATAAGTAAGGTTTAATACAAATATATGTAAGCTCCAAAACAGACCTTCTGAATGTTGCACGGGACCATTACTTAGTGGAAATAATTTATCAGAGTCGGACGGAATGATGTCAGAAAAATATGCAAATACATAATATACCACAGAGTCTTTCTTGATTCGTGTTTCGTAGGTAAAGAACTAAACTTTCCTTTAACAAGAAAGTGACAGCAAAGTGTTTAATCACTTTCCTGTATAAGAAATATGTAACTTAATTCTCTTTCAAGTGTATTCTTCACAAACAGAGAAGATGACATTGTCAAACAAGTGAATAAAAAATGACTGGATTTCAAAGCTGTTTGTGACCTACATTATTCTATTTCCATGCAAGTATTTTAAAGCTCTATTTAAAGCGAATTACCGGCTTAATACTATGAAACCTACAGTACCTTTGTATCACATCAATAAATTGTATTTTGATGACTGGTGAAAAGTGTTAGAAATTAGTCCTTATTTTCCTAAAATTAACCTGGAGCGACGTATTTGCACTGCCTTTAATTTGATTTATTTCCCAGCTAGAAGAAAATAGATATCATCGAGAGAATATTGCTGGCAAGTAGCACCAACAAATGTCAAAATGTTTAATACGTTCGTGTTTTGTGGCGGACGAAATGTAGCACCGCAGGCGATACTCGGTCTGTGCATGAAATATTCAAGACTTTCGTCTTAGTAAAACGTAAAGAAGCTGTAAAAGTGGCGATTTTCAGAGAAAATGCCATTCATAATAAGTATTTGATATGATGTGCTTTATAGATTACATTATTTTAATAATTGTAATGTAAGTGGAATTATTCTTTCGATTTCTTTCGATCGTATTTAGGTTTGGTCATCGGTAAACTTTGATACATGCATGCTACCAATGGAAAATAGTAGCAGGAATAGATAGAACTCTTTAGTGAAGTAAATGTTATAATTGTGATATTATGTGATTATTGTCAGTTTCAGATAAAATTCTGTTATTCTTTTCCCATTGGTATAAATCTCTTTGATCTACGGCTTACAACAGAGCAATCAATAACAATAGACATGCAGAAAATTGATATATGTATCCGGAAACTATTTGAAACAAAGATAACCGCATTTTCTGGAAATGCATATAAGTGATAGTATCGTTTAATGCTTAAATATTCGAATACAAAGAAAATGTCTTAAACATTCACACGAGTGGTTCCATATATATAATGTATTTATGTAAGAATCTAAGAGCTTGAATTGAACAAAAACTGTATCGACATGTAGGAATGCCTGTCCTCCAGCACGCAATAGTTCTTACGGAGATAATACAATAGCAAACTTTTTATTCGATCAGTCAACGTTCCTTTCTTTTAAAAGGCATTGTTGCATTAAGGTAAAAAGCTGTGTAAAATGAGTTTTGTAAAAGCGTAAAGAGTGTCCGTAGAAATATGTATGAAGTTGTTGTCTTTT
This sequence comes from Saxidomus purpurata, assembly GCA_022818135.1. NCBI lineage: Eukaryota > Metazoa > Mollusca > Bivalvia > Venerida > Veneridae > Saxidomus > Saxidomus purpurata. Next base: position 50,369,451 of record JAFMSR010000006.1, on the reverse strand, counting down.
ATTGCTTGTTCAGATATATATCTATGTAAATATTTATCATACTTGACAGTAGTTTCTTAACTTGTATATTCATCATATCTTCTTAAACGGACATAGGATCTAGCAGATTATATTCTCGAAACATAGATAATGTGTTCAATGAACGTAAAATGATGAATAAATAGAAGTAAAGAACAACATATGGCTGGCGAAAAATGCCGCATTTAACCACAATTAATCAATATAGATGCCTTCTGTAATAAATCGCATCCACCCATTAATTGTACAACAACTTTACATAGGAAATTGAATGGTTTACGGTACTGCAACATATTTCAAAACGCTGATTTTATCGAAAATAACTGGAATGCATAGCTTTAACTTTTAGGTTAAGTTATAATACTTCCTAATAATCTATTATTTATGTTTTTGAGATTATTTAGTTTGATATGAGTTATGGGTTATGTTCCTTTAAAATTCCACCTCAAACAAAATATTACCTGAAATGTAGTGTGTAATGGTTCAGTAGTTAAAGGGACGTTGCTTAGTTCCTTTCCTTTCATACGCCTTTTACTGTTGTCTGTTTTACTTTCATTTTCTACTTGAACACTTTTAGGTTTACTTTTGTTCTGAGCAGTTTCATGTCCCCTCATTTCATTAAATCTTTCTGTTGTCATTGCCTTTCAAGCTACAATTTTGCTCATAGTGTTCCTAGTTTTATTTTTTAGTATTTTCACTTTTCATACGCCTTAAGTTCATTTCTCTGGATTCCAAAAGATCATTTTCAGTTGCCTTATCTTTATTTGAATTGTCATTGCCAAGTTCAATACAACTTTCTTCATCTCCATCAAGTTGAACACAATTTCCCCCTTCAACTGTAGCCTCACTGTCTGTATCTGTTGCATCATTAACATCTCTGATTGTATGAGGCTGTCTATATTAATAGCATTAGATTCCAGTCCTTTTAAAACCTGTCTGTGCATTTTCAACTGATAAAGCCTTGGTATACACACGGCAAGCCATCTCACACACATTGTATCTTGTAATTGTGGCAGTAGTTGGTCTAATAAGTTTGTGACATTGCATGTTACACATGCGTTGAAATGGCCCATAACATGATACATCGAACGGTTGTAGTAGGTGTGAAGTGTGTGGTGGTAATATAAATAAAATAATACCATTTTCCATGGCCCATTCTGTAAGATCAAAAGTAACATGGAATTTGTGACCATCTAGGAGAAGGGGCACTTTCTGTTCACCTCTACCGGGTATGTATTTCAAGAAGTGTGACTTCAGATACTCTTTGAAGATTTGCATGTTGGACCAGCCCGTTTTAGATGCAGTACCATCTGCACCAGTAGTTTTTCCAGCAAGTAAATCAGACTTCATGCGTTGCCAGAGAATATGAAAATTGTTGGGATCTGTATACCACTAGCGCTACAACAACCAATACCAGTAATGGATTTGCCCTTTCCAGATGTTACAGCAGGTCGACAGAAAGATGAATCGGCTATCACAGATGGTGGCTTATGATACCTTTCTCATCAACATTAAATATCAAATGAGGCTGATCAACAAGATCATTGCCAACTAATGTGTTTTGTAACTCTTTATAGAAATAAGACACAACACTTTCTGAGGCCATTTTAGCACGTACTTGCTCAAGACTTCTAGGAGTTAGACATTTAAGATGTGGCCAACGTTTCAAAATCCCTCTTATCCACTTCATAGTAAATGAAGTACCCTTTGTTCTCAACCCCAACTGAATAGCGTAGTCAGAAGCAATGTCAACACATTCCTGTTTTGTGTACCCGTATCCATAGGCAGCCATTTTCTTGAAATGTTTGACCAGTTTATGTTCTAAATAAATCGATCTCTAAGTGTGGAGACTGGCACTCTGTAAATTCGTGCAGCTCTTTGGACAGGTATGACATGTTCCTTTACTTGTCTGTATGCACTAGCAAGTGATTTAGTTGAATACTGCCTGGGTATTTTTCTGAATATGTTGGAGAGTTGCCTGAAAAAAAAATCAGATCACATAGGACCAGAAACAAACGTTTATGTATGTCCTCATGGTTACTTTACATTCTTGAATTATTTTTGTTGAGCCCGCTTGCGGTGAGCTCGATATAGTTGTCACTTTTGGCGGTTCGGTGTATGTGCGTGCGTGCGTGCGTGCGTGCGTGTGTCCGTCCGTCCGATTTTGTCCGGACCATATCTTTTTCATGCATGGAGGGATTTTGATGTTCTGAGGTCAAGGTCACACTTGGAGGTTAAAGTTCAAATTCAAGAATGACTTTGTCCGGAGCATATCTTTTCGCTGGAGGGATTTTATTTAAGTGGCACAAAGTTAACCATCATAAGACAGAGTGTCAGCGCAAGAACCAGGTCCCTAGGTCTAAGGTCAAGGTCACACTTGGAGGTTAAAGTTCAAAGTCAAGAATATCTTTGTCTGGAGCATTTCTTCTTCATGCAGGGAGGGATTTTGATGTTACTTTGTACAAATGTTCACCACCATGGGCTTCCCTGTTTTTAGAATTACTTCCTTTGTTGTTACTATGAATAGCTTATATTGCAACTTTTTATTACTGGCCGTAGAGAAAAACGAGACCACTTTTCTGTGGTACAACATGCATGTTACATCCAATATTTAGGTGTATTTTGACCCATCTCTACTTGGTAAGGAGTTAGCCCTTTTGACATATGGCGGGCTCGACATGTTGCACGTGGGCATCTAGTTGTAAAAATGCATCAAAGTTAGATCACAAAGGACCAGAAAAAAACAACATTTTAATAGATTTCATATTATTCAGCTTGGCCTTACCACATAAAGATTGTCACGTGACTTTCATTCATAAAATTGTCAACAAAGGCAGACGAATTTCTTTAGAGATTTTCTGTAAACCAGATTTTTATTCATATTTAAACTGAAAACTAGGTAGAATATCACTTATTTTTTTATTTTCTGATAAAAGCAGATATTTTAACCTGATTTTTTCTGCATTTTGATCAGAATATTTCACCAAACAAATACCTCTATCGTAGTAAAAAAATCCCACGGTCGGTCATGCGCATTCACAGAATATCGCGAAACTACATTAAAAACAAATATGGCGCCGATCGAAAGACAGTGCCGACACAAGGGCCCTCGATGTCATAGCATGTACTTATTCGTATAATTATTTGCAGGATTACAAGTTTATTGATTGTTTTACTATATGATATTTCTTGCTTCAATGTTTCACTGTAAGTCGTTTGTTTATCATTTGTTTTTGATGCTTGGTGAAAATAAACGGATTTGATTTTTTTTTAATTTAGGTACATAAAAGGAATAGTTACATCAGTTAAGTAATCTAATCACATTCTTCACACTGAAGGACGCCATGTACAACATCATTAAATTGTTAATGTGACGTTTATTGCCTTCCATCAATGACAAAAATTTCATTTATTTTTATCTTATAATTTCAATTAACTTAAGAGTGAATATTTGCTTCACTGAAAAGTCGCTTCTTGCTCTTGGTGAAACTTTTTTTTAAAACGGCACAGTCAGTTTTGGCTTGGTGTCTATGCACATATTGTTTAAATTTACAGCATATTAACGTCGACCAAATTTTACTTGTAATAAATGAAAGTCAGAAGAATTTTGCTTATGCACGAAAACAGAGACAGTTCCTTCTCATTAGCACGAATTTTATCGCTAGTCCGTACGAAGGCCAATTTATAAACTGTATCCTTTAATTGATTAAAGTAAGTTCCACATGACGCCACTATTTGGCCTTCAAAAATGCTTACCAGACGTCATTTACATTATTTTGCGTCATTTTGTATACTTTTGGTACCCTTTGAAAACGTTGATCCATAGGAAATGTTTGCATTTCCACAAAATTGCGTCTTGTTTGTGCAATGACGTCAATTAAATACATCGCAGACAACACATATTTCGCGCAAGTTGGAGATTTTCATTCTTTTTCATGCTTGAACGTTATTTTAATTAAGAGTATATAGAGAATATAAGGTTACTGTCTTTTGATAACAGTTGATATCGGACGAGGATGATATCGGCCAGGGAAGCCGAGGCTTGCCAATATTCATCCGAGTTCGATATCAACTGTTAACAAAAGAAAGTAACCTTTTATTCTATTTATTATGCAGCTGACTTCAATTTTCCCTTTTCACTTTTAAAGTCAAAGAAGTAAATTGAGTGGTTTACGTTGTGTTTATGACGTCATCAACGGTTTAAATTGGCGTTTTAAATCCAGCACCATTAACCATGTTAATGTTATGCTTTATAGGAAATGCTACAAATTAAAACATACATAGAAAGCATTTGCACACCTTTTCGAGGCGGCTTATAACGATTCAAGTACATGTAATAAGACATTAGTGTGAAAATAGGAAGGGGGTGAAAAAATGAAAATCAACTTTTTCTTGCTTTAATTGCTTCGAAATTGCTATAGATGGAGAGATAATGATCTAACTAAGAAAATGAATGCCAACAACACTACTGTATATTTAATTCAAAAATAAAAATTCTACAGTCATTTTTCGATTTTATGTGATGTGCTGTTTGCTTGTATTCCCAGAAATTTTAATGAAACGCACCTCTGTAGTCTGAAGTAGCTACCGAAAATTTAATTTATAGTGTAGCGTGTAGGTGGCCGCGTCGGTTAGTAAATGAAGGGCGATAATAACGATACACTATCCGGTCCGCGACGTCGGGTAAAAGTTTTATACCATACCCAAGGGAGATAATAGACTCAAAAAGGATGGAAGAAAAAGTTTAAAGTAAAATGATTCACTGATTATTTTGTGTTTACAAACAAACGACAAATAAGCTTGATTTCGAGACACTTAAACAAACCTGTACTGTACATAGAGCGCCTAGTCACCCTATTTTCATCCGGATCATAGACGTATCGGTCTTTATCGTCTGTCTAGCATAAAGCATACTCGACCATCAGTCTGTGTTAGCAATTTATTTAAAAAACATCTTCTAGTCTTCCACCAGTTTCTGGCCCTTACCAGAAGGCCAATATTGTTGAAAACATGACCTCAGGCCTTGGGGTCTCTTGATTTTACACAGGTTTCTTAAGAAAACCTTTGAATATTCCCTTTAAAAATCTCTTACAAGGCCCAATGCTTCGATTGGGACATGTAGCATTACCTATTTACTGTTCCAGCATTATAAAAGGGTAACCGCCATAACTGTGGCAGAAACTACTTCATGTGACGGTGTAGATTGTAGCGCCTTCTGAATGTTACTTTTAGTTCAACCGATTATTAATCGGAAGGTTATCGATTATACCCAATCCGATTGAACCGATAATCGATTGTGAAAAACTCAACCGATTTCTATCACTAGTAGCGTGTAAGAAATCCACAATTATACTTCTGTCAGTCATCTCAGAGAAAGAGAGAGAGAGAGAGAGAGAGAGAGAGTTTGATTAACAGGAATTTAGCATACACCTGAGATTGAAATTTCTGATAGGATGTATAAACAGAAACTCTGTTGGTCTAATTAAACAAGATATATAGTGTACGAGTAATGGATGCGTGACAATTGTTGACTAAAAATATTATACAAAATTTATTTAGAGAATTGGAGGCACAGCCATGGTCATGCATTTAAAACATCTCGATAAACGAACATACACTCGACGTGTGGTTCAAAGTCCTCAATAATGACTGTAATGATAAATTTGTTAGTAGTTTTGATAAAGACAACAAGTCTCTAGAGACAAGCAGCTAAATTCCTATGATACTTCATAATTATTACTGGAGAAACAACAGATTATATATATGATAATTAATTCGAGATTATAACACAAATATAATTATTTATGTATTATTTGTAAATGTAATTCAAAGAAAAATGGATCGTGGGAAGTTATGTATTTTATGTAGCATGTTGAAATAAGATACATTCAGTTATTCAATTACGGAAGTAATTAAATCTAAGATTTAAACTACTGATGCAATGAAGTGAAGCAAGTGCAAAGCTTTGTTAAGAAACTACTACGTGACATCTGTTCCGAACCGGCCTCAAATTTCCTTCATATCTTGTGTAGACTGTTCAACCTTTTCTGCACGTACTTCAAAAAAAAACACGGTAAACAAATTAACTGTTAACATCACACTGTAGACCTAGTTATTTCTTGTGTCGAAATAACTCACATTTGGAGGACTGATATCAATGTAGAAAATTGCTATTTCTTCACTTGATGTAGGAATTTGACAAGACAAACTCGTACAGCTGTACTGGTGCCAGAAGTTTCAGACAGTAGCAATTTGTTGTAACAAATGTCCTTAAAACAGTTTAAATTGTTTGTCTACATAAGAAACATTGGAACATTTACTGGTGGAATAAAGACCTTGATGTTAACTAAGCCATTAGGAACTAAAAGACATTCTTTCTATCAGCCTTGTAAATGAAAACACGCTTCACGGCACGAGAAACTGGGATGCCCTTGCTTGTTTCATCGTTAATGTGACAAAAAGCACGTAAGAAACATACACGTCATTTAATTTTCACTTAATTTTGAGAAGTATCAAACAATTAAATATTACAGTCTATATATACTACATTCCATTCGCTATGTATATGTTTCAAAAGTTAAATATATTTAATCCGCATCCGTTACTAGATTTGAAGACACATTAAGGGCAAAAAAATCATAGAAGTTCCTAAAAATTTTCTTTCAGCCTGTGAATAGCTGGATTTTAACTTCTGTATGCTTTACTTAGACCATATTTCTGCCATCAGTGTGAGATTTCCTTGTAAATGTATCAAAAGATTCTGTCATATGCTGGTATTGCGTGTGAGTAAAGTTGAATTAGAAAACAATTCGAGAGCTTAATCGACTTTTAAAGAAAAATACGGTATGGGAAGCTGAGACTGGGTAAACTGCTTCTGGATAATGCACCTGCGAACACCTCACAGGGTCTATTGAATCTGTCTTTCGGCTGCTTTCACATTCCCGGTATTTGCCAGATCTAGCACACTTGCACTTTTACCTCTATTCCAAAGTCAAAGTTTGATAGTGATCCTGACAATGCAGAGTATTGAAGCCTTTTTAGTGGGTCAAGATGCAATAATTATGGCCGAGCATCGCTCGAACATATACATTTAAATGAAGTGTCATTACGTTCATAATAAAATGAATACGATTTTCAAAGGATTTATTTATTATGTCAGTTGAGGGAATTTTTATAGACCCTCGTCAAATGTTAGAAATTGGTCCTTATTTTCCATAGATTAGCCTGTAGTTTCTTTAATTTGATTTAAGTCCCAGCTAAAAAAGAAATATCATCCAGACAAAATTGTAAGCAAGCAGTTACAAAAATGTCACAAACGTTGAAATGTCTGTGTTTTGCGGCAAAAGAATCGAGCACTGCAGGCAGTAATCAGTCTACTCGTGAAGTATTCAAAACAATTGTTTCATAAAAAGACATTTACGCAACTAATATGATATTCCTTGTAGACAACGTTCCTCGAATTTTATTCGAAAATTTAGTTGTGTAAGTAACTGAAAGTAACAAATTGAAAATGTACTTCATAATTATTCAACCTTGCACATCGGGTAAAGAAACTTGTTAACATGTATGTGAAGAATCGTAAGGTTATAACAAACCAAGCTCACTTATATTTGAGATATTCCATTGATTAGCCTGAAGTTCTGTCTGTGCAATTTCTTTAAATTGATATATTTCCATGCCCAAAGACAAACACCATCAAATAAATTACTAAGAAACAGTTAAAAAATGTCAGAAATGTCTATGTTTTGCGGCAAACGGAATCAAGCACTTCAGGCAGTAATCAGTCTCCGCATGTAATATTCCAAATAATTGTTTTTGAAAAATATACAGAAGTGATAATTTTCATAAAAACACAGTAAGTTTGATGCGGTTTTTGTTTGATGTTCCTAGACTGGAATCAATTGTTGGAGTCATCACCTCCTGTCTCTTCTGGACATTTTACAACATATTCACAATTTCTCCTTTCTTTGACTATAACGTGTTGAGATGAGCTTTGATTGAGATATTTTGATAGAACTATTTTTCTAAGAGAAAAGTGACTTCTCTAAAATCTATATTATTTCTTGTAGACAACGTTCTTTGATATTTATTTTAAAATCTAGTTGTGTAAATACTTCGAAATAATAAACTGAATAAATATGCATTTCATAAGTATTCCACCAGGCACATCGGGTAACCAAACGTTTGTACATGTATGCGACAAATCGTACGGTTGTAACAACCGAAGCTCACTTACATGTGAGATATTACTTGGCTATTATATCAGACTAAGATTATTGTTAATAAAATGGTACTACCGACGAGTCTTCCTCTAGAGTTTCTTGTTTTAAAATAATGGTTCGAGTAAAGCTTACATAGTATTGGCACGGAGCGTGGTGAATATTCATACGAAAAGCTGAAGTAAGAATCTTCCTCTAGAGTTTCTTGTTTTAAAATTATGTCGAAAATGTTCGAGCAAGGCTTTCATAGTATCATCACCGTAGCGTAATGAATATTCAGACGAAAGGCTGAAGCAAATTTAAGCCACGTGCTCCTAAAAATGCTCAAAAGAAATATCTTTAATCTGTCATTCTACAGAATGCGCTTTTCAAGTGTTTGTCTCCAGTTTCCGTCATTTCTTTAATCTTTTTATGCTTAAATATTTGATTGTCGTTGATACAATGTAAACAACTTAAAATTCCCCAGGAATTTTCTGTTCCGTGCGATGTCTTCATAAAGCATTTACGTTTCGTTTTGATTTGCTTTTTTGTACAAAATTGCCTTTATTTCATGCATGCCATTTCACACACACATCGCATTTATGTACAGAAGGCATGTCTTAATTGATCACTTTTGATGCTTGTCTTTTGGAAGGCTGTAGTTTGCAAAGGTTAATTAATGGCAGACATTTATTCGAATCGTTTAATAAATGATTCTTTCTTTCCTCTACAGACAACTAATTTAAAATGCTTACGCGTCAATTGTTGCGTTTTATATGTTTTGGCTAAGTATTTTTGCTTTGATGCAATATTTAATGCATTGTTACACAATTTAACCACTGCTAATGTCTTTTAGATATTTCGAAATGCACACAATTTCCACTGCTTATTCTTGTTTCAAATTAAGTAGATATTAATAAATAATTGGAAAAATTTATCGTGTTTTACTATTTTTCAATGTTCCACTGTATTTAAATTCTGTTTCTCACAAAATTTTATCTAACTATTTAAATTCTACCTCTCAAACAATATTAGCCAAACTGTAATATGCCATGTTAAATTAGTAAACATGTCGATTTCACATTACCGTTTACTACAAAATGTAGTACATAAAATCATTTTACATGGTTTAAATGTGATATGCAATGTTGATGCCAAATTCAAAAGAAACCAAATTTCCAAATTACTACGCGTTTCAACTTAATTGATAGTTGCCATCGGATTTAAAACAACACAAATGACATAATGACGTCATTGACGCCATAGATGACTTCAAATTTGGCGTACACAAATATACATGTTTTATACCTTATAAACAAAGTATGTAGTAATAATATACATAAAAGTATACCTTAGTGTAGGATGTGATATTTACTTGCTGGTAAAGGCTAAGTAAGAAAACTATTTAACACAAGGACAGAAATATAGAAACGTTTGAGAAAATTATAGGTATAAAATAGGGAAGGGATTTCCTGTATAAACATATACGGAAGAGGCTATATTTTATTTTACGATAAGATGCAGCAAGTTTTTGCCAAACGACGTTGGATAAATGACGTAGCGACGTTGTGTATGTAAACAAGCGCATCCAATCGCATGTACACAAGTTACAGTGATCGACTGCTACGAGTTCAATAAAGTTTGGGTAATTGTTCAAGAAAATGACGTGTAAGAATCGAAATTATGAATATTTCCCTGTAAATTGTATTTTATCGCTGAATAAAATGTAGGCAGAGGTTCGGATGCATAAAACTAAAGCACTCAAGATTTAATTATTACGCATCCGAACTCCTGACTGTATTTTATTCAACGATACAATACATAGAGTCTTTAATTATTTCTTAAATTCTGCAGGCTGAATCAAATAGGTTCCTTTCAAAAATGAAACCACTAAAGTTATGGCTATTTCATTATAAATGTATAGCAACATGTAATGAAAGATGTAGAGTCCATGTATCTTTAAATCAAATCTACGGCTCATTATACAACGAGTCACTTTATGACTTGATTAGCAATCATACTGTTTCGAGTAAAGTTTGCCTTTCGAGTGCGATTTTAAACTTCATGACAATACAAACTGTAGCAATTCTTAGACAAATGTTATGTATCTAAACAAAATAGATAAAATGAATAGAATTGAAACAAAACATGTTTACATTGCACATACACTGACTTAAATGCGTTTATTGCATTAACGTAGACAAAATAACAAAGGAATTCTAATAGTTCTATTTGCACGTATAACGAATAAAAGATCGTCAATCACAATAACAACATTTGATCAATCAGTTCAATTATAGCTTAATTATATATACTCATACAACAGTTTGAGACCCTTAAAGGTCCATTACTAAGACCGAATTGATTTTTCTGGAATTGTAACGGGGAAATACAGTTTAAAACTGGCTTCTAAAACTTTACAATAGTTTTTTTGTCCTACTTTAGCTTTATTGCATGTTGTAAACAGTCAGAAATATACGTTGCATATCTTTAGAAGAAAATATTTTTCAAATATAATTAAAAATAGGCATGCTTACTCATATACAACCTACAGCCTCTTTCTGGAAAATTCTGAAAAATAACAAAGATATTTGAAAACTAGAAAACTTACTTTCGTTTCTGAAAATGCAAAATATCATTTATTTATTATTTTGTTAAACTCAAAATTTCAACACAATATGGTCACATTCAATGAGGTATGTCATATTTTTCTTTCTTAGAAGACGTCCGTTTCACTTCCAGATTAAAAGGAAAATTCGATTTGGTCATAGTAATGGACCTTTAAATTCCATTGACACATGAAACCTTATAAACTTATGGGAACAAATGACATAATTAACATAGACAATACGCATGTTACTTGCACATATTACATAATTGGTGACAATAATTTATAAAATGGGCAATTAGTTTAGTTGCTGTGCATTTAACATGTCGGTAAATTAATGATTATGCTCGCATTAGTATTTGAAATTGGTGCTTTAGATATGAAACGCCTCGAGAGGCCGCTTTGATAAAATGATTAGTTACTTGTGTCGTTATTGATATTGGTACAGATTTCTGCAGCGGAAGGGAAACTAAATCTCTGAAATGGTATTCTTAAAGACATCAAATTAAGAAAAAACAATATTTGGAAAGTATTTTTCATACTGGTATGCGGGAAGCCAGTTTAGTGACGTATCGGGTATAAACAAATAGTAACCCCAGTCAACGCGTTATTAACACGCCATTTCTTTAGAGCCAGGATTGATACTCTTAAAAATATTGCCGCGCATATTGTATTCCACGTTAACATAGAAAAAGGATTTTTTTCTGTCAGCATTGATGAATATAGTGATATTATTGGCATAAATAATTATAGATATATATGTAAATAATTTTGTTCGAGCAATCGGATTGCAATGGCTCCAGTGGAGTAACGGTTCCGGATATATTGCATTCTTGTTGAAAGTGTTTCGAAATGTCAATGTATAATATCAATTTGATTTATCACGGAAAATATTCAATAAATACTCAAAGGAAAATGAAACGCAACTTTTTCAATGTGTGATCTTTATTTGTAGAAAATTAGGTAGCACTTAATTTTTTATGAATTCTTGCCGGTTGTTCGCTATCAGGCTGCATAAAATACAATGAACTCATATATATTTGACACATTTTTTGTTTGTGCCGGAATGTCTATCTCATAGAACCAGCTTGTGCTGAATAATGCGTCCTGTGTTTGTTTCCATATTACGGTTTGCTCTTCTCTCATTTCTGTTTCAAAAAGACTTGCTTGTTTGAATTTCAGAACACCCCTCAAATTTATACAAATGCATAGCTTTCAAGAATATATGATGCCTCGCAGTACATTTACATAAATACAATTCTGTTGCAACAGCATTTTTGTCAATCGTCTCCGAAAGTGACAGTTAATTATCAGGAATCATATAAGAAACTGAAATTGTTGTAAACGAAATCTGACACTGCAGACAGTTCTTAGTCTGTACACAATCTAAAAAAATGGCGATATTCACAGAAAGTTCAATATCAGTAGCGTTTTTGAAATTCCCTGTACATGGAAGTTTCACGTCTTTAATTGTATGTTTTCATATGGACAGTAACTTCAAGTGATAATGCTTGCTTCAATAGTGTTTTACAAACCACCTCGGGTGATATTATGTTGTATGGGTTTTTAAAGTGGTATATGTGGCAATATTACCCGCCTAGATTAATGTTACTCTAGCCGTTAGGCGAGGTGGCGGGTAATATATCAATATATATCTCGTCAATAACCAATATTATTTCTTTGTGCATTAAAGAACTGCACACGTGTATATTAGGCATATATTATCTGCCTGACCCGTTTTTATCAATTTCTTATTACGAATCGACGACCAATCAAAAGACTGGATATGTCTTGGACAGTATAAACATGTGTATTACAATATGGACACGGTAGACAGAGATGAAAAGCTAACAGAAATTCAGTTACAAGTGCAATATTTTGAAATTATTTATAATTATTATATCATATTTTGTCACATTAAGGATTCAACTCTTATTTTCTACACATGCATTCACCAATTACTTTTTCTATCTTTATTTTACTGGAGGACATGTTTAAACCCACGCTTACTTTGCGCACTAATGCAAAAACCTGATATATTTTCTAAAACAAGGACACAAATCGTAATGTCGTGAGCCTGAATACGTATTAAATAAAACAGTGAATAATAATATCGTATACCTATCACAAATACTGATTGGCCGATAGCGAGCACTCGCAGGGTCTACAAGCGTATGTGCAGACCTGGAAAATAACGTGTCGACCTGCGCGCGGATTTGGAGACGCCATTTCTGTTATATTTTCGATTATTTTCACTACGTTTTATGAGGAATACGATAAAATAATTTTAGAATCATGTTGAGATCTGCAAAACTATATATTGACCTCAGCATTAGTCTATAATTACCAATCCGCTTGTTGTTAGTACTTGTATAGAAAACCAGTTTAAATAGTTGCACAAAACATTTGACTTACTGAGCGCTGTTCATGTTTCGTCTGAAATATTCTGAAATATTCTCCGATACACATAATGCTTTAAATAAGAACTTCATTAACGCAAATTTTATGTATTTTGTTGCACGCGCACAACGTGTGTTTTATTTTGCAGGAAGCCTGTTTGCATTTACAAGGTTTGACAAAAAGGAGTGTCCGTCTTTCGGCACGCTATAGTTCTTATGGGCTTATTTTATTTCATGAATCGCCGTCTTTATTTGTCTAGTACATTGTGTAGACAAGTGATTTTAAAATTGTTTAGAGCAGTTGTAGCACTGAAAGTGTCGAAGACGTCCGGAACTAGTTGTAGTATATTATTGACTACAATTTTCTTTTTACATACCGTATTAGTTATTTTAAGCTTTGAAGATTTTTCTATATTCATGTATACTTTTAACCAATTTTCTTTCATGTTTCCTGTGTCATCTTATATAAGCTTGAATATAATTAAATAAATACTATATTTGAAGTGATACAATAGAAAATATGATTGTGAATGAAATATATACTAACTTCAAAGCTTTTATTTCATTGACAAATAATATAATTGACTACTGTCCACATTCGTTGTCAGAAATTACATTTGTCATTTTCACTGTTCTACGTAAATGTGAAATATTGTTAGGAGTTTTTCTGAGACGGTCGCTTACATCCTAGAACAAACGATAGTCTACATATACATGCATGTTAATAACGATTATGACTTTATTTGTAGTTACTTTCGAAAGCGCCTGTTTTCCAATCAAGAATATCGTTAGCATCGTCGTCAGATCAACAATGCAAAACATCACGCTTGTGAACATGTAAATTATTAATGCGTTTGAAAATGAGAAGTGCATTAAACTTGTTTATTTTGCTTGTTTTGGTTTTTGCTAAAAGCCATCGAAACGTTTGTGTTCAATTTCAGAATAATTAGAGTGTGTACTTTTGCATCAGGAACGTGGATGAAAAATAAATGTTTCGATTATCCTATTGAGATGAAACTCTACGATCCCCTAAACATTTTAATTGGTACCTAATTCCATTGAAATGACGCCAAATAATGGGCTAATTCCATTGAAGGGAAGTTTAAAGGTTTATGTACCTGTTATGCCCAAATAAAACAAACGAAAAGTATTAGAAACATTCAGTTTGTCCTATCCTGTCATATTTTATTAGAAAATAATTTATGATTACATTGCACAATTTTTTGTTATATCTTTAGCCGCTAGATGGGGTTCGTTTGGGAGTTTAGATTCGATACCATTACATGGAAATTTCAAGCAATGATGCTCATGATTGAGTCCTTGCACATTTGCAGTTGTCTAAATTGAATTTAAAATTATTTTGATAGCATGCTATGCTAAATAATAAAAAAACAGAATGTTCGCATGAGTGGTGATATACACTCGGTAACAACATTTCATTAGTCATTTTCATGGTAGCGTTGATATAAATCAGATATTAACTATAGACAAAATTTCCTCTAGCGTTACTCTATTACCGTTCGATTTAATTATATCTAAGGGATGTGAATTTCTACTTTCTATGTTATCTCGCGTGACCTCTTCGAGAAATTATTGCAGTCGATAATCTTATCACGCCATTTATAAAAGTAACTTTATTAATCCTTTAACACTGTTGGAGAATCGACAGTTTAATTCAAAAGCTTTTGGAAAGATCGAACTCTTTGTCATGTTGGTACAGACGATAACTGAGAAATTTCAGACACAACCGTTCAATATCGGGAAATTGCATCAAATAAAACAGCAATTTAAAATGGTACGATATGAAAATTAACTTCTATCATCTTTTGCAAGCAACAAACTCTATAGAAGTAACGAATAATGATTACTGATGACATGAAGACATAATAAGTGGGATAATGATGAACACATCATCAATGTGAGTTAGATAGAAACATACATCTCGTAAAACGAGCATCTACCCGTGAACATTACTGTTTCAAATAACGACTCGAGTATTCATTTTGATAAAAAGTATAGTCTCTAGAGATCCATTGACAGAGAACAAACTCGGAAAATTACAATTCCTGGAATGTAAAAGGAGTTTTAAAAAATGAAAGATTAATTTAAGCACATAATAATATTTTTGCTACAGAGCCGCATTTGTGTCATTTTACTAGTAATGGATCCTGGAAAGCTATGTATTTTGATCTTTTGTATTTTTGTGGAGTGTGTTCCTCAAGTTACAAAAGGTAAGTAATTGTAATAACCGACATACATAAACCGTATAGCACATAATAAAATGAATTTAATAAAACCATTTTTATGATATGAACCACTTTTAAAAGCCTACATGGGTGTCTGTAAAAAGACGTTCATCACAAACGCTACAGTGTAAAACGTTCAAATCCAAATTCAACCACTTTACATCACCCAGAATAAACAATCACACA
This sequence comes from Saxidomus purpurata, assembly GCA_022818135.1. Classification (NCBI taxonomy): domain Eukaryota; kingdom Metazoa; phylum Mollusca; class Bivalvia; order Venerida; family Veneridae; genus Saxidomus; species Saxidomus purpurata. The sequence goes on along the minus strand of JAFMSR010000006.1, from coordinate 50,353,796 downwards.
ACTTTTTTCGATATGTATTTTAATAATATTTCTATTTACAATTTCATGTGTGCTCTTGAAAAAAATATAACTTACAACTGTCGCCTTACTTGCCGTGAATTTACTTTGTGTTTCGTCAGCTTTGACACAAAGCTTTTTAATGTATAATCGATCTAAAAATTAAAATGGTGCTTGAATATATGCACTATGTTGTCTAAAATCAGTCGAAAAGATTTTAGGTAAAATCAGATACATATGTACTACCGAAGAAGTTCATAAATCAAAAGAACAGCTGCTGAAACTATCTAAGCATGAAATAAATATCAAAGCATGGAATTTACTAGCATAATATGTGTTGGTTATCATTACTTAGGTCGGTCGGTTGAAGATTAACGTTATAATGATCTATCAAACTTAAGCTACTATGTTGGTGATAAGATAAGTTTTCTTTCGAGTTTAACTTTCTTTCACTTCGTAAAAATATCGATTCATTTATGATAAAATGGCTAGTTGTTGCATAGTGTCACAAGCAGTATCGTTCTTTTTCCCCACTAAAGTAATTTGAGATTCCTATTTGAAACATAACTGAAAGGACGAAAGCATCATTTTCTTAATACGCCAGTCATACAATCGACATTTCTGCAATAGCTTACAGGCAGTTTTATAGTATTCACTTCAGTTATAACGCTGTTACTAAATTCTGTATCGCTGTCTTTCTATACAACTAAATGTTCCTTTGTTTTGACAATAAATTCTGTACCGACGTCTAACTATAGAACTTGATGTTCTTTGTATTGTCAATAATTGATATCTAAATGACAGACAGAGTATTAGCAGCCAGTCCTTATTTGGCTTAAACCAACTCAAAAGTGTCGTCTTTGCAATATATTTAACTTATTTCCCAGCCAGATGCAAAAGATCGCGAGAAAATTGCTGGCAAGTAGTACAAGTTGTCACATTTGTCTACACGTTCGTGTTTTGTGGTAGACGAAAGTTCACATCACAGCTGGTTCTGAGCGTGTACATTAAATATTCAAGACTATCGTCTAAGTAAAACATAAAGAAGCCTAAAAGAAAAAAATCTCATTTCTTTCGTCATTTCTAACATTTAAACTGTAGCTTAATTTCAACCTTTGGTTTTTCAGATTTGACAAGGTGAAAAAACTTTGCAATTTCTGAATATCAAAATTAAAAAATACCATATATCTATGCTCACATGACTGTCTGATTGTGACCGTCTTCAATAATTCCATAAGACAGTCTTTTACTGTGCTATGTCTTCGTAAAGCTATCATATTTTGTCGTAAGTGTCTTTCCAAATCTCATGATGTATTTATATAAGAAACCCGAAATTGTTAATTTATGCATGTCATTTCGCTGATGCTTAAAGCTTGTGTGAATTGATAGTGTTTCATTGGTAAGACTATAAATTAAGTTATGGATGTAACTCATGTTAAATATTATTGCATGTGTATTTTCGTCCGTGAATAGTGTTCATGTCTTTCTCTGGATGTATTCCATACATATAGCCTGTTCGTTTTTATTGAATATTTTTTCGCCTTTTCTGTAGAAATAAAATATTCAAGAAGATTGTCTTTCATAAAAACGAACAAAATTGGATTAAGTTCAATCATTACGTTCCTGAAGCTTTAACTTACGGTAAATCTAATCTTCAGATAGAGGAGACATTTTCCACATACTTTAAGGATTGAAAGTTCTTGTGAGAATTTTGACTAAGGGCAGTGGTGTAAGGTTCTTAATCGTGGTAAAGTTGTAGCCAGAGTGAATATTTATATTTAATCATTTAAAGCGAACCTGTCTTTCTCTATGTAACTATATATGTAATTTACCACATATACATAGAACTTACTCAATTTCTGTTTGTTTCACACTGCGGCTGTCACTATTTCCTAGACCTAACTTAATTAAATGATCGATAGTCATTCAACTCTAAAATATATTGAAAGTAAATAAGCTAGTTAGACTAGGGACGAAACTTTCAAATTCTTGCCGACTTTAATGCTTTTATTTATTGAGGAAGATGATGTAAAATACCACTTCTCATAGAAGTTTATCTCGCTGCTCCAAAATCAATCTTCATATTGGAATGCAACATGACAATAATAAAGACATTAACAGTAGGAGACAAAACCATGTTTAATATCATTAATAGTATGATATCACAAATAATAAGATGTCTTACACCGATTGTAAAACAAATACTGTATCGACGTATATGGCCAAATGTGATAATCTCACGTTCCCATTTATCCAAACACCTTATATGGAAATTATTTACCGCAGCATTTTAAGAGAATGTGACACTTGCAATGAAACTGATACAAGCTACACCTAATCATAGCTACACGCCAATCATCTGTACAATATGAACGGAGATAATACATTCATAGTAGCTATTCTGAATGGATTTATCAAAGCTATTCAAACTGACGAAAGGTGTTTATCATTTTTTCATTATTAACACTTTTCACAAACATGAAGGAACTAAAATCTCTCTCATTTCCCCGTAACAGATGTGTTTGAGCTCGCAGTGACTTGAAAATTACTTCGGTCAAGTATAATGTATTGCTTTTAGAAAATGTCAGACATGTAGCTATTTTATGTATTCCTAACCGTATTTCACTACGCTTATACTGCTTAATAAGACCCATTATGATTTACGTTGGAATATTGGCTCCAATTTACATGTGCCAATGCAAACGACTTGGTAAATAAAAGAAACTCTGGCGCGATTAAACTAGACGAATACCCCTACATTTTCTGGACATTTTCCAAACTCTAAAAGTTCCCATACGATATTAAAATTTCCAGACAATTCCATTACAGTTAAACATTCCATTGACTTTCCATGACGAATGAAATTTCTGTTACCAAAACGATGATCTAACTCATATTGTGAATCGAGATTTTGTTCTGTATGAACTAAGACCTGAAGGTTATTTCAATCAACATATAACGTAGTATTTTATTATATGAAAGCAAAAGGAAAACAAGGTGAAGGGTAGTATAAATCTTAACTGGAATATACACGTATGCGTGATATATACAAATGGGATATTTGATACACCACAAAACAATTTCAGATCACTTGGCTCGCGGAATAATAAATAATATATCGATTTTTTTTGCAAATTTCTTAATTAAGATTATTTTCTTTCACATCATTTTCAACAGTAATGCATTTGAATATGTTCAAAATGTTACATTATTCCATAGTTTCAAGTTAGATTTGTCAACTGCATCGGTGTTAAGCATCTTAAGTAGAAATGGTTCAACATTATTTACTTGAGATAGTACACGTTTACTAAATTCAGTGCAAGTAATGCCCTTCACTTTGTTTTGACAATAGTAGATGTTTAAAAAAGATGTTTCCTTTCTTAGGCCAACTACGAAGCACTGTCTTTGCAATGGCTTTAATTTGTTTCCCAGCTTAAAGAAAAATATCTAGACAAAGGTTCTAGCAAGCAGCGCAAAATGTCATAGTTGTCAAGTCTAACATCACACGCAGTACTCTGTGTACACATAAAATATTCATGACTTTCGTCTAAGTAAATCATTCAGAATCTTGCAAAGCGGCGACTTTTCACAGACAATGACATTTCCGTACCTTAAAATGTATATGTATTCCTGGAAGAAAACGTTTCTTGTTCTTAAATGTATATTCTATGAAATAAAAATCATTCACGTCAGAAAGTATTAATTTGTTTCTTTGATTTATTGCTTTCTGTAGTTCATATTTAAACCCAGCTCACTTTTCACTATTAAGAAGCAGACATTGATATATGTTTCATGACGGTTACTTCTGGTACATCAAAACAAAAGTGCAATATATCAGTCCCTAAATATTTGGTTGTCTTTGATATAATGAAGCCCCTCCGAATATTCATGCAAGCACTGTCTTCATAAAGCTTTACATTTCGACTTAAGTGTCTTTTACATCTATGTTATGCCTTCAATAATTAATTCCATGCATGTCGTTTCACATACGCACCCCTTTTATCATGCTGGAAGCCCGTCTGAATGTATACCGTTAATGAGAGGGATTGTCTGTCTTTCGACACGCTATAGTTTGTAAATACTAATTAAGTAGCAGATTTTTTATTCGATCCGCCGACGTTTCTTTCCGTCTTTCTAATATAAACAAAAAAAATATAAAAACATTTAAAGCTGCTCATCTTCAGAGGTTTGGTTGGAAAATAAAGTTATTCGAACTGTCTGAAACTAACATATTTTAGAACGAATCATCAAACAAAAAGGTTCCTGTATAAATTACTGTAAAGAATTTCAGTATTTTTGAAATTGTACGCAACCATAGTATAAAGTGTTGGAATCCAAATAAAATATTGTAGGGTAGGATAGCCTTCAAACCAAACCAAACCAAACAACACTTTTGATATATGTTCTCAAATTGTAAATTGATTTTTACACTTGTCGTTGATTCTAGTATTTACTTATACATGTTATAATTTAATATATAGACAAATATTTAGACAAATAAAAAAATTAAAAAGTGGGCAAGCAGCTTCAGTGCATTGGCTTCTTTATGTCTAAGAATTCTACCGCACAGTTTATTGCGGTGTTTTTCGAGTTTGATGAGAACATTGTCAGTGTGTTTAGGAAATTTCGGAAAAAATAATTGAAGTACCCTTTCGGCATTTCTTACTCAAAGTTAAGTAGATACTTGTAAGAACTTGTAATGATGTGCTGATGACATTGTAATCAAATATTTGTATAGCACCATCAGATATTATCATAATTGTTAAATATTTGCATTATTAATCTTCTTTAAGCAAGTTATTACCAGAAATATTTGCGCTATATCGATACCGGCTTTTAGACAGTTTAAATACTACCATAAACCGTAATAAAAGTGCGATTTGTTTCCGCTTGGCAATGCCTGGTTCAAAGGCATGGGATAAACTGTAGTACATGCCCTTCGTCTATAGACAGCCCTTTCATTTGAATCTAAATACTTTTCAAACTTATCGCCTTTAAAAGATTCAGGAAGGTCCTGGTCACCTTGTGTCATGTGTGAGATCGGTCAGATAACGCAATCTTGTTTACACTCTAGCATCTCTTGTTATCATCAGTTTCTCATGAAACTTAAGCAGAAGTTTGGTTTTGAAGAAGAACTTCATTGTGTCACGTGGGTAACGCAATCAAAACAAAAAAATCCTTGTTGACACCAACATGAGCTACTGTTGATAACTGCTACACAGAAAATTTGTGTAGCCATATTCAAGCGAAATAGACATATATGTTTCTTCAGTACAAAATATTACATATATCACTTTGAAAACCTGACTTACGAGGCTCTTTTAAATACTGTTAATTGACATTCATTATTTCAATTACATGTATCTAATAAATTTCTTGACAAACATTTGAATATCATCTACATATCCGCCATTTCCATATAGATTTAATATTATTTACCGGAATTTACGAGGAAATCAAAGACAATCATTATCAGATTACCGGATCAATGTCATCTTAATTGCAATTCGATATAGATTGTGTATGGTTGCGGGTTATATTCCAGTGAATTAGTTACAGAAATTGTCCATTGTCAATTGTTATGTACTACATAAAGGCAATTTTCAAGCTATATATTCAAAGTACGGAAGCAAAATGTAGTTAACAATACATGATTTATTGCTCATGTTATCTTACTCATTCTGAAACATGATCAAACACAACTGCACTAGATGTATCATAGATAAAACATTCAAGGAAATCCACTGCAAGGCGAGTAATATTAGTCGAGTAATGGTTCTGGGTAAATACAGTTATTTTCTCGTTAGCTGACATTTTGTTGTAAGGTTTTACTGGTTGAAATGTGCAGTTTTAGTCCTTAAAACATGTTAAGACTTTGGAAAAGAATAGGCAAGGAAACAATACGTATATTGTATAGTCAAAAATGCAACACCATACTTTAAAAAGATATTTAGCTTTGTTATTCTTATGTAACTTAACTTTACAGATTGACTTGTCCGTCTTTCAATTTGAAAAGTGTCATTTTATTTTTCAAAAAGGTTCTCAGTGAGACAAACCCTTGCTAAGTAGCAAATAAAGGTTATGATCAGACCGGCTGTCTTATCATGTTTCACACTAGTGGAAAAAGCAGAATAACTTACCACCAGCAGTGTGAGGCTGAATTGAACGAATTGTGTGAAATGATATCTTCAATTCTGAGTGTTGTAACTAAATATTTTACAGAAAACATCTGTTTTGACCTCGGATATACATCCACCGGATACATTGATTCTTAATGGATGTTTAAAATATCCCGTATAAAGTACACCTAATTCAGTCCAGAATAAAAACATTTATTTTATGATTTTCAGTGAAATACTGAAATATATCGGTGAAATAAAATTGGTATTTCACTGTTTCAAAGCAGTGAAAATATCAGTTTTATTTTCACTGTTTTTGCCGAACTACTTTTTAACCACATTCTAAACAAAAGTCCCATATTTTCACACCCAGGATCTCCAGCTCGTCCTCTATACAAAAGTATCATACACATGATTGTCAGTGAGTGATTAATTACGTTAAAATACTTAGCTTTATCCAATTTCTCACCTATGCGATACATATTTCCCCTTATTTATCGGTGATAGAACATTAAATAAAATTGAAAAATGGCTAGAGCTCTATAAAATTTATATTTTTGAAATAAACATAGGGTTGTTGGTATTCATTTTCTTAGTTAGATCATTTTGTATCCATCTATAGCAATTTTGAATAAAAATTTGAGAAAAGGTTGATTTTTCATTTTTTTTTCACCACCATTCAATTTTCACAGTAATTTCTTAATACTTGTATGATCATGGTCTGAAACCTATAAGTCACCTATAAAAAGTGGAAAACTACCTCTACAATCGCTCATTATTCACAAATGCATTAAATTGTGACAAATTTTGCACTTAGGTCAGCCCTGTACCGAGCATTTTTTAATGAATGAAAAGCTGATTGATTATTACGCCACGATTCATGGTGTGACGAAGTGCAGACTTATTTAATAAAAAAAAATCAATTTAGGCCTATATCTAATGAATTGATGTTTCATTTTCGCTGTATGATAAAGATTGAAATGACTTCTTAAATACTTTTATCTGAAATAATCAAAATATTTTGAACTACTTTTGTTGTGTTTTCAGTAATGATGGTAGTACTCATTCTGGGGTTCTCCAGGGGGAATAAGAAATACTATAATTAACGCCACTCGTGAAAATATCAAAATTATCCTCTATATACATTATGAATCTTATTGATTTAATTCAAGGTATTACGCACTCAGTACATTTAGTTAAGTTTCGTAATAGTGAAAAACAGTCTGACACTAAAAACCAACTGACGCTTGCCTCTATACAAATAATTTGGAATTACCAACTCTTGTAAAGCATCTTTTTCAGATGACTTCGATTTTATGATTGTCGTTTGTTTCGCTAAAGAAAAGCTAGAATGTAATCAATTTGGCGTTTCACTGTAATTGAGCTTCCGATAGACTCTAATTTAAATCAGATCTTCGGGGTAAAATACCATTCAATACTTAAATAAAGTATTAAGAAAGTCCTCTTTATATATCAAAATAATGGCCTACATTATTTGTACATTGTTTGTTGTAATATGTAGGTGCTTGTTAGTCGATTAACCTTGGTATTAAGCATAATGATAAAACCCTTAAAATATGTTATACATGTACATTCATTTGGGTATATTGTACTAATATCAGTGGTGTCATACTTGCTACAAAGGTACGTTTTTTTAATTTTTAATTTTGTATATTCTTACTTTGATGCCCAGTTAAAAATGTCTCAACAGTTTTCGTTTAATATTTCTTATCTATTTATTTATATTCAAGTGAATTAAGTTTTCGTTAGATAGTTCAGCACTAGTCCGATTTTAAAAGGTTTTTCTTATATCGAAAACATGTTATTCCAACATTCCATAACAAAACTAAACATTTGTCACCCATCATTCCATTATACCTAACATTGGAAAGAAATTAACTGCGCCGTTTCTCGTTTCCATTTGTACGTTTCACTCTTAACATTTCCTAGAAGAAATAACTGCAGACGAAATGATACTCTCTGCTACATGTTAATCCTTCGTACAATATGTATCATTCTTTTTTTTATTAAATTATATATCAAGTCAATGACAGTGACTGCGAGCCGCGTAGGGTGAGGTTTACCAGAAGCTATTGAGATAATACATTCATCATCTAATGAAAAGGGAATTTTCCAATCCTTTAATACCGGCAGAGAAAAGGCATCATTTTTCAATTATTTAAAGTTCACACAAAGTACGAGGCACTAGAGTGTCTGTCATATTCCTGACACGTTATATCGTCTTTTACAATTAATTATAAATTACTTCTGACAAGCATAACACAATGCTTAAAACAATGTCATGCTTATAGATCATTATTCTAAGCTGTAACTATTGATATTAAGCACCGTCATGAATTACTAAGATACATTCTGGAATACGAGGTCCAATCCAATGCTACAAATAATCTCCTAATTGATATTACTAAAATCACGGCATCTACCTAAGCCATAAATAAAACTTATGTTTGACAGCCAGTTGAATATCTCGGGCGTTTTCTAGACAATTTTAAAACTTCAAAAGCTCAGAATTTTAAGCTTTCTTGTAATTACCTTCAGATTTCAAGTTATTAAAATTTCGCCTTTTTCTCACATGTTGGTACATTATTTTCGGAATGATGATCCCTCAGTTTGTCTAACAAGACATATTTTAAGTGATCGAAGCCCAGACAGTAATTCAATCGTCTCAGTAATCAGCAGTTGATTATCTTAAAAACAGAAATAATATCAAACAGGGAATGCCACGTACCAAAAACGCCCCCCAAAAGCCCCACAGCACCCGAGGACACCACCAACACACACACACAGACAACACACACACAACACACACACACACACAACTGTACACACACAAACATACACTACCAACACACACAAGCAACAAAGCAAACACACGAGGACAAAACGAACAATAACGGAACACAGGGGCACCGCCTTGGAACGGTCAGTGGCAAAAACACCACTGGGAGCTTAAACCGGTTTGGTGCGCACCCAACCTCACTCTTACCCCACCAGTTCCAAAGTCACAGGACAGTGTAAATAAAAAGTAACCCTGCTAGGTGAATCTCTAACACACGGATGGAAACAAAAGGCATGGTATGTAAAACACAAAAAGCTCGGTATAAAATATAAAAAGCAAACCTTGAGAACCAAAAAACGTAGTACTCAATGCATTTGCAGAAGGCAGAGCACCAAGAGAAACACCCTTAAGGGCCCGACGAAACAGACCAGAGGACAGAAATCAAAACAGTTTCGTCCCAGTGTGATTTAAAACTGCCCATCACAGAGTCCTCCCCCTCTTCCGTCAGACACAATCAAAGAGGGAAGCATAGCGTCCAACTGTAAACGGGTTGAACACCAAACAACTAAAAACAATTAAAAAACTACTTTAAAATGAAACAAAACAATAACTTATAGCAATATATCGCTAGAACAATTTTAACACTTATTGTTCTTTCAAACTGCTTGCTACAGCTCAGTCAAGTATTGAGGTCCAAGGCAAATTAGGCAGGCTGGATCCGAATCTATAGGAAAAGGTTGACTCAGTAGCACTGCCACTTTCATCATATATAGCTGTTTAACCTTAAGTGCTGTATTTGTAATAAATGCATGAAAACTGTTTCAGCAAACGAAGACGCAAGTGATTCTTTCAAATAAAAGCAACATTGTTGCGCTGACTGATTTAAAACATCTCTTTCACTTTGTGTCTCGTTAAACGAACATTGTGCAGATCATCAATTACAAGAAATACTGATTAATGATTACAGAAGCAGTTTTCGATAGAGATCAGATATTTATTACAGATGGGAAATTGCATTCCCAAAACTCACACTTGCAGTGACAATACTTTACTTTATGAAAGACTACAGAGCCAAAACAATTTTAAGATTAATTGAAACAAGATTTGTTTCTGCCTTAGAGTCGTATTAATGAAAATACTGTTTAAAGAATCAAAGCTCGAAGGAGATTGCAATACCTGGATGTTTTGTATTATTTCGGAGAGTATTCTAGTTTTTACACGAGATAATCATGCTCAAGCAAATAGCATTGTAACTTATATTTCAGGAAAATAAACTACATACATGTATCATTTGCGGTTTTTAGTTATTACTCTTACAGAACATTTTAATTAAGCACTGATTAGAGGTGAAAACTACCATCTAACTGGCCGCCTGTCAGAATGTTCAAAAATGTACAATAATATTTTCATTTTCGTACACAAACATGCTTTACTTCATTCTCATTTTAAAAAGGGCAGACATAATATTGGCAAATATTTCATTCACTGATGCAGTTCGTCATTTGAAGGAAAAGACTTATACCGGAAAACGTCCCATACGATATAATATTTCTAAGTAACATTTTAATCAGTCGTGCTTTATTTCATTACTGTTCGATTTAATTACATGTGAATTATTTTATAGCGTGACCTCTTCGAAAATTATTGTAGTCGATAATCTTCTCACGCTGGATAAAATTTCTTTCCTAATCTTTTAATACTGGCGGAGGATTGGTATTATTTCGTAGTTGTTGGAAAGATCGAACTCTTTGTCAAGCGAGTGTATTTTCTGTGTAAGTTAGGTGCAGATAGTAATTCTATAATTTCAGACGCAACAATTAATTGTCGGGGAATTTACATGAAGATATCCTTGCAATATAAAACAGTATGTATAGATAGAATCTCAAGGTCTAAGATTAAGCTTTTGAAGTCCGATACAGATGCATGATAACTGTTGTTAAAGCTAGTCCATGAAGGATTCTGAGCACAGTCGGTAACATTTTTGTCTTGGTTACAAACGTATCGTCAAAGATCATTCACTTGTGAACTAGCGATGATGTATTCATCTTGATTATTTGATAGAAACCGGATATTTATAAGAAAATTATTAGACTAACATTTGGATTTGTCTTCAGAAAATCATGAGACATAACTGACGGAGGTAAACTTTTAACATTAATTAATATAAGTGTTTGTGCGACAAGATGATATTTATCTAAATGTCATTCAAAGACTGATGGACTGCGAGAACTTCAAGATGTATACTTTGATATTTTGTATTCTTGTGGGATGTGTTCTGGAATTTACAATAGGTATGTCATTGTATAGACAAATATGATTAATGGTACTAATCCACCAGGGATACCTGACAGTGACGTCATATTGTGTTTACACTTTCCAATTGTGTTTATGTTTCCAATATTTACCTTTATATTTATTAGATTATGATCCTGTTTTCTTACATATAGCCTGCATGAAAACGTTGCCCAGAGGATAAAGGCGCTGTGGTAGTAACCGAAAGGTACCGAGTTCGAAACCTGCCAGCGGAACCTTTTTCCTGCACAGATTTTTTTCAATTGTATCCTTATCTTGATTTTCTCGTGCTTCACGAAGAAGGCAACATGAACATTTGCTATATTATATAATAAAATAAAGCTTGATAAAAATAGAACACAAAAACAAAAAAAATATTAAAACAATTTTTCCCCAAAAAAAGAAAGCAAAGTTAACAGGCCTTTCGAACTATAAAATTTTGCCCCCAAAAAGAAAACATAATATATCTCGCCGACCACACGTTTCGAACTAGCATCGCCTGCGTTTCAAACAGACAGCACATCCACTGGGCCATACCTTACTTTGAACATCTCAATTGATAGGGACACATTTCTATCTGTCATAAGTATACATTCGTTTTGGGATATACCATGCTTATTTATAGTTTGTTGACAAAATGACGTCACTGTCAACAATTGTTGGTGGATTAGTACAATGAGCAATACATAGCAAAAACTTCTAAATAGAATATCAAATGACCATGATCACATTGACATCATTGATAGAATTGGATTATATTTACGTGCGCTAAAACAGACTCAACATATTTTTCACTGTCGCCTCGGTATATTTCTTTCGAAAACGTTTCTTATTAATAACAATATCATTGAAATAATATCTGCATTAAATTTTTGTGTTTCTATAATTCTGTAATTCCAATCAGCTATTTTTGTAAACCCAAAGCACACACGAGCCGCTAGATCAATTAGGCTGTACTCAGGTAACAACATGCTTAATAACATGCGGCAAAATAATGTTACCAAGTTATAATTCAATATGTATTTTCAATTAAAAAGGAATTTTGAATTACAAAATATCTACATGTGTATGTAATCGAAGCAATTTTGAGGTGAGTCATTACAAGACTAGTGACTGATTTTAAACAATATACTTTTATTTAAAGTGATATTCCCTTTTAAAATAACCAAACATATTTTAAAATAGACGACTTATAAAATGATTATTATTTATGAAAGGGAATCGTTCCTATGTTACTATTTAGAATATGTTTTAACTAATATACGTACACGTATCACAGTTTTATTTTTATTGAATATAGTTAAATTCATTTTGACCATCCTGGTCAAAAATTGGAAATCTTACTTCGCCATGATATAGTATTACCATTTTAAAGAGAGTTAAAGCTTACGATTTCGTATTTAAATTGATTTATATTTATTTGAAATACCAAATGTCCTTGTCAAAAATTGGAAATCTCCATAATGTGTACGATGTATTTTCAAGTACTAACAAAGTATAAGTTGTTTTTTTATGTATTTAAAATTGTATTTTAAAGATCTAACTTGGCCATGATTATTTTATTATTACCATCTTAAAGAGAAATGAAACTGTAGGACTTCGTATGTAAGTTGATTTACATTTATTTGAAATCGTATTCAGAAGTAATGCATTACAATATGTTCAAAACGCGACGCTCTTACCAAATCAGCTACCGGCATTTTAATGCGGCTGTGTATGGACTGAAGTTTAAATCAATCTTCAAACGCTTTCTTTGCAATGTGTTATTCTTCCTAGCAAGAAAAATTATCGGGAGGAAATCTCTAGCAAGTTGTGTTAAATGTCACATTTGTTTTTTTTTGTAAAGGCAGTCTAACACCACATGCCGTACTCGGTATGCGCATGAAATATTCAGGAGTGTCGTCTAAGTGAAAAAGAGCTTAAAAGCGGTTATTTTCACAGAGAGTAACACTTCAGTAACTAACATGTACTATGTTTTATTTACTATAGGCAAGGTTTTGTAATTTATGAAATATAAATGATTTATATTCTATGCAAGAGGTTATGAACCTTTTTCTATGTTAATGGCTTACGGTTTACGGATTCGAGCGTCAGTTCACCATTCAGCATTAACATTGAGAAAGTGATATATTCTGCATTACATCAGACAAATGAACCGGAACAAAAGCATTGCTATTTCTGGTGCATAAATACAAAAATACAATATTAATATCAGTCCTTACAATTTTGATTGTTGGTTAAGATGGAGTGCATACATGGCTAAAACAAACATCAATGCAATAACTCAATATCACTACATGAGCATAATAACCATGGCGTGCACACCAACACCAGGGATAACACAGAAAGTATGCACTCTTATTTCCATTGTTGTTCCTTTGTGTTGATGGCATGATATGAGAGAGGCAATAAATAAATGTACAGTTTCACAGAATATAACACAATTAAGAATGCAGAATCATATCACAATTCAATCTTATCACACTATATTAAATTAATTAAATGCAACTATCACATTTTATTTCTGTGAGACAGTATTAGAGCTGTGCGAGTTAGGACGAGCACTGATGTGAACAACGGCCATCTGGCTAAATCAGGGACAGTCTCAAACTATTTTATTTTAAGGAAGCTTTCATGGTATTATTTCAGGGACGTAGACAAAGGCACATTTGATATTGAACCTCGATATTTATGGGCGTTTGTACTAAAGAAGGAAAAATGGATGTGTATATATATTTGTTATTATTACATTTTGCGAGAATGATCTATAAAAAATGACCAATCTGCTTCTGTCTTTAAACAAGTACAGCACAGATGTTTACAACTGGTGGCAACATACGTCGAGGATACTAGCAATGGACCTGTAGTTTTTCATCTCACTAATTGAATGTTCAACGCATACTCTGTATCTGCGTATATATCTATTAAGCTTAATGCACTGTCTACGCTGCCTTCCGCATTTCCGTGCAAGCTGGGCGCTAGTATACTGAAAGATAGTTCTAATTTGCTGATTCAAATTTAAGAGTGGCAGTGCTACGAGTTAAAGAACTGGAGAGACGCCTGGTGAGAAGACCTCTGGCTGCTATCGTCGCCCTTGCATCTCCACAAGATATCAGAGATATAACGTTGCTGCCCAGATGTCGGATCTTTTGGAAGAATAGCCGGGTGATGCTAGGGCCGATAATCAACCACCTGTCTCTCCTCAAGCTGACATGAATAAGCAACGTGCACAAAGGAGAAAGAAACGGCCACTTAGTGACATCATCCGGGAGAATCAGCTTGAATACAACAAGTGTATCAAGAAAATGCCAAAGATTATGCGTCAACTTGGAGTTCGTTCTGATGGCTCTGATTCTAATTGATTTGTATCATATAAATTCAAATAAAATAAGAAATTTTAAAAACAATTGCAGATATTTTGAATACTTGACCATACACGAACATATGTTTATGTTGGCCTAAGTACCGAACATCATCTTGAGAAAGCCCCCAAGTAATGTAGGCAATTCGGTAGGCAGGCAGGCAGGCAGGTAGGCAGGTAGGTTAGGTAGGTAGATAGATTTATTTTAGTATATCACAGATGTACAAACATGGTTAAAACAAACATGATGCATACATATACAGATAATAAGATGTATACAAACGTTTATAAACCATGATATGCACATCAATACCAAGGATAACACAAAAATGGGAAAAGTGATTCTCCCTTATTTCCATTGTGGTCCTTGACATTGATGGCACACCACGGAAAGGCACGATTATTTACTTCAAATGAATCAATGGTATCACATTTGTATAATATCACAGACCTAGGTTATTACAACATCAATTTATGGATGAGATCAAAGTACTGTATAACAAAAACAATTCAATTATATGAGCATCAATCAGTTTTATGACACTAAAAGCAAGACTGGATTAAAAAGTAATGTACAAAATATACCTATCCAAGCTTTAAGCTGAAAAATGCGAGGAGATCGTTAAGAATGATAAGACACTAAAACAAAAATGCAAAGAGATCGTTAAGAATGATAAGACACTAAAACAAAAATACAAAGTGATCGTTAAGAATGATAAGACATAATGTTAAAACTAGGACAAAAAATGAAGTTTGACGGCTTCCTTAAAATGCTTAAAAACTGTGATATTACGTATCAGCTGTGGCAAGTTATTCCAAAGGACACACCTCTGATAAGCAAAAGACTTTTTACCAAATCCCTTCACCTTGAGAATACAAAAACAACGACTGTCATTAAAATTTAACCTGGATGGATCACAGTCACGTCCGTTATAACTTGCGCAACTCTACTTATATCACATGAATATATAACAGTATTGACAGTACACTGACAATTAAAATGCCTCCATCTTTTTTGTTCATCAAGTTCTGTAAATGAATTTTTAATAAGCTAGGAAGTATTAAAAATTAATGAAACTATAATAATAAAGTATAACACAAATTTAAATTACTGATAAAAGTGGAAAAAAATTACTTCAAGTTATCTAAGAAATGTTTGTAACGGCAACCTTCAAAGCAGAGATTTTAGTGATTTTGTAATCTTATGAAGTATCCTGTTCCACAACATGCTACCCATAAAGCAAAAGGATTTGGATCCAAACTGTTTACCTTATGGAAGGTAAAGTCACCTTTTTTGCTAAGCCTTGTGGTATTGTGGACTTTCCTTGGCACAAAATGGTCACCAATGTAAACTTGGGTTTAACCAGTTCACCGAAAACATAACATATAATTTTCTGTTCTACACGTTCTTTAACAGGTAACCAGTTCAGTTGTCTAAAATGACTTCTACTGTAAATCCAGTACAAATCTCATAGACTTGATCTGAGTGACTTGTAACTTATTCTTGAAGACTTGTGTCCGACAAATGTATCAAATAGAACAGGCATTGCTATTATGACACTAAATAAGGGACATGACCAGTAATGTGTTAGTATGTTGAGTGAGGTAGTCCTTTTTCCGAAATAAAAAGATTTAACTTGGAATTAGCCTTTCGTTGAAGTTATTATTCCATCTGGAATATTTCCATAAGCGTTTCCATTAAATGTCTCAATAAATCTTTCAAACTTCGTCTGAAATGTATTTCCCAAACATGTAATGCGTTTTATATGAGAAACTCAATAGTTAATTTCATGCATTTCGTTTATTACACGCACAAATTTGAATTCTGAAAGCTCGTCTGATGTTGTACCGTTTGATTAAAGTACTGTCTGTCTTTCGGCACGCTATTCTTTGTATAGACTAATTGAGTATCAGAAATTTATTCGATACGGCATCAATTCTTTCTGTTCAACATAGGAAAATACATTTAAAATTCTTTAAGACATTTGTTGCATTGAATGGTTTCTGTCTAAGAATTCTGGAACCAGCACGATTTTTATTGCAGTGTTTCACTTGCTTTGTGAAAACATTGCCAGTGTCTTTAGAATTTTTCAGAAACAAACAAAAGTTGTCTTACTGTTTTTTCTCGCTCAAAGCTAAGTGGATTTGGTGATAAATCAGGAATAGATATGTTTGTGCTAAATATTGTTAGTATGTAGCTCATATTACACACACAAAAATTATCTGAACGCTTATATGGGATTTTAATGTTAGCTGCGTTGTGCTTATTTCCTATTATTTAACCTAAAATTAGAATTATTTGTATTTTCTAAATTTTGCACATCGATATTTCATATCAGACTAAAGTTTGTAAATGTTTCGACAAAAGGTCAGCTGGGATCAGAACAGAAAACAAACTCACTTTAATAGTTTTTTAATCATTCATAGCTCACAGTTTAAAACATTTATTTGGTGAAAAATCGTACAACTTGTGAAGTTTTCCTTACTTTGTCTGTTGATGGAGTAATCTACGACTAGGTAACAATATAGCGGAGAATCAAGTAAATGAAGTATCAAATTGCTATGCACCCACAAAATGATTAAATATATGTACATTAAAGAAACAAGTTATCTATATATGTCTAATCATGTTTGTCTTGCAAATAGACATCTAAATGATTTAGGATATCATTCTTTGTACCATTTTCTGACCCGATAGAAATATATCGACTAACACAACAAATAATTTACAAATCTTATCATCATAAAATAACCGTAGTCAAGCAAAGCCTTACTTCGAAAGTTTCAAAATAAAAGAATAACTGGATACTAAACATCAAACAAAGTCTTATAAACTACATGCGAAACACCTAATAAAAGTGCAATTTGTTTCAAGTTTGCAATATGTCTATTTAAGCTTGTTAATACAATATTAATTGGATCCCTCTTGATGTGTTACAATATGTTTGGCTAAAACAGTCGGTTCTTTGATCCTTATACCTAGATATGTTTGGCAACACTGGCTGGAAAATTACACATATCAATTTTAAGGCTAGTAGGACACCGGTCAAGGTAACGATCATTTTGTTCTAACAAATAGTTTCCCTCAAAAACTGCTGATCTGTTGAGCTTAGGAATCTTTATTTCAGACTGGTTAGTTCACGATCGATTACCCCTCTTGAGGGTATGAATCTAAAGATAACTACGGTGGACTTGATTCCTAAAATCATTTCAATTCATCAACAAGAAATGAAAAGTTGCATAAAGTTACTTATCCGGAACATCCTTCAGTTTCATATTTTGAAAGACTTAAGTTAACTTTAAGGATAATGAAAAACTGTATGTTTAGCAAGAGTTTAAAATGATGAAAAATAAATGTTTTGCTGCAAAATCGTAACTGCTCCAAAATCGATAGTTTGCTCCAAAATCTCTTGCGTAAAATTTATTTCCCTTATTTCGCTTCTTTTGCTATACCGTAATTTTTCACTAAATATAATAAGGGATACAAATGTTTTCCTTTTCAAAGATAAACTTTAGTAATCTCTGGTTATGTTATATTACCCTCCAAACTTTAACTATTACATTCAAGTCGAAACATATAAAGGTTTTGAAAATATGTGAAAATTATTTTCTGTATAAAATATTTTGTTAAAATAAACCGTGCAAAATAGGTGGATAGACAGTTTTTGATTGTGATAGTCGAGAAAGAGTATAGATTTGTATTTCAGTCAATAACAATAAGACTATGTATTGATTCAATTTAATTGGTTATGACTTTCAAATTAGTAATATTCATTATTATGAGAGTATAAATCAGCATCAAATGTCTGTAGTTTAACCATGGTGGTCACTATGACGATTAATATCACTTTGAATTGTATGCTCAGTTCCTTTCAGCGTACAATAGGCATTGTAGATACAGACAATTTCATACTGAAATTCACATCTCTGAGTTTTGCCTCTCAGCAGTGTTGTAATTTAACTGATTTCATATTGGTTATTTTTGTTCTCTCTATTCAAAATCATATATATATATGAAGTATATTTTTATCTTTATCTTTATATGTCATCTGACTTTACATCGAAGCAGGAAATATGTAAGTATCCACCACGCAAAAACAACTAACAGTTTTAACTATTTCTTTTTTAACTGAAAGTATATGGTAGTATGAATCTATTCAAAAGCATAGCGTGAGAAATCATTTGATACCCATCGTGACACTTTAAAATATGTTATGTTACATATCTTTGTGCTAAATAAATTAAATGAGGACAAATTGTTGTATATGATCAAACTAACCATTTTAGATGCCCTTATCTCGTGGAAAATATTTGAATATCATCTACATATTCGTCATTTCCATATAGATTTAATACCATTTATCGGAATTTACGAGAAAATCAAACACAACCATTATCAGATTACCGGGTCATTGCCATCCTATGTACCATGCGATATAGATTTTATAAAGTTCTCGGCAGTATTTTGGTGGCTAATTGTTTTGTACCGAAGCATCAAACAGTTTATCGGTAAATCAGTAATACATGTATTTATCTGTAAAAAAAGGAATATTTCAATCTAGAGATCCAGAGTACAGCATCAAAATGTACTTCACATGTACTTGTTGGATATTACTCAATTTATCTGACTCATAATGAAATATTAACAAACACAATTGCATTCAGATCTTTCACTGACAAAACACACAATGAAAGTCTGTGTTGTGCAATTCTACTAGAAGTATGACAATATGTGAATAGAGCTGCTAGTTTCCCTTCAGCTGACATTTTATTGTAAGTTCTTTAGGTTTGAACGTTGTTGTTATGAGCTCAGAACAAGCTTCATATGAAGACAAGACATGTACTTTATTCTCAAAGATTCGAGGCTATTCTTTAAACAAATGTATAGCTTTGTTATTTTTAAACAGGACTGGTTATCGTTTAGCCGCTAAATTTTTTATAAAAATTTGTCCGTCTTTCAATTTGAACAGTACAATTAGTAGTTGGAAGGCGTGCTCACTCAATAATATCTATAATACAGTGTCGTTCATGATTAGATTAAATGAGTATGCGGGGTGATCAAAACAGAATGATTGTATCCGATTCCTAGAGAGGTGCTGAAAGTAAAAATATAATACTCTGCATAGTCCAGCTAATTAAGCGAAGACATAACACCAAAATGACGATGCTCGATCTTATATGTTTCCTCTCGCTCACCATACATTTCTATTAGATTTTCCTCAGATTAAAAATCAATAGGCTAGCTCTTATATCAAACAATTCGGTAAATATCTTTTAAAAGTACTTTCGCAGGAAAAAAAACAAAAATAAACAGGAGCCTTATATGTTGCACTTCCAGGAGTCTTATATGTTACACCTTTCCTTAACATTATTTCGCTGATGAAGAGGCTGTAGATTAAAAGCTTCTGTATTTCCTCGTTGTTAAAGTACTGTAAATCTCTCTTTTAAGACAGGCTTTGGTAGCAAAAGGGTAATTTAAACTATGAACATCATACTATGAAAGGCCTCTCTAATGATCTAAACAAAGAGACCCGCACATTGGCAAATAATGTTTCTGTGCACGACACAAACGGAAATGTAATTAAGTGAAGTAAACGATATAGAATATGGCTTTAGAAGTTAGTAACTTGGTATGAGGCAAGAAAAATGATAACACAGGCAAAACAAAGCCAGGAAAATGTTTCCTTCTAATTAATTTATTGCATGACACCATAAGAATTTTAAAAATGAAAGTAATGAATTAAACAAAACTCAATTAATGATATTTTCCATATTTACTTAGGTTCTAAAAGTTGTAAAAGATATCTAGATTATACCTAGATTTCGGTCAGTGGAGAAAAGGTGTACCTGGTGTTTCTAGTAGAACACAGAAAGGTATGTATTATACCAGGAATTTAGAGAACCGCATCTTAGCTGGTAAATTATCATTATCTATAAAAACAAAAATAATATCAAACAGGGAATGCCACGTACCAAAAACGCAGCCTCCCCAAAACGAACCCCACAGCACCCAGAAGTGCACACCACCAACACACACAACACACACACACACGCACACGACACACACACACACAAAAGTACACAACACATAACACTACCAACACACACTAGCATACAAAGCAAACACACGAGGACAAAACGAACAATTAAAAGGAACACAGGGGGCACCGCCTTGGAACGGTCAGGGCAAAAACACCACTGGGGAGCTAAACCGGTTTATGGTGCGCACCCAACCTCACTCTTACCCCCACCATGTTCCAAAGTCACAGGACAGTGTAAATAAAAGTAATCCCTGCCAGGTGAATCTCTAACACACGCAATGGAAACAAAAAGGCATGGTATGTAAAACACAAAAATGCTCGTGTATAAATATATAAAAAGCAAACCTTGAGAACCAAAAAACGTATGTACTCAAGCCTTTGCAGAAGGCAGAGCACCAAGAGAAACACCCTTAAGGGCCCGACGAAACAGGCCAGAGGACAGAAATCAAAACAGTTTCGTCCCAGTGGGATTTAAAAACTGCCCATCACAGAGTCCTCCCCTCTTCCGTCAGACACAATCAAAGAGGGAAGCATAGCGTCCAACTGTAAACGGGTTGAACACCAAACAGCGGTGTGTCTCAAAACAGTTGGGTCGTAACCTCTTTTAACAAAACGTTTTATAATTTTAGCAAATACAGTTGGAAAATGCCATGACCCAAAATCTTACGAAGTTTGTAAACCACATCCCCATAAAAATCGGGTTTTGAAATACCTTCTCGCAGAAGAGTCTTTAGATTACTATTGAATTTCAAAACCAAATCAGAATACGATAGTAAAATTTAGCAAAATATTTACGCAATTTGTAATAACGGTAGCCCTGTTGAAGAAGTTTATTTGTAATATATTGATTACGTTCATTGAAATCCTCAACATAACTACACGCTCTGGCAAACCGAATTAACTGAGAAATGTATACCCCATAAGATGTAGCATGAGGTACATCTCCATCCAAATGGGGGAAATTTACGCCTTTATTCTATCAACGAATATTACAAAAATAATTTTCTCAAAACTGCTAGACCTTATTAGCTTGTCTCTGATCACATGAGAACACTCAATACTGAAACATTTTAACAGCAGCATGTTTCATTTTTGTGAAACATTACATTTCCTAGAAATAAGTGTCTGCAAGTTTATAATTTTTAAGATACATATGGTGAGGCTTTCTAGAAGTCTTCTCAATAAATCAGAGTTCACAGAAGAATAAGGGCACGGAAGTATTTGTCATTTTTATGTCATTAATCAGTCTTGTCTGACAATTACATAAATATACTTCTGTCAAGCACAATACATTATTGAAAACTAGGTCGTATCTATACATTACTGTTCAAGAGTTATTAAGTAGTCTGACTACACCGATACTGTTGAATAAGACCTTTCATGAATTACTAAGATTAATTCTGGAATGTGAGCTGTAATCTTTCTCTACGCAACTTGCTAATTGATGTTGTTGGAACAAAGGGAACTGCTTTGACCATTATTACAATTGATAACTTGGCAGCTAATTTCAACATCCCTGACATTTTCTGGAAAGTTTGCAAATTTCATCAGTACCTGTGTAATCTGCAACATTTCCTTACAATTCCCCCGAACATTAAAATCCCTTGACGAGAGTGCTAACACTTTTATCAGAACTATGATCTAACGCATTGTCAAACAAGATTCTTCCGTGTAATTGAATCATCGCAGTAAGCAGGAGTTACTTATCTAAAAGTACAACAAATGGAAGAAGAAATTGATCTTAGAAAGTGTCTTGAAAAAATCTTTAGAAATACGCTAAACATTTTTTTATTCTACGCTGATTGTAGACTTTAAGACTTGATCTAATTTTGACTGTCCTAATTGAGTGCTAACTTCAGGACTTTTGCAAAGGTTTTCATTCAACTCTTCTAATAGGATTCGAACCCTCAACATTTGGATAAAGCCTCTTGACGAAGAACCCGTACAACACTTTTAAGTTAGCTGCAAAAGATGTAGTATTGTAAAAGTAAGGCATAAACACAATTTGGAAATTAATCTGTAAAGAAAAGAGATTCTTTTTACCAAATGAGACAGTGTTGTCAATAAACCAAAGATCTATTTTCGTGTGTCTCGTTTAACGAGCATACTGCAGTCCATCGTTTGCAAGAACGACTGATTAATGATTATGATAGTGGATTTTAAAGAGATAAGATATTTATTACAGAGATAATGTATTCTCTGGAGTCTCTTTGACCGTGACATTGTTTTAACATTATCAAAGACTAGGAGGAATAACGAACACTTCCGTTTAGACTAATTGAATCAAATTGACTTAGTGTTTTGTCAATATAATTGTAAGTTCGGTGGAGAGAATCAAGGCTCCAGGGAAACTGTGTGTTAATATATTGTAACTTGTAGGAATATCTTAACATTTACCACGGGTCAAACGTGAAACAGCAAGTTGCATAATCAATCATATTTCCAGAATATCAGCAACAACCATTTGAATTTGATCATTGGTTTACTGAAATACTCAAAAATGTATCGTGAACATATTTGTGTGAAAGGCAATGACTGTTATTTTTTTGACGTAATTACAAAAGATATATTGTAACTTGTGGGGAAATATTTTAACATTTATCACGGGTCAAACAAGAAACAGCAAATTGCACTATCAATCATACTTCAGGAATATCAGCATCATATCATTGTTTTCTTGAATAACTAACAATGTATCGTGATCATATTTGTGTGAAGGTCAAGCGGCTGTTTTCGACGCACGGACACTACTTAACTCTGGAATCATAGGAATTGGAATTATCTGTATTTTTCAAAAAGACCCTGCCACTTCTTGGACATCAGTGGGGATCGAACCCGGCACTCTCGGATCTTGAGGCGATCGCGCTACCACTGCACCAAGGCTGTTCCATTTTTCTTACTCCACTTTCCTTATTTAAGTTTCCCTAAGGTACAACATACATTCAGAATAAGGACATACATCATGTCTGTTGTGACGTCTCTGTGTGTACAGTGCCTTGTAGTTGTAATGCTAAATTATATGAAAGACAGTTTGGAACAAATTTTACAACTTCAACCTCTTAAACTAAAAATAGGACTTTAGACCAGTAGTAAGATTTTAAAAAAAATTTTTATGGGGTTTTTTTTGGGGTTTCATTCAAGGTTTTTCACTGTAACAAAAAAAATCAGGGGGGGGGGGGGGGGGGGGGGGGGGGGGGGGGGGGGGGGGGGTTAATTAAGGGGGGGGGGTGGGGGGGGGGGGGGGGGGGGGGGGGGGGGGGGGGGGGGGGGGGTTTTTAAAAAAAAAAAAAGAGGGAAAAAAAAAAAAAAGGGGGGGGGGGGGGAAAGGGGAGGAAAAAAAATTAGGGTGAAAAATTATAAAAATTGGGTGGGGGGGGGGGGGGGGGGGGGGGGGGGAGGGGAAAAAAAAAAAAAAAAAGAAAAAAAAAAAAAAAAAAAAGGAAAAAAAAAGGGGGGGGGGGGGGGGGGGGGGGGGGGGGGGGGGTTTTTTTTTTTTTTTTTTTTTTTTTTTTTTTTTTAAGAAAAAAAAAAAAATAAAAAAAAAAAAAAAAATTTTTTGGGGGGGGGGGTTTTGGGGGGGGGGGGGGGTGGGGGGTTTTTTTTTATTTTTTTTAAGAGGGGGGGGGAACAAATTTTTCAACTTCAACCTCTTAAAGTGATTTCAAAACATGTATAAACGCCAGTTTGGTAGAAACTTGTGTATAACTATTCTCAAACTAAAGACGTTTATATGACATAAGATTAAATATTGTAAACAGTCGATCAAACTGACATAAGGTATCCTATTACATGTACGAATGGAATGGAATTCTACCAATTTGGTATTTCATAAATCAGGGAAACAATCATCTTAATATCAAACATTAATTTTCATCTAAATGAAATTTGTAATACGATAGCTGGTAATAAACGAGACGCAGCATGAATAATTAAAAGAAATGGAAAATTAATATATTCCAGGAAAGAGATTCTCATTCTCCTAACATTCAATATTTCTAGGCCATTTGTAGACTATTTGTGCAGATCTGTTCATATTTTACCCTTAAATTCAATACTATTTCACTCACATCAGACGCAAAATGTTACCCGTTTATTACTATGTTATTAATTAATTAGCCTGCATTCTAATAAGAAGTAGCAAAGCGTCATACACGTCTATTGTTTTTCTTACTATCGGACAATTAATGGCAAGTATAAAATTACGTGACTGTGCCGTGTCAAGGGATTGACGAGAAGGGGCTGAAAATGAAAATTGTCACAATTGTTCTTCAAAGAAATGCATTACCATTAACACAATGCAATACATGAAATTTTGTCCGAAATAAAATCAAGCGGGTAAACGAGAATACTTTTTCCACTTGCTTTTCCACGAACTTTTGGATTGATATTACGATGTACGGAATAATCTGAATGTCATTAAAGAAATATAATATGTTATGTTCGTCTCCCATATTTGTTTCACATTATATGTGTCACATGCTTCCTTAAGTAGCTACAGTTGTAATCCGAATATTAGATGTTCAATAGCATGTGTACTACAGCACCGAGCCAACATTACACTTAACTAGTATAAGATTTAAAAAAGCATATTGCCCTAATTGTTTGAACGAATGTCGTTCTGCTATTTAATTCTGATTAGGAATTTTGGTAAGATATCATTTGAATATATAAAATCGTAACTACATGTACTGATATTTTAGTAGACAATTGATCGGCCTTCACTTTAATGTCTGCAGATTCTTGCATACATCAGCAGTAAGTTTTCTGATGAGTCGATTTTAGCATCTCTTCGTTTAGCATTAAAGTCAAAATAAATTTCCATAATTGACAAAATGCATTGCCTGTCACGCAGCTATTATCAAAGCTTCAGCGATACCACTAATGATGAATTTCTCGACACGGAACTTTATGTACAAGTGCTAAAATCTACATTGTCTTTTCAAAACTCAATGTAAGTATAGGATTTTACACATAGCTAAATGTATTGCACAGTTTTTTTCGAAAGTTAATGGGAAATAAGAATAGTATATGCGGGCTTCTTTCTTTGTCTCTGTCGTTTTTATTCTTTGCAAGTTCCTTTCTTGTTTTCATTTTATAGTCGAATATAAGATAATATAGATCCAATTCGATAACACTACTATTATCGGAAAATCCCATTTCAACGTTTAAGGTAAGAAATAGTATTGCGATTTTTATGTTTATTGTTATAATGGATAAAAACGGTGCATATTCAAAAGGCCACCATAGCGTAGAGGATAAGGTGTCTCAATTCGGACCAATTATGCATTGTCGCCGGAAGACAACGTATAGCTGGAATGCATTTTTTACAGTCTCGTTATGTTCTTTATATTCCCCTTTTTGGGGAAGGGGGGGGGGGGGGGCTGTTTCATGACCATTCTACTTGGGTTTTTTTCATTATAACTTAATTAACCTTAATTACAGTTTTTACAATTCTAATCGTGAACTACACTGTATTATAGATAATACTATATCTACATTGTGCATGTTTAGTTTATACTTAAATTTTATTTATTCACCATCGCGAAACAAGTTATTACCACTTAGATTAAGCGCTCTCGAGACTCATTCCAGATAGAATCAACTCGAAGAGAGAGAGGCAATGTGGAATTATTTGTGTCTTGCCTAAGGACACTACCGACAGGGCTATGGTAGGGATCGAACCCGGGGCCCTTCGATCCTGAGGCGAACGCGCTACCACTGCGCCACGGATCAGAAGACCCTGCATAAGATAAAGATTTAGAAAAGTAGATGTAGTTTGTAAGTCAGACAATAACCACCATCTAACTGTAACATACTTTGCGTATTGATTGAGCATATGAGAGTGGTGAGGTTAACCAATTGTGCATCAACAAAGTACAGGTAAATGATTGTGAAAGTAAAATATTACAACGTTGTTACACTATCAAAATGTATTTTGCCAAAGCTAAGCAGGAGCAATAGAATGAAATATTGACATATAGCATTCCAGTTTGGAATATTGGTTTCTTTTAGAATGATAGTTTATACTAATTTATTTATTCTCGATTGCGAAACAAGTTCTTACAACTTAGATTAATCGCACTTGAGACTCATTCTAGATGGTTTCTTTAGTCTACTTTTAGGCCACTCTGTGATTGAACTTTTGCGTTTAAAATAGTCGTTCAAAGACGTACGATGTTGAAAGGAGGGAGGATAATTTAACGGCATTTTCCTATTGTGTTTTCCTGTTACAGATGGCATGCGTCATAATTTACACCATAAGACATATTGGAAAGCTATAGTTTCAAAATGACTATATAACAACGACACTAAAACAATAAAATACGGAAACAAGTAGGAAATGTAAGTTTCTTCTGATATTGAGTGGTAGAAAAGATTCTGTATATTCTCAAATTTTGACTTCTATTGCAACAGTAAAGAGTTTTATGATTAGATTCCATGTATTCAAAAGGATAAAAACTCTTATACAAATAAAGTTATGTTCATGTTTTAACTAAAATAATTATGTTATTTTGTAAGCAGTACAACTCTTGGTAAATGCTTCTTTTACAATTCTACGATCACTTCGAAAAGTAATAACGGGTATAATGTCTTTAGGAGAAAGTGTATCAAATCGAAAATCAGAAAATCTCAGAAACCTTTTGAATACTTAATAGTTTGTCAGCATGAGGAATCATTGGGACACCAGAAACGCTTTCTAGATAGTATCGGAAATAATAGATATATTGTTCAACTCGTTTTTCTTTTTATATTGCAGTCTAAGACATTTTCTCACGTGTTGTTGCATACCGAATGTGTAAATTACATAAACATCTCAAGAGCTATTTGAATATTGAGATTTGTTACCAGACATGCTATAAATGATTGATTATCATTACTGTGAGCTTCACGGAATTCAACAATAAATGTCCAAATAAATAAACTTGAATTTTCTTCCATTGCTGTTTTCGAAAGGCAAGTAGAATTTTTTTTCTGGAACTTCTTTCCCCTATTCAAGTACAATGTATTTTTAATTATCTTCAAAGTTAAGAGAGGAAAGTGTATGAGTTGATTTGGTAAGAAAAAAACATTATTCTCATGTCACAGATTCATGTAAATACTAGTCAAAGCAGCCTAGAGATTGTTATTTAAAATAAAACTGTATAGAAAGTGCTTTTTCAGGCATACCTAAAGTCGACCTGAGGGCAATTGAAAATGCTAATATTTATGGTCTCAAAAACGAGCAGACACTGACAGAATAACATGAAATAATAATTTTAAAATGATAAATATTGAAAAAATTAATAACAACTTTACGGAATACAAAGAGTTACTGATCTAAATATCAATGTAGTTTTTTTCTTGTTAAAACCATATGCGAGAGTCAAAAGAATTGTTCATTTTTTTTTAGAAAAATGGCAATAACAAAATGATGTACGAGTATTTATATACAAATATATCCTGTAAATTTCATAGTAAAACGTATTTATTGTACTTATATAATCAAACACGACATCGTTCTTGCTGAATATAGCTGAAAATACATTTTTACATTCTTAATAGCTATATCGAAAACGGACATCTCATTTATATAGAATTGTTCGACGCAGATTTCTACAAATTCGTCATTGCTTGATGCTCCGTTTTTGTAATAAGTTCGTTTTATAAAAAAAGTACACATAAAGCTTTGAATATTGATGAACACTCTGCTTACTCTAATGAATGGGTTTAGACTGTTAGTTAAAAGTTTCTGTTTCTTAATTTTACCAAAAGTTTGTCTTATTTTAATCTGTTTTTACCAAATATGTGACCAAAACTTCTCCCGTTCAACATTTACATATATAAAGTAACCCTTCAAAAACGAAGACTCCTGGCACCTTGGTTTGCTTTTACATGGATTAAGATTAACCATTTAAAACAGTTATTTTAGGACATTTTGTAAGGATCCAAAACTATCAGAGTGACTTAGACCCTTGAGCACAATAGTGATAATGGCAGCATTGATATGGACAAACTCGCCTGGCATTTTTAAATTGAGTTTTGATCTTAACGTCAGTCTTCTCTTTCTATAGTCTTACCCAATTTTGTAACTGACACTTTTGAAGTAGCTATTCTCAATGGTGTGATTCTAACCTTTTAAGAACATTTTGCAGCGGAAGGTTTTGAAAACCTGTACACAAATTATAAGCTTGCACAGCAAATGAGCAAACGATCAATAATTTACATGCCATTTTTATTGTGACCAACATTGCAATTACAATGTTTTATATATCAATTTTTTACACAGAGATTCACTATATTTTATCACAACTCCCTAGACTGTATCAGACAACAATTATCAGCGCTATGTTTTTTTTTTTTTTTTTACTTTTCGTGCCCCAGTCAGATGACATGGGTAACACCATTTATTTCCTCGTAACATGACAAATAAAGGGTCGAGGTCATCCCCTGTATTCATCTTACAAATATAATATAAGAAATAATAATAATTATGCATTTTTAACAACCATGATATAGTGCACATACATGTACATTCAAATTTGAGCTCCCTTGCCTTTTACATATAACAGCTTCTAAAAAAAAAGAGAAGCAAATTACTTCCAAAAAGCATAGATCAATAATGTAGTTTTGCTAGAATAATTAAAACAATCACCGAAACGAAACGTGAATATGATAATTTATCTGTAGTATAGCAAAACATTTGAGTATTATTAAAATAATTTTTCGAACATTTTCGCAGTTTCTATATCTAGTGTTGCAATTTTTTGATATCTACAAGTTTCTTTTATGCTAAACATAAATTGCTTGTAATAAGATTCTGGAGACATGAGTTGGTTGCCAAATTTGTAATCATTTCTCAGTTTCCATATTTGCAGTTTTAATTCAAAAATCATTGTGTTTAAAATGTTCGCTTCTTGTTGTTTCTCAACTCCAAAAACAATATCAGTAAAATCTAGTGTTCTTTTGAATTCGATGTCGTGCTTTTCCCTGTTCGAGAGTTTTGTAATAGTGTGATTTACATTTTCCCAGATTTTTTTCACATTTTCGCATTCCCAAAATAAATGAAATAAAGTTTCTCTTTTTGTTTTACATATGTTACATAGGCCGTTCGAAACTTTCATCAAATTCAATTTGTGTTCAGTGAAAATTACGTTGTGTAGGAATTTCCATTGGAACTGTTTTGCACGGACAGAAGCATATGATTTATAAATATTTGACCATATAACATTCCACTGTTTTATTTCCTTGTTAACGGACAGCTTCTTTTCCCATTTAATCGCGGTCTGTAACTTAATATTTGATTCTTTGTTGTACACTTTTTCTAAGATAAGTTTAGTTTTTAAATCTTTCGGTTTGATAACTTTATTTTGATACGTTTTAAAAAGCAGATTTGACAACTTTAGACTCGATGTTTTAGGTTCGTTTATAAAACTGGATTTTAATGTATCGATGAACTCCTGTGGGATACAATTTTTTATCTTTGACCATTCGGCTATCCAATTTCGTTTGTTCTCAAGCTTTTCCAAGATTTCTGTTTCTGAACAAAACTTTCCGGTGTTTATATTCCAAATGTTTTTGATAGCGGACAACTTGCTTTTTGCGAAAGACCGAATAAATAGGGGTTTGTTTTTGTACGTTATTTTGTAATTTCCAAAGAGCCTCTGTTCTAAAATTTCATCAACTGAACAGGGGCTAAATGTTTTCAAGAAAGTTCTCCAGTCTTTTAGAGCTTTGACATAGAACTGAGACATGTTTGTGACGTTTGGGAGATTATCTATACAGTTACAACTGCATAAGAAAAAACTTTCATTGAAAACTTTGTCAAGTGAGCTTAGATAGGATTTCCCTATTGCATTCCAGTTTTGAGTTTCCGCATGTACGATTTTATAGATCATCTTTACATGAAGCGCTAATTTTAAATCGCTCACGTTATAAAGACTAAATCCCCCGCTCGTTTTACTTTGCCTGAGTGTTTTTCTTGCTACAAGAGCTTTTTTCCCATTCCAAATAAAATTATCGATTACATTTTCTAATTCAATGCAGTATTTCTCGGTATACCTCTAGTCTCAATTTCATAAATTATCGACGAAAAAACGTACGTTTTAACAATGAGAATTTTCCCTTGTACTGTCAAGTTTCTCGATTTCCAGATTTGAAGGCAAGTTTTTATCTTGTTGATTTTATTTCTCCATATATCATCATTATTTATACTATAACCATGACAGACACCAAGTGTTTTTACGTATGTATTTGTCCACCTGATTTCATTGAAACTTAGATTGTTATTTTTAAGTTTTCCTATCATTAATCCTGTAGTTTTTCCTTATTCATCTTTGCGCCAGACGCTTTTTCATAGCTACTGAGGGTTTTAAATATGTATGGTAGAGATTTTTTATTTCTTGCGAACAATTGTGTGTCGTCTACATATTGATTAAGTTTTGCTTCATACGATTTTTTGATTAACCTCGGGCAGTGCGATCCCTTGAATATTTTCATTTTTTCTGATGCTGCATGCCAAAGGTTCAGCCTGGATGATATAGAGCAACGGGGCTATTGGACATCCCTGTTTAATAGATCGCGAAATTGGGAAAAATTTGATAAGAACCCGTTCGTTTGAATTGACGTTTTAGAATATTTGAGTAACATGTTCACCCACCCCTAAATTTTTTTCCAAAACCAAATTTTTCAAGACACAAATCTATCCATTGCCATTCACATCTATCGAATGCTTTGGTTTGATCAAGAAAATAATGATGCCATCTGCGTTTTGTTCGTCTGTGTAATCGATTATATCTTGAATATATCTGTTAGCTTCATTGATATTTCTTCCGTCAACATAGCCTTTTTTGATCTGAATGTATTATATTTGGTAACAAGGATTTCAGCCTTTCCGATAAACATCTAGATATTATTTTGTAATCTACATTTAAAAGAGTTATTGGCCTCCAGTTTTTGACATTTTCGCGTTCTCCATTTTTGTAGATAAGTGATAGTATGCCTTTATATTGTGACTGACTCATTGTATTTGTGTCGAGAATTTCGTTCACGAGTTCAAAGAAATCGTATTTTTATCAAATACCAGAAGTGTTGGTACCACTCAGCAGGAATACCATCTTCTCCTGGTGATTTGGAACATTTAAAAAGAATGAATGGCCTTTTCAATCTCTTTTAACTGTAAGATTTGTTTCTAAAACAACCATGTCTTCCATCTTTATTTGTTTGTCTACATCGGACAGTAAGTTTGCAGCCTCTTGTAAGTCTACGTGTTCTGAAGTAAACAAGTTTTGATAAAAATCTTTTTTGTTCATTTAAAATGTTATTAATTCCCGATTTGAGTTCGCCATTTGCACCCTTTATTTTTGACCATAACTTCTGTTTGCCCTGCTTTTTTTCCAGATTAAAAAAATACGCAGTGGACTTTTCATTGTCTTGAATAAATCTAGCTTTGGAGCGTATTTTTGCTGCGTTTGCTTGCAATTCATAAAGTTCGAAATTTGCTCCGATATATATTGTATTTCATCGTTTGTTTGGTTCGTATGTTGTGACTGTTTTAATAATTTCAGTTTATTTTCTAACAGTTTGATATTGCGTTCTTTCCTGTAAAGCTCCGTGCAAAAATCAATTGTAATTATTCTTAGATTATGCTTAAATAAATCCCACCATTCTTTTAGAGAACAAAATTTTAACTTTTTCTGTTTCCATATGAACCAAAATTGTTCTATACGCTCTATGTATTTTTCATTTTCTAAGATACTACAATTTAGTTTCCATATCCCCGGTCCCATTTCTATATTCTCAATATCAATTGAAATTGCTATTGCATCATGGTCCGATTGCGGAAAATGAAGAATTTGTGTGCTGACCAAATCACTGTCAATTGATTTTGAAACTAAAAAATAATCAATTCGGGATTTTGAGTCATTGCGACCGAACGTGTACATAACAGAAGAAGGATTTCGTCTTCTCCAAACATCTTCTAAATCATACATGGAAATTATATCAGATAATTCACGTGACCCTTCATCCACGTGCAATATTCCTGACGACTTTTACGATCAATCGAATGGTTTAATACGCAGTTATAATCTCCTCCCACAATAACTGGATTGTTAATTTTGGCGAATTCGGCCGAAAGACTAGCAAAGAACCGTTTTCGCTCACTAGCATTGTTTGGTGCATAAATATTTATAACGGTGAAAAAAACATTTTCTGAAAATTGAAAATCTAACGCTATAAAACGACCATCATTATTGAATCGCTGCTCATTTTTCGTAGAAATAAACAGGTTACTTTTTATCAAAATGGCGACTCCCTTTGAACTTTTGTTGCCATTACACCAATAACAAGTTCCTCCCCATTCCTTTGCCCATTTAAGTGCTTCAAAATCATTTTCGCAATGCGTTTCTTGTAAAAAGAATTACATCGAATTTTTAACCCTTAGCCAATTAAATACTGTATCTCTTTTTTTACTATTGCCAGTCCATTTACGTTTACCGATACTATATTGTACATGGTGTAAGTAATAGATGAGCATACATGTGAGCAAATACTACTCAGAGTTTATCCTTCCCTGTTTTGCTAACCGGTTTGCCGACGGCGGGGTCGACGAATTGCTTCCTCTTCCCCGCTTTCTCGCAACACTGGGGGTCCAATCACGCATCTCGTCTGATTCACCCTCAAGGAAGAAAGCGAGGAAGCTTTCATACAATTCCTCGGCTCCCTCGTCAGATACATGAACTCCCTTAACATCTCGATCGTCATAAAGTTGACGTTTGAATTTCCCATTTTCAAAGACAATTTGATCGTTGTCTAAATAGTGAAAAAAATTGTTCTCTTTGCATGTTTTTAGCATAGAGTTGTTCACAACCAAAGCCGCGTCATTCATAGCCTTTACAACATTATTTTTCCCCGTCGCGGGAGGATACTTGAGAACGCTATGGGAGTTTTTGGCCATTTTTCGGCCACAGAATTCAGTGCTTTATTTGCATTGTTTATTACATCGTCTGTTGTTAAACTGGGAATATCGTTCGTCCCTAAATGAATGATCACAGAGTCAACAACCTCAGTGTCTAAGAGTTTTACCTGAGGAATGAGAGTTTCAATTTGTTGCAGACTCATTCCTGAGAACGATGCATTTTTAATGCTACTGTCCCGACGTGAAGTCTCACAGTATTCGAATCTCCAAGAATAACTCTAACTTTTTTTACACTAGAAGTTTTTTAGTTTGTGTCGTATCTCCAACGTGCTGTTCTATCACGGGTGATCCTGGATCGTTGAATGTAGGCTCATATGTAGAGGAAAGTTTTGCAGTTTTATCTTTTGTTGCGTTGGAATTTGATATTATGGATTTGTCATATGTCGAGGTAGACTCAGCTTCCTCGGAGATCTTCTCAGCCTCCTGTGCTCTACGCCCCTCCAATACTTCAGCTGCGTATTCCCCGTAGAGTTCAGTCGGGCAATCCGCCTGAATATGGCCCTCTTTTAAGCAGTTGTGACACATGATATCATGCGGACAGTCTTTTCGGACATGCTGTGTGCTTTTACAGTTAAAACATAATTTTGTTTTCAAGACTTTATCCGAATATGAATTTGACCTTTGGTCAGTGTTTTTGTTAGGACAGCGAAAATATTGATGATCTGTTTTTCCACAAATTTTACATGCCGTTCTGTTGTTATCAGCGAAAACTCGCACTGTGAACTGACCAATTTGAATAACTAGAGGTAAAAGTGGAGCACAATCTAGAATTTTTAAGTATCTTGTTCCATTTTCAATATTTGTGTTTTTTATTTTGCCTCTCGAAATTGTCCCAACTACCTCACCAAATCTACTCATGTGTTGGATAATCAGCTTGTCCGACATCTCATAAGGTGCATCTTTCAGAGTAACATTGGTTATTATATTGTCAACATCGGTTACTGTTACAAATTTGTTTTGCACATTAAGCCCACCAAGCATAACATGCGTTTTAGTTTCTTCATTTGCTACAGAGATGATACATTCTTTCGCTGTAATTTGTATAGCATTTATGTTGGGAATGTCTACCTTTTCTTTAAGAGCTTCCACCACTTCTTCATGAGTAAGTCTTTTTAGGAATTTTGTATCGAAGTGAACGGACATTGGTCTTGTGAGAAGGTCCGCCACATTATCAGCGCTATGTTGTTTATCTATGAGAGATATGCTAGACAATTCTCTACGGAACCTGTGATTGGTGATAACTGTTTTTCTTCTGCATGTGTCTGCGACAAATTTGCGCACTGTTCAAGCGCATGTAAATAATTTCAACATTTTTATGGTTAAGTCTCAGTTTATTTTAACTATACGTACTTTTTTCAAATTTCATAAATGTAGTGTGTCCTATATAACTTCTATTTTCCTGAACCAGGTTTTCCCAACTCACAATGACAGAAACAAGCATTCAGCTCTGAAATTTTGTTCAAGAAGGTAAAATAGGCGGTCAAAAGGTGACAAAATAGCATGTTAATCTAATTAAAACGTGCTACTTTTCGTTTAAGACCTACTTTTTGGAAACAAAACTTTTTCTAAAATGTCTTTTCTTCTTTTTTGTCAGTAGCTATGTCACCATATGAACTGTAATATATCGAATTTCCCTTTATATTTTAATTTCGAATTAAAACGTCAAAATGTTGTAAATAGTCATATAATTTCAAATCCATTCATGCATGTAGAAGTTAATATTTCTTAACTGTGGTGAATATGCGCCGACTTTTGGCGGTTTTACTAGACAAATATATCGTGATAAAACTATTCGTAAATACGAGGACAGAGCTGATCACATCCTCCCGCATTATTCGACAGCAAGTGTTAATATTGCGGCAGCATTCGACAGCAAGTGTTAATATTGCGGCATCATTCGACAGCAAGTGTTAAAATTGCGGCATCATTCGACAGCAAGTGTTTATATTGCGAGATATTTTATAATACAGCGTCTTTTATTTTTATGATCGGAATGTCAGGAAAGCTCTGTAGTCGAATTTGAGTCTTCCTGAACTAATAGTTATTTTCAAAATCAATAGATGACAGCGACACTTACCTTGTAATTTTCAAAATAAAAAGATGATCGCAGACAATAATCTAATTATGACAAAATTAGTTGTGATTTTTGTCCAATCATTTCATTCCGACGGAAGAGTGACATCATTTTACAATTACTTGAGATCGATTTTTTTTATCAAACGAGTGTTTTGTCTGTGGAAGTAGTATAGACGGTAATTCAATCATCCCGGAAAGCAGCAGTTAGTTATCGGAAGATTAACTGCAATAAGAGATACATTCTAGAAATAGACTCGTGATCTGTCTACAATTTGCCGCGCAAATTAACTGATGCAGGCGAAGAAGTGCAATGAACACAGAAACAATGGTAATGGTTCGGAACATATTAGCTCACAGAATGGATTCTAACAAGGATCGAAAACGTTGATACACTCGAGTAGTTTTATAAAGCACGCTTAGCATGATATATGAAAAAGAACAGTTACTTGTGAATGTTGCAAATTGAAATAACGGCTGTATAATCATGTTGATGTGGTGGTTTTGATATCATAACAGACTGGAAACAGTTTTGAGTTCCACTGACAAAGAGAATCTTCTTTTTTCATTAATAAATTACCAGATCAATATCTTATTAAAAAATAACCACAGTTCGTATATATAGTAACCAGTTGCTTTATTACATGAGAAATAAGGAATTATGGTTCTATTGTAGCTATGTATCTGGATCTATTGTATTTTTGTTAGAATTGTTCTGGAGTTTTCTACAGATAGGTTATTTTTCAAAAGCAAGGTTCACTATCAATCAAATTATTAGCGAAAAGTAATATATCATTTAAAGGCCTGATTTTTGTTTCGTAGAAAGCGGAATTTTCGTACATGGCAACGAAGAAGATAGAATAAACTTAGTTTTGGATGACATGCATTATGGATTTGAATGTTTTCAGCAAGCATTAAAACATTGCGCACAAGTTTGCTTGTAAATTTGTAAAGCTAGATCTCACGGGAGAAGATTGGGTTTAAAGCTGCTCGCTCTCAGATTTTGGTGGAAAAAACAAGGTTCTGAAATCAACATATCTTATAACGAATAATCAAATGAAAGAAGAAGTATTTCTGTGTTTTTGAAGCATCAAATTAGCTTGTGTCCTGAAAATTTGGACCATTGTCATATTCTGAAACCGACCTTGAACGTGTCAGTGTTATGTATCGACATTGCACTAAAATGAGTCTATCAACATGCATTCAACACTCATTTAGCTAGCATGAAGTGATACTGTTCTATTTTTTCACGCCACAACAATTCTTTATACCCATAAAGAATGATACATTCTATATTTTCCTGAAATATAAGTCAGACGAACTAATACTCCTAGCAGATTTTTAATCATCCGGATTATATATCGTATTTTGTTATTAAATCATGTTAGTAGATTTATGCTGCTCAGAGCTCACGATTTCTAAGCTCTTCAAGAAATTATTGCAGACGATAATGTCTTCAGATAATATGAAAGTTGTTTGTTTTTATACTTTCATACTGACTGAATGTAGCCATCATTTTACAGTTATTGAAAACAAATATCAGACTGTTTGTCAAATAATTGTTTGTCTATGAACTTAGTGCAGACGACATTTAATCATTCTTGGATGCAGAGGTTAATTATTGGAAATGTTACAAATATGAGAGTTCCGTGATTCTCTTCAGAAAACGATGCTTGATGTCTTTATGGTTTG
The DNA here is from genome assembly GCA_022818135.1 of Saxidomus purpurata. Taxonomy (NCBI): domain Eukaryota; kingdom Metazoa; phylum Mollusca; class Bivalvia; order Venerida; family Veneridae; genus Saxidomus; species Saxidomus purpurata. Next base: position 50,316,466 of record JAFMSR010000006.1, on the reverse strand, counting down.
CAAAAAGATTTAGCAATTTCAAGTGAATAGAAGCAAACCATTAATACTCATTCAGATCAGTATACATGACGGGATTTTAGCGACAATAGGACAATGAAAATGTTTTTTAAGGGTTCCATGTGTGTCTTTCGCACAACGAAAATTAATTTGTGCAATAACGACCGATTTATTGTTTTGAAGGTAGATAGAGAAACGTTAGATATTTGTTGCAGGAAAGATTCCTGCTGCGGCATTCAAATAACAGCAAAATCATATTTCTTTCTGAAGGATTTAGAGGACTAATAACATATTGAGTTAACTAATACTGTTTTAAAATATTGTAATAGTGATCTAAAAGTAGTTAAAAATCATGTCTCGAGGGAAGCTTTCTATCTTGACATGTTTAATGGTTGTTAGAAGTGTTCCGGAATTTACCACTGTGACAGGTAAGTTATTGTGCAAAATGTAACAGCAAATTGCACTATCTTATAATTGTTAAGTAGAGAGGTGAGTAAAAGTTGCATGGAGATAAGCACTGGAGAACATATGCGTCTCTCTTCATTATAAAATTGAGTACTTCTGAAATGAAAACTGTAGACACAGTCTATTTTTTGGAAAAGCAAGAGTTGTCGTTTGTAATTGAGTTGTCGTTCGTTTCATAGAGGGCGCAATCTACGCTGATAAAAATGGATATATGATTGCTTTTTCCACTTACACAGCCTTTGACATTATAGAAACGAAGTGCAGTCGACTGAATATTCTTCGATGGACTTTTTAAATAGATATGATTTTTTATGTTAGCTCATTTTTCCCCGCACGTACACGTCTGTCTCCTTGATGGAATGGGTAAAGACGTTTCCTCCTACACTTTTGTGTTAGTGTACTTTTACGAATCCACGAGTTCGAATCCCATCAATACCCAATTATTTTATTTTTTTCTTCTGTTTTAATCATCATTTTTAGCTTTTTAACCATTTTAGAATATTTACGGCAAATAATCATAAAACTCTTCATTCGTGTCAAATAAATAAGGATAATGGTAATGAAAAATTGAGACATACCAGGAACGGTCTATGGAGCATTCCTGTACATACTTTATAAATATTATCTGATAATGTTCAGTAAAGTTTCGATACTACAGGTCAGTCAGTAGATGTGGTGTCGTGTCAGGTTTTGCAGGTTCAACCAGAATTAGTTTCCTCGAGGTCTTTTGGGGCCATGCCTCAATATCAACCATCACAAATTTCCAAAATATTTACATGGGATTATTGTTTGTTGGCCCGCTGTGCTACTTTGTATCACAGTTTTTCTTGTTAATTAATTGTTGTTGGGTAAGTAAGCTAATCCTGTAAGCGTAAATGTACTAACAGTAACATTTGACAAAATAAAAACTGACATACAAAAGTATTATCAACTTCACTTTTATCAGATTGGTTATTAGTTTCAAGTTGTATTTAAATATGTTTAAACGTTCCTATATCACCTATATCGATGATACATTGTATGGATTCTGCACATTTTTTGTATTATATAGAAACAATTAAACACACTGTTGCTTCTTGTAGAGCATGACCGTTAACAAACGTTTCATACTTTTAAGTTAAAATAAATTAACACACTTTACAGCCTATCTTTCCTGATAAGCACTTCGTATTTATGTATAATTATACTTATGTAATGAGACAATTGTACTTATAATCTCTACCAGGATATAATAATCGAGAATGTGAAAACGATTTTCGTAAAGGGCTTGTTGTTGTCTTAAAATTCTAAAATTACTTGCATGCCATGAAACTTTATCTTAGAACGTCAAAGTCATGGATTTTTTCTGTGATGTAATACTATGTTATTTTCTTGGAAACGGCTGTTGCATGTAACATCAAATGTCGAGGAAATTCTGTTCTGACAGTGTACACATTTCCAAATTCATAGCAATTTTATTGCGTATACATTACGTAAATAAGACTTTGTAAACAAGGAACATTGATGGCACTATAATCAAATATTGATAGATAAATTCTGCTGACATGGTAGGAGTTAGACGTCTGCATTAAATATAAATGATGTTGTAAAATTCAGCCGAGGATTCCATGTTGCATGCATAAAAACCAAACTGAACAATTTAACAGGTGGTAGATCGTTGAAAGTACATTTTATATGAGAAAATATTAAAGTGATATTACCCTTTAAAGTGACCATCACATTTTCAAAAGGACGCTAGTCACTGATTTATTCTACTTGAAAAATGGACATTGCCAAAGTTATAACAGAAAAATATATTCATCTATATCACTATTTTATTCCCATTGAATGAAGAGAAAATCAGCTATTATGTACATATTAATTTCATCATTCAATTTTTACATGTTTTCATTTCGTTCTTGATCATAACTCAATACGGAAATTTTGAAGGGTAATATAACTTTAACATTTAATTAAAAAAATATATATTCGCAACGATCGACTGTGTAATTCTATTGTCATGAGTTGGACCACTAAGTAAGAGCTATACTAAAAACAATTTGAAAAAGTTGCGTTTGGTAAGATTTGATTGTTTGGAAAATTTAATATTAAATGCAACACAATGCAGTAATCAATTAATAGTTTCTTAATAGATTTGACATCTAGTTTTCACTTTTATTCCGTGGCCAGAGAGATTTCCCTTAATCATCTTGCATGCAAAATAGATAAATAGCATAAACATCTCAAAAGATGTTTCATTATTGAATTTGTGTTTCAGCAAACTTCTCATGACAGAGAAGATATTATATTACATAAACTACTAAAATATTCAACATGAACGATTATGCATTCTTACATCTACATAACAGAAATTGGAACAACCCGCTAAGGGTCGAAGTTTGTTTCCGTTTTCAAGGATTGAATTTGACCTTAAGCTCTAAATACCCCCTGAATGTATTTGCTGATTCATTTATTTCTATTTATATGAGCTGGACATGTATTGCTTCTATCGTTATTATTGTTGTTGTTGTTTCATGCTTCGTCATTTGAATTCCGACTTTAACATGGCTTAAAAGCGATCGCTTGAGGCAAAATTTCAAATCCATTTATTGAAATAGAATAAATATTCGGAAATGATTTCTACAGGCATTCAACACTCTAGAGAATATACGCCGACTTTAATCGGTTTATTTTATTGTCGAATATAATATAATAAACATAATAAAACTCTTCTCACATCCGTAGACAGAAATGATCAGTTTCTCTCGCATCATTCCACAGCAATTCCCAATACTGGAAGACATTTTATTATAGCCTCTTTCATTTCCAAGACAAGGACGCTTCTCGGGAAAGTACTGCAGACGACATAGAACATTATAATGATCGCATGTTAATAATCACTACTTTGTGTTAAACTACTTTCTAATTTATATTATTAGAGAACAGTGGCTTTAAGCCTTAAATTCTCCAATTCCAGTTCAAGATTTATTCAAGGAATTGTCACAGACGGTAATATAATTATCGCACACAATAATATTATGGCAGACTTATACAATTATCATTTCATACAGACGGAAGGTGGGCATCATTATACAAATGTTGAAGATCGAACTCTTTGTCAAACGAGTGTTTTGTCTGTGAAAGTAATGTAGACGGTAATTCAATCATCCCGGAAAGCAGCAGTTAGTTATCGGATGATTAACTGCAATAAGAAATACATTCTAGAAATAGACTCGTCATCTGTCTACAATTTGCCGCGCAAATTAATTGATGTGACGACGAACTGAAATAAAAAAAAACAATGATAATTGTGTGGAACTTATTAGCATGAGGACAAGTTCTGAAGGGAACCTACATGTAACACATTGTTACACTATTGTAATGCTATAGGTTTGGTAAAAAATGAAGTTACTTATAAGGACCGTAATTCCGTTTGATAATGACGTATTTGTGACTTCTGTGGTACTTTTGATAGAGACCATATATTTAATACTTACAGAAAAGCACGGTAAAGATCCACTGATAAAGAACATTATATATTTGTAAATCAGGGTGTTGAATGAACACATTACAATACATGTACTTGGTTTTGTAACTGACAGGTATTTTCGTGAATGAGTATAAAGGAACTATGGCTCATGCGAAGCTTTGTATCTGGATTTATTGTATTCTTATGGGAATTATTCTGGAATTTTCTACAGGTAGGTCATTGTATAATATCAATCGTGTTTACCAAAAATGTGCAATATATGACGGGTGTTATAAATTCATTGAACGCGAAATTATCGTACACGTATATGGTAGTGTTGTCGCTAAAAAAAAGCTAAAATTACTTTTTTTATTACTGAAGGTCAGGACTGTTTTTTTAACTTGTTAATATAGTTTGCTTATTTGAGTACAATTCAAATGCATCTAATAATCTTGCAATATTTAGAATATATCAGGAAATTACGTCTTTTCCATATCCAATAAATGACGAGACAGTTAGTCAAAAATTGGGAATATTGAGAACTGATACAAAGAGAAAATGGTCTAAATATTTGCTAGAAAGTTGATCGACACAGAGCGACTTATAAATGCGAGTGTTACGCGGAAGCATAATTAACATCGGGTTAATTGATAGTTACTGCGCTTGGCATGAATCTTTTGTTTGTATTTCTCCAAAAAATTGGCTTTTTTTCAGCAACCCAATTTAAAAGTTATGGATATAAGTTGTTTGGTTTGTTGCCTTTTATTTAAAACATTCCGATTCGAAAACATATGACGCATCTAGGATTTTACTCATACAGTCCTTTTTAGAATCGATCTGCTTAATATAGGGATAGGAAGTCCTCTGCAAATCACCAAATAAGTCAACTGTTCAGGAATAAAGGAAGAACGTTTCCTGTATCACTTATCATTCAAAACTTGGGGGGGGGGGGGGTTTTGGGGGGGGGGTTTTTCTTTTTTGTTTTTTTTTCACCTTTCAATAACTTCTGAACTTGTTTCCTTTGCCATCTCTTTTGCTCTGATTCTTCTTTGTGCTACGTCTTCACAGATTTCAAAGAATCCAGTCTAAATAAATTCAGACACATTCGTTTGATAATTGATTTGATATGCAATAAAGAAGATAAATAATACAAAAAGTCTGTGTACAAGGGATTTCTCTAATATTTTTATACTGACGGAAAATAGCCATCACTTCAGTTATTGAATAAACTTTCCTTTTGCGTATTTTCTTTGTTCCAATACAGTGTATATATAACAGTTGATAGTGAAAACCCCAACACAGTCATTCAAGCGTTAGTATAAATCAGATATTTACTATAGACAAAATTTTATTTAATTGTATCTATTGGATGAGAATTTCAACCTTCTATGTTATCTCGCGTGACCTCTTCGAGAAATTATTGTAGTCGATAATCTGATCACACCATATAAAAGTAGCATCATTAGTTCTTTAAATACTGCTGAGAATCGGCGGCATAATTCCAAGGCTATTTGAAAAGATCGAACTCTTTGTCAAGTTGGTGTAGACGATAATTGAGAAATTTCAGACACAACCGTTCAATAACGAAAATTTGCATCATATAAAACAGCAATTTAAAATTGTACAATATGAAAAGTATCTTCTATTATCTTATGCAAGCAACAAACTCTATAGGAGTTACGAATATATGATTACTGATGACATGAAGACATAACAAGTAAGACAATGACTAGTCAGATAGAAACATACAACTCTTAAAACGAGCATCAACTCGTGAACAGAACTGTTTCAAATAGCGTAGAAATTGGTACAAACTCGGAGAATTGCAATTACTGGAATGTTAAAGGAGTTTAAAAATTAAAAATTACTTTAAGCACAGATTAATATTGGTTCTAGAGAGTCGCATTTGTGTAATTCTTTGAGTAATCGATCCTGGAAAGCTTTGTATTTTGATATTTTGTATGTTAGTGGAGTGCGTTCATGAAGTTACAAATGGGAAGTCATTGTGTAAATCGACTGAAATAATCAGCCGTAACGTACGTTATGAAAATGCATTTAATAACACCATATTTATGACACGAACTGCTTGTAAAAGCCTACCTATGTGTTTGTCAAAGATGAGTAAACAATCACAACTTTTTTCGATGCGTATTTTAACTACATTTGTATTTACAATTCCATGTGTGTTCTTGAAAAGAATACAATATACAACTGTTGCCTAATATTTACATGCAGTGTTGAACCATTGTTCTAGTGTCGTGAATTCATTTTGTGTTTCGGCAGTTATGACACAAAACCTTTTAAAAATGTATATCGATTTAAAAATTAAAATGGTGCTTGAATATATGTACTATGTTGTCCAAAACCTGTCGAAAAGTATCACGTTTTAGATAAAATCAGATACATATGTACTACCGAAGAAGTTTATATTTCAATAGAACAAGCCCCTGACATTATGAATGCAGTATCAAATCATGGAGTTTACAAGCAGACCATGTGTTTTACCTCAAAACAATGAATGGAATAAGTTGGTAATCATTGCTTAGGTCAGTCGGTTGAAGAATAAAGTTATAATGACCTATCCATCTTAAACAACTATATTGGCGATAAGCTACAGAGAGGTTTTCTTTCGTATTAAGGTTAACTTTCTTTCACATCATGTTCAGTAACAATAAATTTATGATAAATGGCTAGTTGTTTCATCGTTTAGTTTATACTTATTTTATCTTGATAGTTAAGAAAGCTTGCAGCTTATCAAGTCACTTTCGAGTCCGCTTCCTGAAAAAAAACAGTACTTGTATCATATGAGGAAATACGGTCGTGACCCCAGTGGGGCTCTAACCCGCAAGCTCAGGGATGAGCGGCATACACCTTAACCTCTACAACATCGCTCTCCTTATTTTATCGTTTCATAACCAGGAGGGCCACATTTGTCCACTAAACAACAACAACAACAACAACAACAAAAAAAATGTTATAGCAACACTAAAGTAATTTCAGATTCCCATTAGAAACATAATTGAATGCCTTAGGACGAACGCATAATTTTCATACCATAGGCATATCAGAATTCGAAATATTGTATTCGTGTGAATGTGTTTTACAATAGGTATGCACAAAATTGCATTATCAATAAATTAATGATATAATAAGATATAATACTTTCTTTATAAGATAAAAAGTATCCACTTCACTTACACATTTTGGTTTTAACGGGAATATTTTTCTCTAGAGAAGGTTGTTTTGTACAACATCGCTTTATGTAAACTGTAATACATATTTCTATAGTTTTGTTATTCCCGTTTTACTGCAAACCCGGTGTACATTTAAAATATCAGCATATGCGTGATATTTAAAAACAAGATATTTGATACACTACAAAACAATTTCAGATCAATTGGCTCGAAGAATAATGAATATATAAAAAACATTTATTTTTGTTTTACATATTTATTATTCAAGACTTTTTCTTTCACATCATTTTCAAAAGTAATGCATTTAAATATGTTCAAAATGTTACGTTATTCCATTTGTCAACTACATCGGTGTTTAACATTTTAAGTATCTTCCAAAAACGGCTCAATATTATTATATTATATAGATAGCACACGTTTACTAAATTCAGTGCAAGCAATGCCCTTCACTTTGTTTTGACAATAGCAGGTGTTTGAAAAAGTGTTTGCTTTTCTGAGACCAACAACGAAGCACTGTCTTTGCAATGGCTTTAATTTGTTTCCCAGCTTAAAGAAAAAGTCAAAGAGTCAAATCTAGACAAAGGTTCTAGCAAGTAGCGCAAAATGTCATAGTTGTCAAGTGTAACATCACATGCGGCACTCTGTCTACGCATAAGATATTCATGATTTTCGTCTTAGTAAAACATTCAGAAGCTTGCAAAGCGGCGACTTCTCATAGACAATGATATTTCTGTACCTTAAAAAGTATATGTTTTCCTGGAGGAAAACGTTTCTTGTTCTTAGATGTATATTCAATTAAACAGAAATCATTTGTATTTTAAATCAGAAATTATTAATCTGTTCTTTGATATATTGCTTTCATTAGTTTATATTTAAACCCAGCTCTCTTTTCAACATTAAGATGGAGACTTTCAGAACGGTTACTTCTGGTACATCAAAACAAAAATGCAATATATCAGTCCCTAAATATTTGGTTGTCTTTGATATAATGATGCCCTTCCGAATATTCATGGAAGCACTGTCTTCATAAAGCTTTTAATTTCGACTTAACTGTCTTTTCCGTCTATGTTATGCCTTCAACATTTAATTCCATGCATGTCGTTTCACATATGCACCCCTTTTTATGCTGGAAGCCCGTCTGAATGGATACCATTCATGAGAGGGATTGTGTGTCTTCCGACACGCTATAGTTTGTAAATACTAATTTAGTAGCAGATTTTTTATTCGATCCGTCGACGTTTTTTCCCGTCTTTCTAATATAGACAAAAAATATAAAAACGTTTAAAGCTGCTCACCTACAGAGGTTTGGTTGGAAAATAAAGTTATTGTCTGAAACTGACATATTTCAGAACGAATCGTCAAACAAAAAGGTTCCTGTATAAATTACTGTAAAGTATTTCAGTATTTTTGAAATTGTACGCAGCCATCGTATAAAGCGTTGGAAATCCAAATAAAATATTGTAGGGTAAGGTAGCCGTCAAACCAAACCAAACAACAATTTTAATATATGTTCTCAAATTGTAAATTGATTTATACACTTGTCGTTGATTCTAGTATTTACTTTTACATGTTATAATTTAATATATAGACAAATATTTAGACAAATAAAAAAATGAAAAAGTGGACAAGCAGCTTCAGTGCATTGGCTTCTTTATGTCTAAGAATTCTACCGCACAGTTTATTGCGGTGTTATTCGAGTTTGATGAGAACATTGTCAGTGTGTTTAGGAAATTTCGGAAAAAATAATTGAAGTACCCTTTCGGCATTTCTCACTCAAAGTTAAGTAGATACTTGTAAGAACTTGTAATGATGTGCTGATGACATTGTAATCAAATATTTGTGTAGCACCATCAGATATTATCATAATTGATAAATATTTGCATTCTAAACTAATCTTCTTTAAGAAAGTTATTACCAGGAATCTTTGCGCTATATCGATACCAGATTTTAAACAGTTTAAATACTACCATAAACCGTAATAAAAGTGCGATTTGTTTCCGCTTGGCAATGCCTGGTTCAAAGGCATGGGATAAGCTGTAGTACATGCCCTTCGTCTATAGACAGCCCTTTCATTTGAATCTAAATATTTTTCAAACTTATCGCCTTAAAAAGGTTCAGGAAGGTCCTGGTCATCTTGTGTCATGTGTCAGATAGCGCAGTCTTGTTTACACTCTAGCATCTCTTGTTATCACCAGTCTCTCATGAAACTTAAGCAGAAGTTTGGTTTTGAATAAAACATTTTAGGTCACCTGGGTAACGTAATCAAAACAAGAAAAACCTTGTTGACACCAACATGAGCTACTGTTAATTACTGCCACACAGAAAATTTGTGTAGCCTTATTCAAGCGAAAATGACATCTAGATTTCTTCAGTACAAAATATAAATGTTACATATATCACTTTTAAAACTTACGAGGCTCTTTTAAATACTGTTTAATGACATCTTCATTGTGTCAATTTGTATCTAATAAATTTCGTGACAAACATTTGAATATCAACTACACAACATCCGTCATTCCCAAACAGATTTAATATTATTGATCGGAATTTACGAGGAAATCAAACACAATCATTATCAGATTACCGGATCAATGTCATATTAATTGCCCTTCGATATAGATTTTGTATAGTTGCCGTTAATGTACCGATAGATTTTGTATGGGTGCCGATAATATACCGATATATTTTGTATGATTGCCGGTAATTTACCGATAGATTTTGTATAGTTGCCGGTAATATACCGATAGATTTTGTATAGTTGCCGGTAATACACCGATAGATTTTGTATGGTTGCCGGTAATATACCGATATATTTTGTACGGTTGCCGCTCATATACCGATGAAGTAATTGTGCTACATAAAGGCCTAGATATCCGAAGTACGGAAGCAAAATGTAGTTAACAATACGTGATTTATTGCTCTTGTTATCTTACTCATTCTGCAACATCAGGAAACACAACTGCACTAGATGTTAGATAGATAAATCATTCCAATAAATCCACAATATTAGTCGAGTAATGGCACTGTGTAAATAAAGTTATTATTTTCTTGTTTGTTAGTTTTTCCTGGTTGAACTTTGCAGTTTTAGTCTGTAAAACATGTCGTAACGAGTTTGGTAAATAATAGGCATGAAGACAAGACATATACTGTAAATTCAAGATGCAAAACCATCCTTTCAAAAGATATATAGCTTTGATATTCTTAAGTAACTTAGCTTTTTCAGATGGAACTGTCCATTTTTCGATAGTGCTATTTATTGCTCAAAGAGGTGCACAGTAAGAAAAACTCTTGCTAAGTAGCCAACAATGAAGGTCATGATAAGATGTTCTGGTTGATCATGTTTCCTAGTGGGGAAGTGAACGAATTATGCGAAATGATATATATTCAATGTTCAGTTTTATAACTGAAAAATTAACAGAATCTTTTTTTTTTTCAGAATAACATCCATTTTAACCTCAGTAATATGTCCACTGACATGATTTCATTCGATTCATGAATGGATGTTTAAAATAATAAAATAGCCCTTATATAGTATATCTAATTCAGTCAAGAATGAAATCATATAGAGGTATTTCGCACACAGAACATTTCGTTAAGGTTTGTAATAGTGAAAAACAGTCTGACAGTAAAATTCAGCTTACGCTTGTCTTTAAACAAACAATTTTGAGTTACCAACTATTTATAAGCATCATTTTAGATGACGTCGATTTTATGATTGTTGAACACCATTTTTCGCTAAAGAAGATGCTACATAATATAATCAATTCAACGTTTCACTGTTATTGAGTTGTCGTAAGCCTCTAATTTAAATCAGATCTTCAATATTTGAATAATGTATGAATAAAGTCCTTTTAATATATCAAAATAATGGCCTATATTCTGTGTTGTCATATCAAGCTTGTGAGTGAGTGTGTGTAGGTGCTTGTGAGTCTATTAACCTTGATATTAAGCATAAAGATATAACCATATAAATATCTTATACATTTATTTGAGTATTAAGTATTAATATCAGTGATTCCATACTTGCTACAAATGTTTCATTTTGTATATTCTTACTTTGATACCCAGTTAAAATGTCTCAACAGTTTCCGATATATGTTTTATATTTTTATCCAATTAGTGATATTCCAGTGAATTGAATTTTCGATAGATAGTTCTACACCAAGTCTGATTTTAAAAGGCTTTTATTATATCGAAAACATGTTCTTCTCATATTCATGAACAAAACTAAACATTTGTTTCCCATCATTCCATAATACCTAACATTGGAAAGAAGTTAACTGCGCCATTTTTCGTTTCCATTTGTACTTTTCACTCTTAAATAGAAAAAACTGCAGACGAAATAATATTCTCTGCTCCATGTTAATCATTCGTACAATATGTAATATTTCTTTTTTATTAAATTATATATGAAGCCAATGACAGTGGCTGCGGGCTTATATTTCCCAGCTGCATACGGTGAGGTTTACCAGAGGTTATTGAAATGATACATAACAATGAATAGGGAATTTTCTAATCCTTTAATACCGGCGGAACAAAGGCATCATTCTTCAATTATTTAAGGTTTACACAGGCACTAAAGTGTCTTTCATTTTCCTGACACGTTATATCTTCTTTTACAATTAATTATAAACTACTTCTGATAAGCATAATACAATGTTTAAAACAATGTCGTGTTTATAGTACATTATTCAATGAATAACTAAGATACATTCTGGAATACGAGTTACAATCAATTACTACAAATAATTTCCTAATTGATATAACTAAAATACGGCATGAAAACAAAAGGGGGGGGGGGGGGGGGGGGTAATAATATCAAACAGGGAATGCCACGAATAAAAACGCAGCCCCCCCCCCCCCCCCCCCCGCGCGGGGAGGAGACCCGAAAAACAAAAAAAAAAAAAAAAAAAAAAAAAAAAAAAAAAAAAAAAAAAAAAAAAAAAAAAAAAAAAAAAAAAAAAAAAAAAAAAAAAAAAAAAAAAAAAAAAAAAAAAAAAAAAAAAAAAAAAGGGGAAAAAAAAAAAAAAAAAAGGAACACAGGGGGGCACCCCCTTAACAGTCAGTGCAAAAACTACCACTGGGTACCGGTTTTGGTGCGCACCACCCACTCTACCCCCCTGTCCAAAGTCACAGGACAGGTAAATAAAAGTAATCCCTGCTAATTGATATAAACACCAATGAAACAAAAGGCACGGTACAAAAGCTCGGATAAAATAAAAAAGCAAACCTTGAGAACCAAAAAGATGACTCAATGCCTTGCAGGGGGGGGGGGGGGAGAAGCTGACACTAAGAACCGGCCCGAAGAAACAGGCAGAGGACAGAAATCAAAACAGTTTCGTCCTATGGATCTAAAAACTCCCCCCCAAATTTTTTTTTTTTTTTTTTTAAAAAAAAAAAAAAAAGGGAAAATAGCGTCCAACTTTAAACGGGTTGAACACCAAACATGCGGTATGTTTGACAGTTTAACGTCTAAAAAAGTTATAATTTTAAAAAATACAGTTGGAAAAAATTGCCATGACCAAAAATAAGCCGTAGGTGGGAAAATTGCGGACCAAAATAAGCCATCAAAACTTATGTTTGACAGCCAATTGAATATCTAAAACGTTTCCTAGAAAATTTTAAAACTTTAAACGTTCAGATTTAAAGTGCTTTCTTGGTAATTCCCTTGAGATTTCAAGAAATCAAAATTTGCCGTTTTTCTCATATGTTGGTAAACTATTTTAGGAATGATGATCTAACTATCCCTTATCGAAGCCTAGACAGTAATTCAATCGTCTCAGTTACCAACAGTTGACTCTCTCAGAAAACTATTTAAAATGTTTTAAAAATCTAATCAAAGTATATCTCTTGAAAATATCTCTCGAAAGTGTTTAGTTTAAACTTGCATTTTTCACTGATTGTAGTCTTAAGTACTTTCAAACTGCTGCTTGCTAGAGCTCAGTCAGTTATTGACGTCCTAGGCCAATTAGGCAATCTGGATTCAAATCTATAGAAGGAGGTTGACTCAGTAGCATTTCCATCAGATGTAGCTGTTTAAAGTTAAAAAGTTTTTTGTGACGAATGCATGAAAACTGTTTCAGCAGACGAAGACAAAATATATCTTTAAAAATAAAAGCAACATTGTTGCGCTGACTGATTTAAAACATCTCTTTTACTTTGTGTCTCGTTAAACGAACATTGTGTAGATCATCAATTACAAGAACTACTGATTAATGATTACAGAAACAGTTTTCGATAGAGATCAGATATTTATTGCAGATGGGAAATTGCATTCCCAAGACTCACACTTGCAGTGACAATACTCTACTTTATGAAAGGCTACAGAGCCAAAAGAAATGTTAATACTTATTGAAACAAGATGTGTTTCTGCTTTAGAATCGTATTAATGAAAATGCTGTTTAAAGAAGCAAGGCTCGAAGTGAAACTGCAATAGCTGGATGTATTGTATCATTTCGGACAGTATTCTAGTTTTTACACGAGATAATCATGCTCAAGCAAAAAGCATTGTAAATTATATTTCAGGAAAATAAACTACATATATGTATCATTTGCGGTTTTTAGTTATTACTCTTACAAAACATTTTTAATTAAGCACTGATTAGAAGTAAAAACTACCATCTAACTGGCCGCCCGTCAGAATTTTCACTCTGAAATGTACAATAATATTTTCATTTTTGTACACAAACATGATTTTGCTTCATTCTCATTTTAAAAAGGGCAGACATATTTTTGGTAAATATTTCCTTCATTAATGCAGTTCGTCATTTCAAGGAAAAGGAATTGACTTATACCGGCAAAACTCCCAGACGATATAATATTCGAAGTAACATTTTAATCAGTCGGGCGTTATTTCATTACTGTTAGATTTAATTACATCATGGGATGTGATGTGAATTATTTCATAGCGTGACCTCTTCGAAAATTATTGTAGTCGATAATCTTCTCACGCTGGATAAAATTTCGTTCCTAATCTTAAAATACTGGCGGAGGATTGGTATTATTTCGTAGTTATTGGAAAGATCGAACTCTTTGTCAAGCGAGTGTATTTTCTGTGTAAGTTAGGTGCAGATAGTAATTTTATAATTTCAGACGCAACAATTAATTGACAGGAATTTACATGAAGATATCCTTGCAATATAAAACAGTATGTATATATAGAATCTAAAGGTCTAAGATTAAGCTTTTAAAGTGCGACACAGACGCACGATAACTGCTTATAAAGCTAGTCCATGAAGGATTCTAAGGACAGTCGGTGATAGTTTTGCCTTGGTTACAAACGTATCGTCAAAGATCATTCACTTGTAAACTAGCGATGATGTATTCATCTTAATTATTCGATAGAAACCGGATATTCATAAGAAAATTATTAGACTATCATTTGGATTTGTTTTCAGAAAATCGTGTGACATAACTGACGGAGACAAACTTTCAACATTATTATATATAATTAATATAAGTGTTTGTGCGACAAGATGATATTTATCTAAATGTTATTCAAAGACTGACGGATCGCGAGAAGATGTATACTTTGATATTTTGTATTCTTGTGGGATGTGTTCTGGAATTAACAATAGGTATGTCATTTAATTGTATACACTAAGTAATATGATTATGGTTTAATCAGCAATTTATAACAAAAAAACTTCTAAATAGAATATTAAATGACCATGACTACATTGACAGCATTGATAGAAATGGATTATATTTATGTGCGCTAAAACAGAATCAACATATCTTTTACTGTCGCATCGGTGTATTTCTTTCGAAAACGCTTCTTATTTATAACAATATGATTGAAATAACATATCATTAAATTGTTGTGTTTCTATAACTCTGTAATTCACATGAGCTATTTTTGTAAATCCAACACACACACGAGTCGCTAGGTCAACCAGGATGCACCCAGGTAGCAACATAACAAAGTCATGCGGCAAAATAATGCTATCAGGTTATAATTCAATACGTATTTTCAATTCAAATAGAATTTTTGATTACAAAATATCAACTTATGCATGAAATCAAAGCAATTTTGAGGTAAGTCATTTCAAGACTAATGACCGATTTTAAACAATATATTCTTTTATTTGAAGTGATATTCCCTTTTAAAATGACCAAACATATTTTAAGAAAGGCTTTAAAAATATTTCAAATATTTCTAAAAGGGAATCGTTTAAATATATTTTAAGTAATAAGTGTACACGTATCACAGTTTTATTTTTATTAAATATAGTTAAACTCTTTTTGACCATCCTGGTCAAAAATCTGGAAATTTTACTTGGCCATGATATAGTATTACCATTGTAAAGAGGTTAAAACTTAAGATTTCGTATTTAAGTTTATTTATATTTACATGTTTTTGAAATACCAAGTATCCTTGTCAAAACTTGGATATCCCCATGCTGTGTACAATGTATTTTCAAGTATTAACCGAGTACAGTGTTTTATGTATTTAAAATTGTATTTTAAAGATCTAACTTGGCCATGATAATTATATTATTACCATCTGAAAGAAAATGAAACTGTAAGACTTCGTATGTAAGTTGATTTACATTTATTTAAAATCGTATTCAGAAGTAATGCATTAAAATATGTTCAAAACGCGACGCTCTTACCGAATCAGCTACCGGCATTTTAATAATTATATTTGTTGCTGTGTATAGAGTGAATCTTAAGTCAATCTTCAAACGCTTTCTTCGCAATGTCTTATTTTTCCTAGCAAGAAAAAATATCGGGAGGAAATCGCTAGCAAGTGGTGTTAATTGTCACATTTGTCTTTTGTTGCAAAAGCAGTCTAACACTACATGCCGTACTCGGTATGCGCATAAAATATTCAGGACTGTCGTCTTAGTGAAAAAGAGCTTATAAGCGGTTATTTTCACAGAGAGTAACAGTTCAGTCACAAACATGTACTGTGTGTTATTTACTTTAGGCAAGGTTTTGTAATTTATGAAATATAAATTATTTACATGTATATTCTATGCAAGAGATTAAGAACCTTTTTCTCTTTAAATGGCTTACGGTTTACGATTTTGAGCGTCAGCACACCATTGCGCATCATCATAGAGAAAGTGATATATATATTTGCATTACATCAGGCAAATGAACCGGAACAAAAGCATTGCTATTTCTGGTGCATAAACACAAAAATACAATATTAATATCAGTTCTTACAATTTTGACTTTTGTTAAGATAAGGTTTATTTTGGTATGGAGTGCATAGATGGATAAAACAAACATCAATGCTATAAAGCAATATCACTACATAAGCATCATAAACATGTCATGTACAACAACACCATGGATAACACAGAAAGTATGCACTCTTATTTCCATTGTGGTTCCTTTGTGTTGATGGCATGACATGAGAGAGGCAGTATCACAGAATGTAACACAATTAAGAATGCATAATCATATCACAATTCAATCTTATCACACTATATTAAATTAATTAAATGCAACTATCACATTTCCTTTTATGAGACAGTAATCATATCACATGAACATATAACAGTATTGACAGTACACTGACAATTAAAATGTGTACATCTTTTTTATTTATCAAGTTGTGTAAATTAATTTTTAATAAACTAGGAAGTACTGAATATTTACGAAACTATAATAATAAAATATAACAAAAACTGAAATTACTGAATATAGTGAAAACTAGATGGGTGTTCAGTAGAACACTTGTGTCGCACTCTTATGCTTTGTTAGAATAACCAATAATTTTGTGACAAAATCTAAGTGTAAAAAGGGGCATAACTCTGTCAAATATGACCTTGGTCAACAAACGTTGGCGGCATCATGACTCTTATGTCATAAGCAATACCATTTGAAAGATTGATGAAGAAATCTTAAGAAATGGCAAACTTATAGCAAACATTAACTTTTCGTGACAAAATCTAAGGACAAAAAGGGGCATAACTCTGTCAAATAAGACCTTGACCTACAAAATTTGGCAGCATCACAACCCTTTTGACATAAGCAATACAATTTGAAAGTTTGATAAAGAAATCTTAAGAAATGACAAAGTTATAGCAATAATCTAAGTATAAAAAGGGGCATAACTGTGTCAAATATGACCTTGACCTACGAAATTTGGCGGCATCACGACCCTTATGTCATAAGCAATGCAATTTGAAAGTAAGATGAAGAAATTTTAAGAAATGGCAAAGTTAAAGCCAACGTTAAGTTTTCGTGACAAAATCTAAGTACAAAAAGGGGCATAACTCTGTCAAATATGACCTTGACCTACAAAATGTGGCGGCATCATGACCCTTATGTCATAAACAATACAATTGTAAAGTTTGATGAAGAAATCTTAAGAAATGGCAAAGTTATAGCCAACGTTAAGTTTGTGTGACGGACGGACGGACGGACGGACAAAGCGATCCCTATGTATCGCCTTTTCTCCGAAAGGACGACACAAAAAATATATTTCAAGTTCTCTAAGGAATGTTTGTAACAGCAACCTTAAAAGCAGAGAGTTTAGTGATTTTTGAATCTTATGAGGTAACCTATTCCACAAAGTGCATCCCATAAAGCAACAGGATTTGGATCCAAAACGTTTTACTTTCTAAAGTAAAGGCACCTTTATTGCTAAGATTTGTGCTATAATTATGGACATTATCCGTGGACACATAATGGTCACCTATGTAAACTGGGGCTTAACCAGTTTTAATCCTGAAAACATAACACAGACTTTTCTGTTATACACGTTCTTAACAGGTAACCGGTTCAGTTGTCTAAAATGACTTCTACTGTTAAAATCCAGAACAAACTTCATAAACTTGATCTGAGTTGCTTGTAACTTATTCTTGAAGACTTGTGTCCGACCATTGTATCAAATAGAACAGGTGTAGCCATTACGAAACTAAATCAGGGACATGACCAGTAATGTTTTAGTATGTTGAGAGAGGTAGTCCCTTTTATTCCGATATAAGAAACTTTAACTTGGGATTAGCCTTTCGTTGAAGTTATTATTCCATATGGAATATTTCTATAAACGTTTTCATTTAATGTCTCAATAAATCTTTCAAACTTCGTCTGAAATGTATTTCCCAAACATATAATGCGTTTTATATGAGAAACTCAATAGTTAATTTCATGCATTTCGTTTATTACACGCACAAATTTGAATTCTGAAAGCTCGTCTGATGTTGTACCGTTTGATTAAAGTACTGTCTGTCTTTCGGCACGCTATTCTTTGTAAAGACTAATTGAGCATCAGAAATTTATTCGATCCGGCAGCAATTCTTTCTGTTCAACATAGGCAAAATGATTAAAATTCTTTAAGACACTTGTTGCAATGAATGGTTTCTGTCTAAGAATTCTGGAACCAGCATGGTATTTATTGCAGTGTTTTACTTGCTTTGTGAAACATTAGAAATTTGCAGAAACAAACAAAAGTTGCCTTATTGCTTTTTCTCGCTCAAAGCTAAGTGGATATTGGTGATAAATTACGAATAGATACTTTGTGCTAAAAACTGTTAGTATGTAGTTCATATTACACCAAAACAATATCTGAACGCTAATATGGGAGTTTTATGTTAGATGCGTTGTGCTTATTTCCTATTATTTTAACCTAAAATTAGAATTATTTTTATTTTCTAAATTTTGCACATCAATATTGATGTGGCTTCATTGTGCTATGCCGTATTTCATATCAAACTAAAATTTGTAAATGTTTCGACGGAAGGTCAGCAGGGATCAGAACAGAAAACAAACTCACTGTTTTTTTTTTAAGTTATTCATAGCTCACAGTTTAAAACTTTGATTGAGCGAAAAATCGTACAACTTGTTTAGTTTTTTGTTTTTAGTTTAGTTGTCTCTTGGTGGAGCGATCTACGACTATGTAACGATATAGCAGAGAATCAAATAAATGAAGTATTAAATTGCTTACCCCCACAAAATGTTTGAAATGTTTTAAGATATCATTCTTTGAACCATGGTCTAACCTCGTAGAATCATTCTAAACTAACTGTAGTTAAATAGGTACTTGTAAGAAAAGCCTCACTTCGAAAGTTTCAAAATAAAAGAATAATAGGATCACGTAATAATTTAAACATCAGACTTTCTAAATGCAACTATAAACGAAACGCGACACACCAAATGAAAGTGCAACTTTGTTATCAGTCCATTTGAACATTAACGTTAAAAACTTGTTGATACTTCATGACAATATAAATTGGATCCCTCTTTTCTGTAGCTTTTCATCGGCTGGAATATGTTAAGTACTCCTTGCAAAATAGGTGGAAAGACAATTTTTGATTGGAATAGTTAATAAAGAGTACACTTCATTCAATGGCAATAAGACTTACACTGATTTAATGTAATTAGTTGTGATATTCAAATGGTAAAATTCATTATTCTTAGTGTATAAAGCAGCACCAAATGTCTTTAGTTTTAACCATGGTGGTCAATATATATCACTTTGAAGTGTATGCTTAGCTCCTTTCATCGTACAAAAGGTTCGTAGATGTCGACATTTGCATACTGAAGTTCACATCATCTCTCAGAGGTCCAGTAATTTAACTGAGTTCACATAGTTTTATCTTTGTTCTGTCTTCAAAACTATAGAAAAGAATATTTACCTTGATCATTATATGTCATTTTACTTTACATCGATATGAAAGTATACACCACGTAAAACAAAGAACAGTTTGATGGCATTTCCTTTTACGGTCGTATGAGTCAATTCAACAGCCTAGCTTGAACAAGCAGTTACTACCCTCGTGATACTTTAAAATAATATTATCTTATGTAACATATCTTTGGGCTTAATAAATTTAATGTAGACAAATTGTTGTTTATGGTCAAATTAACCATTTTAGAAGCCCTTATCTCGTGGAAAATATTTGAATATCATCTATATATTCGTCATTTCCATATAGATTTTATACCATTTATCGGAATTTACAAGAAAATCAAACACAACCATCATCAGATTACCGGGTCAGTGCCATCCTGGGTACTATCTGATATAGATTTTAGATAGTTCTTGGCAGTCTTTTCGTGGCCATTGGTAAATTGTTTTGTACCAAAATATCAAACATTTTATCTGTTAAACGGTCATACATGTATTTATCTGTATAAAAGTAATATTTCAATCTCGAGATTTTGAGTACAGAAGCAAAATATACTTCAAAGACTTGTTTGATATTACTCAGTTTATTTGACTCTTAATGAAATTTTAACAAATTCAATTGCATTCAGATCTTTCATTGACAAAACACA
This sequence comes from Saxidomus purpurata, assembly GCA_022818135.1. Classification (NCBI taxonomy): domain Eukaryota; kingdom Metazoa; phylum Mollusca; class Bivalvia; order Venerida; family Veneridae; genus Saxidomus; species Saxidomus purpurata. The sequence goes on along the minus strand of JAFMSR010000006.1, from coordinate 50,296,123 downwards.
CAATGAAAGCCTGTACTAGAGGTTTAGCAATATGTAAATAGAGCTGTTGGTTTCTCGTCAGCTGATATTTTATTGTAAGTTCTTTAGGTTTGAATTTTATTGTCTAAAACATGTTGTTACGAGCTCAGAATAAGCTTCGTATAGAGACAAGACATGTACTTTATTCTAAAGATTCAAGGCTATTCTTTATTCAAATGTATAGCTTTGTTATTTTTGAACGGGACTGATTATCGTTTAACCTCTAAATTTCTTAAACAAATATTTGAACGATGCCATTAGTAGTTTAAAGGGGTGCTCACTGAATAATATCTTTTATTGTTAAGTAAGGTACAGTGTAGTTCATGATTAAATTGAATGGGTATGTGGGGTGATCAAAACGGAGTGATTGTATCCGATTAGGAGGTGCTGAAAATAAAAATATAATACTCTGCATAGTCCAGCTAATTAAGCGAAGATAGAACTGCTCAATATGACATGTTTCCTCTCGATCACCATACATTATAATATACTTCAACAAGTTCCTTGGCTAGCTCACAAAACATTGTAAATACGACTCTTTTACATTTCTACGCAGGAGTCTTATACTTTCTTAACATTAGTTCGCTGACGAAGAGGTTGTAAAAACAAGTCTTTCTCTTGAAGACCATACCAGCCTTTTGTTTCCATTTTGTTAGAGATCACCTAGCAGGGATTACTTTTATATCACTCCCTGGGAATTTGGAAACGGGGGGGGGTAACAATAGGTTGGTGCGCACCATAAACCGGTTTAAACTATAGACTCTTTTAAAAGTACATGTACCTACGCAGGAGTCTTATATTTTACGCCTTTCCTTAACATTAATTCGCTGATGAAGAGGTTGTAGATGAAAAAAGGTTCTGTATTTGGGGGGGGGGGGGGGGGGGGGGGGGGGGGGGGGGGGGGGGGGGGGGGGGGGGGGGGGGTGGGAGGCTCGTTTTGTTCGTGGCAGTCCTGACTTGTTTTACTGTAAACATCTCTTTTAATACAGGCTTTAGTAGCAAACAGGTAATTAAAAACTTTGAACATCATACAACGAAAGGCCTATCTAATGATCTAAACAATGACCCGCACATTGGCAAAGCATGTTTGTGTGCGTTCTTGTGTGTTGTATAATCGTATCATATCAAATGGAAAGTCGTTAACTCTACATGTAGAAGTTAAAGGATATAAAACAGGGCTTGACAAGTTATTCACTTGGTATGAGGCAACAAAAATGATAACACAGGCAAAACAAAGCCAGGATAATTTTTGCTTCCAATTGATTTATTGCTTAATCAAAGGAATTTTCCCGTATTTACTTAGCTTCTAAAAATTGTAAAAGATACAACCTAATTCTATCAAGCTACCTAGATTTCGGACAGTGGGGAAAAGGTGTACCTGGTGTTTCTAGTAGAACAAAGCAATGTATGTCCGATATCAGGAATTTAGAGAACCTCTAGCTTTATATGCAATCTAAGCTAATAAAGTATCATTATTTATAAGCCTTTATTCTATCAACGAAAATGACAAAAGTAATCTTTTCAAAATGTTTGGTAGACTTGATTAGTTTGTCTCCGATCACATGACAACATTTAATATTGGAACATTTTTACAGCAGCATGTTTCGTTTTTGTGACACATTACATTTCCTAGAAATTACTGCAAACAATATAACACTCAAATGGCCGTATGATATGTCTCATTCTTTTTTTATTACATATAAATTATGACAGTGTCTGCTGCAAGTTTATAATTTTTTAGACACATATGGTGAGGCTTTCTAGAAGTCTTGGAAATAATGCATTAACGAATAGGACATTTCTAATCATTTAATACCGGTGTTAGATTTTTTTTAATTAATCAGAGTTCACAGAAGAATCAGGCCATGGAAGTATTTGTCATTTTCATGACATAAATTTGTCTTGTCTGACAATTACATAAAAATACTTCTGTCAAGCACAATGCATTATTGAAAACTAGGTCATATCTATACATTACTGTTCAAGAGTTATTAAGTAGTTTGACTACGTCGGTACTGTCGATTAAGACCGTTCGTGAATTACTAAGATTTATTCTGGAATGTGGGCTGTAATCCTTCTCTACATGCAACTTGCTAATTGACGTTATCGGAACAAAGGAGACTACCTTAATTTTTATAACAGCTGATACATTGACAGCTAATTGAAAATTTCCGACAATTTCTGGACAGTTCCTTTGCTATCTTCAGCATTTCCTTACAATTCCCTTGACCTTTAAAAATCTATTGACGAGAGTGCAAACCGTGTTATCATAACGATGATCTAACTCATTGTCAGGCAAGATTCTTTTGTGTCAACGAAGACCAGACCGTAATTGAATCATCGAAGAAAGCATGAGTTAATTATTTTACAGTACTACAAATGGAAAAAAATTGAGCTCAGAAAATCTCTTGAATATTTCCGTAAAAATACGTTAAACCTTTTTTATGCTACACCGATTGTAAACTGTAGGACTTGACCTAATTTTGACTGTCCTAATTGAGTGTTTCACTCAGGTTTTTCCAAAGGATTTCGTCCAGTTCTTCTAATAGGATTCAAACCCTCTTCATTTGGGTAAAGCACTTGACGAGGAACCCTTACACCACCTTTAAAGGTTTTCAATTACTTTTAAGCAACATTTTATGACAATTTTTACTTTTTGTATATTCTGTTAGAGATTTATTTAACGAACAAAATGAACCATTACATAGAGTTAGATCCCTATCAGAAATTTACATTTTATTAACTTTTATAACATTTTATTATTACTCCCCTTTAATATGAAAGCATCTAAAACCTTGAGTATTTCTTTTTTATTTCAATATTATTTCTACTTTTACATTTGAATTGGATAGATATACAAATATTTTAACATTCTGAACCAAAATGCAATTTTTAAAACTACGCTTCTGAATTCATTTATTTCCAATCTATCCTGGGTGCGCACCAAAGATAGGTAAATGAGGTAATTATATTTTTTCAAACTTGCATTTCTAATGAATTCAATCTAAATTTATAACTTAATGCAAATATTTCACAAATATAATACAATAGGTCTTATATTTATATCTTTCCTTAGGCAAAGTATGTGTATCAAATTTTTACTTATGATAAAATAACTCTATCTGGGTTGGGCAACCAGGATAGGGAAATCAAATTTTAAGCGCTAAGTGAACAAAAAATGAGTGTAAATGATCAGCTGTTAAAGTATCAAACAAACCTGTTACATGGCCAAATTCTGATTATCCACCTTTACTCTAAGTTAGCTGTTAAAAATCAAGTATTGTAAAAGTAAGAAAAACATTATATGAAAATTAATTAGTAAAGAAAAGAGATTCTTTTGACCAAGTGAGACAGTGTTGCGCTCAGTAACATAAAAGATCTATTTTCGTGTGTCTCGTTTAACGAGCATACTGCAGTCCGTCGTTTGCAAGAGCGACTGATTAATGATTATGATAGTAAATTTTATAGAGATCAGATATTTATTACAGAGATAATGCATTCTCTGGAGTCTCTTTGACCGTGGCAATGTTTTAACATTATGAAAGACTAGGAGAAATAACAAACACTTCAGTTTTTACTAATTGGATCAAGAATACTGAGTGTTTTGTCAATAGAATTGTAAGTCCAGTGGGGAGAATCAAGGCTCCAGGGAAACTGTGTTTTCATTTATTGTAACTTGTAGGAAATATTTTAACATTTAACACGGGTCAAACGTTGCAAACAGCAAGTTGCATAATCAGTCAATATCAGCAACATACACTACCGCACTCTAGAATTATAGGCATGGCTAGTTTTGTATTGAAACAAAGCAATCGTGCGTTTCCGAAAGGTAGAACAAATATATTAATTGATCTAACCTCCATTGCAAAACAAGTTCTTCAGCATTTACATTCCAGATGGAACCTCAATGAGAGAGAGATACAGAGAGAGAAAGAGAGATACACACAGAGAGAGAGAAAGAGGCAATATGGATTTTATCTGTGTCTAAGACAGAGACAGAGAAAGACAGAGAGACAGACAGAGAGAAACAGAGACAGAGACAGGGAGAGAGAGAGAGACAAAGAGATATACAGAGAGACAGAGAGACAGACAGAGAGAAACAGAGAAACAGAGAGAGAGGGAGAGCGAGAGACAGGGAGACGGGGAGACAGAGAGAGACAGACAGAGACAGAGAGACAGAGAGAAAGAGGCAATATGGATTTTATCTGTGTCTTTCCCAGTCCCATTGGGCATCAGTAAGGGTCGAACCCGGGACACTCCAAGATTTACGCGCTACCTCTTCACCAAAGCTGCTTCACTTTCCTCACTCCACTTTCCTTAGTTAAGTTTCACAACGGTACAACATTCAATCAGGATAAGGGCATACACCATATAGGTTGTGACCTCTGTGTGTGTGCAGTATGCTAAATAATATGAAAGAATATGGAACTTTACAACTTCATCCACCTCCTAAAGTGATTTCAAAACATGTATAAACGCCAGTTTGGTACAAACTTGTGTATAACTATTCTCAAACTAAAGAAATTGTGACTGAATTTGTACCGTGACACATGCATCACGAAGTTCCCAGGCCAAGACTCGAGACGAGTCTTCTCGGAGGGGGAAGTAGTGTAACGATCGCTGAACGTAGTGAAAACGTTCGGTCGCATATGATGATAATATGCAAATTGAAGAAAACCCATGTACATGTGATGGGGATTAGGGTAGTATATATAAGGCACAGAGACCCATTCAGGGTGAGTATACTTTTCACTGAATGGATCTGCTACGTCTTAGGCCCTCGGCTCGTTATAAACAATGCGTTCTTATAAGTACCACGATATTTAAACGTTATTATACATGTAGTTATGTAACTATTTAAAAAATAGGTTGTAATTGAAACAATAGAGCTGATGACGGGGCACGTATTACATTCTGGCCTTGTCGGCGCAGCTGTATTAAGCTCGCTTTTAACCGGAAGTTGGTAACTTTTCAACGGCCAATGAAATTTATAACATTATTTGAATGAGATATTTACTCTGTAAAGCACCTTTTAATAGATATTACCGAATGAGAAAGGTCGATAAAATACTTGTGTTTTCAGTCTGCCTTGATTGGTTTTATAATTTAGTACGTAAATAACTCACATCTATTAACATCATATGTTGTTACCTCAAAAATAATGTTAATTATAAGGATAGAGTAATTATACTTTCTCGACCACTGAATAACGGTCAATATTTCGAGTAAAATATTTGATAAGAAAAACGAGGACTAAGTTTCTTTGATGCATGTGTCACGGTACAAATTTAGTCACAATTTGGGAGAATAGGTAAGAGGCCGGTTAGCTCAGACGGGAGAGTATTTGCTGTAACATGTACGACGTGCGGAATAATCTGAATGGCATTAAAGAAATATGATATCTTATGTTCGTCTCCCATATTGTTTTACATTATATGTGTCACATGCTTCCTTAAGTAACTACAGTTGTAATCCGGATATTAGAAGTTCAATAACATGTGTACTACAGCACTGAGCCAACATTACACAAAGATTACAAAAACATATTGCCTTTATTGTTTGAGCGAATGTCGTTCTGCTATTTAATTCTGATTAGGAATCTTGGTAAGATATCATTTGAAAATATAGCATCGTAACTGTATGTACTGATGTTTTAGTAGACAATTAATCAACTTCACTTGAATGTCTTCAGATTCTTGCATACATCAGCAGTAAGTTTTCTGATAACTAAATTTAAGCATTTCTTGGTTTAGCATTAAAGTCAAAATAGATTTCCATAATTGACAAAATGCATTGCCTGTCACGCAGCTATTATAAAAGCTTCAGCGATTCCACTAATGATGAATTTCTCGACACAAGTGGTCTTTTCAAAACTCACTGTTAGTATAGAGTTTAACACATAGCTGAATTTATTGCACATTTTCTTCCAAAGCTTATATAAAAATAAGAATAGTATATGCGGGCGTCTTTCTTTGTCTCTGTCATCTTTATTCTTTGCAAGTTCTTTTATTGTATTTAAGTTTTCAATTTTCAAACTTGGAGAGTCGAATATAAGATTATATCTCAATGGTTCGTGTAAAAAAATGTTTATCAAGACCAAGCATTAGATGAAAAATTGAAATGTTGATGTAGTTTGTACATCAGACAATAACTACCATCTAACTGTAACATAATATTGATCGAGCATATAACAGTGGCGAGGTTAACCAATTGTGCATCAACAAAGTACAGGTAAATGATTGTGACAAGTAAAATTTTACAACGTTGTAACACTATAAAAATGTATTTTGTCAAAGTTAAGCAGGAGCAATAGAATAAAATATTGAATTATAGCATTCCATTTTTGGAATATTGGTTTCTTTAGTCTAGTTTTAGGCCACACTGTAATTGTACTTTTGCTTTGGAAATGTTCATTCAAAGACCTACGATGTAGAAAGGAGATGGTTTAACGGCATTATCATATTGTGATTTCCTGTTACAGATGACATGCGTCATTATTAACACCATAAGACATATTGGAAACCTCTTGTTTCAAAATGACTATATAACAACGATACTTGTAACAATGAAAATACGGAAACAAGTAGGAAATGTAAGTTTCTTCTGATATTGACAGAAAGAAAAGATTCTGTGTATTCTCAAATTTTGACTTGTATTGCAACAGTAAAGAGTCTTATGAATTGATTCCATATATTCATCAAGATGAAAACCTGTACAAATAAGATGTTTACTAAATAATTAATTTTTCCCTTATCAGTACAAATCTTGGTAAATGTTTCTTTTACAAATTTATGATCGGTAACACCGGTAATAATGTCTTTAAGACAAAGTGCACAGAATCAAAAATCAGAAAATCTCAGGAACGTTTTGAATACTTAATAGTTTGCGTGCGTTAGGAATCAATAGGACACAAGAATCGCTTTCTAGATAGTGTCAGAAATGATAGATATATTGTTCAACTTGTTTTTCTTTTTATATTGCAGTCAAAGACATTTTCTAACGTGTTGTTGCATACAGAATGTGTAAATTACATAAACATCTCAACAGCTAATTGAATATTGAGATTTGCTACCAGACATGCTGTAAATGATTCATTCTTATTACTGTGAGCTTCACGAAATTTAACAATAAATGTCCACATAAATAAATTTGAATTTTCTTCCATTGGTGCAAGCAGTATTTCTAGTTTTTGTTTGAACTTTTTTCTCCTATTTAAGTATTTTTTAATTATCTTTACGTTTAGAGAGGAAATGGTATGAATTGATTTGGTAATAAAAAAATCCCACCGGACTCATTAATATGCCCTATATCAACGCATTTAAGAATAAAAGCGGTGAGCAAAACTAACAGTGGTGTCTGTGGTATAGCAATGAAGCGAAACACGTGTAATGTATACACATGTAAAGTATAACAATCATGCACAACGATCTATCATTAAACGAAACCATAGCTCAATTTGTTTTTATTAAGAAAGGATATATTATTCTCATGTTACAAATTCATTTTAATACTAGTAAAAACAGCTTAAAAAGGTAATTTAAAAATTGACAAAATAGCATGTTAATCTATGTTAATCGTGTTACTTTTCGTTTCAGATATTTCTTTTTGAAAGCACAACTTTTTCTAAAATGTTTTTCTTCCTTTTGTGTCAGTAGCTATGTCACCAAATAAACTGTACTATATTGCATCTCCTTTTGTATTCTATTTTCAAATTAAAACGGCAAAATGTTGTCAGTAGTCATATAATTTCAAATACATTCTTTCAGGTAGAAGTTAATATTTCTTAACTCTGAACAACATGCGCCGACCATTAGCGGTTTTACTCTGTAGACAAATGTATCGTAATAAACAATGGTAATGGTTCGCACCATATTAGCACACAGAATGGATTCGATACACTCGAGTAATTTTATAAAGCACGCTTAGCATGATATGTGAAACAGAACAGTTACTGCTGCAAATTGAAATTAATGGTTGTTTTATCAATTTGATGGTAGTTTTGATAGAGATCAGATATTATTAAAGACGTGAAACGGTTTTTACTTCCACTGACAAAGAAAATCTTCTATTACCAGATATTTTTGAAAATATTTTATAAAGTAATACCCACAGTTCGTAGCAACCAGTTGCTATATTACACGAGAAATAAAAGTTATGGTTCTATTGAAGCTGTTTATCTGGTTCTATTGTATTTTTATTGGAGTTGTTCTGGAATTTTCTTCAGGTAGGACATTAACAAGAGCAAGGTTCACTATTAATCAAAATATTAGCGAATATGTAATATGTCATTTATATGCCTGATTTAATCCTTTCGTAGTAAGCGGAATTAAAGTACATGGCAAAGAAGAAGATACAAATGTAGGACTAACTAAACTAAAGTTTTGGGTGACAGGCATTATGGATTGGAATGGTTTCAGCAAGTATTAAAACTTTGCGCACATGTTTGCTTGTAAATTTGTAAAATTAGATCTCACGGGAGAAGACTGAGTTTACAAAAAAAAATTTCGAACTGACTTAAATCAACATATTTTATAACGAATAATCAAATGAAATGGTCCCAGTATAAATTCTTGTAAAGTATTTCTGTATTTTTGAAATTACACGCTAAAATTTTTTAGATGCTTTAACATGTGAAGAGTTCGTTGGAAATTGTAGACTGTACATGATAGATAAAAGTACGGTAGGGTAGATAGACGCACATGAGCAAATGGATATTTACACGATATGTACCCTCATTCAGCTCCGGATTTTGTATTATCCGTCTTTTTATATAGAAGCTACATATTTACATATCAGATATTATTTATTGCACATTATCAAAGAATCAAACAGAAATAGTATTAAGTTACCTTGTCAATTTTATCTTGATTGCAAGTTTCTAGACAAATTGATGAGATAATTCAGAGCCAGGTCCGTGGGTAATTGGTATGATCTGCAAAAATATAGATTTATAGTATCACAACGTATTTGTACAAAAGTGCAATGAGCAATTTATCGATTTCACGACAGAATAATTAAATTTACAGGTCTAATTGAGTTTGCTTATTTAAGTTTACTCTAGATATGACCAAATACTATGTTTTATATAAAAAAATAAGAGCCCTGTATGGTTAAACCTGTCCGGTAAAAGATCAATAACTTTATTATATTGTCAGTATATCCTAATATACTTTTTATAATGCATTTTGTAATATAAATGTGTAACTTAAAAGACTGTTTGCAGTTACATGTAACCAAGTTCTACGTAAAAAGTCTAAAATGCAGAGAAATCAGTGGTCTTTGCTTTCCGTTCAACATACCTTTTATCAAAACGCTGCCCTGTCATTTCTATATAGGACTAATTGCACAAATCCTAACTGAGATTTTGTGTTGATCAAATGTACAATATCTATTACGTTCAGCACTAGCCATGACATTGAGACTGTTTTTCAATTCATACAAAAAACAATATGCGGTTTAAAGGAACGACGTGACAGTCATCCGACTGGAAATGATATTTTATCATTTCAAATTTCAGATGTTAAACATAATAAATGGTATTTATTTCAATCTAAATAATGAAATACTGTGTTATATCAGTGAAATATAGAGTGATGATATATATATCATATCAGTCACAGTGTGGGTGATATAGGTCTGCCGGAACTACTTGTTTCAGTGGTGCATATACACTGCTTTTGTTTTGATAGTTGGCATAAAATAAAAAAATAAAATTTGTTTGTTTTGGATGCGTATAGAATATATCTCAACACAAAGTGATACAATTTTCGCGCTGGTTAAAATATTTCAATTGTATCACTTCCCGATGAGATATACTCCATATCCACTCAAAACAAACAAATACCCTATGTATACATTTTTGTATATCATAGCCATAGAAACATCAATATATCTTCATTTCGACCTCTTTCGACACGACATTGCTAACCGTCACTTATTTGTTCATCTTGTCAAAGCATTTCTAACACTGCTGTGCATATGAAAAAAGTGTACATATACACTGACAATTGTCAATTTTAATTATCTTTTTTTATGGAAAATCTGCCATTGATTCTATTCTGTGAAGTATTTTCTGATGTAGAATCACATATTTTCTTTGTGTGTTTCAAAAGTTTAATGTATTTCGGTTGTGCAAAAGTTGTCAGTGAATCGACATTGTGTTCATTCCTTTATCAAAATGTCGGTTTTGAGGAAGATGTCACTGAATTATCAGCCCTGTATAACTTCCTGCAATAGCGTTTTGGTAATGTAAAGACTATTGCAGAACTCTAGCCCTAAAAAGTATGAAAGAGCTTGTTCGCATCTGCACGTATTCGTTATACTTAAATGCATATTTCTTTATTTAAGATGACGCAAATGATATCGCTTTTTGTAAAAGACCTTATTCGTTTAATTAAAGCAGAACAAAACTGGTAAACAACGAATTTACCAATTAATTAATATCAATTATTCATCATTTACACGTTTGTTCCGTTATAATTGGTAGTTTGTGTCCTGAAAATGCAAAATCAATAATTTGGATCATTGTCATATTCTGAAACCGACCTTGAACGTGTTAGTGTTGTGCATCGACATGGACTGAAATGAGTCTATTAACATGCATTCAACACTCATTTAGCACGGCTGAAGTAAAACTGTTCTGTCTTATCACGCCATAACAATTCTTCGTACCCATAAAGAACGTTACATTTTATATTTTCCTGAAATATAAGACAGACGATCTAATACTCCTAGCTTTTTAATCATCCGGATTATATATCGTATTTTGTTATTAAATCATGTCAGTCGATCTATGCTGCTCAAATCTTACGATTCCTCAGCTCTTCAAGAAATTATTGCAGACGATAATGTCTTCAGATAATATGAAAAGTTATTTGTTTTAATACTTTCATACTGACTGAATGTAGCCATCATTTTACAGTTATTGAAAACAAATATCAGACTGTTTGTCAAATAACTGTTTGTCTATGAACGTAGTGCAGACGACATTCAATCATTCTTGGATGGAGAGATTAATTATGGGAAATGTTACAAATATGAGAGTTCCGAGATTCTCTTCAAAAAACGATGCTTGATAGGTTTATGGTTTGCATTACGATTTAGCAATTCCAAGTGAATAGAAACAAACCATAAATAATCATTCAGATCAGTATACATAACGGGATTTTAACGACAATTGGGCAATGCAGATGTTTTTAAGTGTTCAATGTGTGTCTTTCGCACAACGAAACATTACTTTGTGCAATAACAACCGATTATTTGTTTTGAAGGTTAATAGAGAAACGTTAGATATTTGTTGCAGGCAAGATGCTTCGGAATTCAACTAGCAGCAAAATCCTATTTCTCTCTGAAGGATTTAGAGGAATAATTACATATTGAGTTAACTAATACTGTTTTAAAATATTGTAATAGTGATTTAAAAGTATTTAAAAATCATGTCTCGAGGGAAGCTTTCTATCTTGACATGTTTAATGGTTGTGGGAAGTGTTCCGGAATTTACCACTGTGACAGGTAAGTTATTGTGCTAAATGTAACAGCAAATTGCACTTAATTATTATTAAGTAGAAAGGTTATCAATTCTTCACTGGATATCAACAGTGTGTTTCAGCGATCGTGCAGGTACATGGCTATTATTGCGGGCCGCTATTTAACACGTGGTTGGAAAATGTAACATGTAGGTGAAGTAGTGTATAGTTCTTTGAACAAAATGTTATGAAATTCGCCTAGGAAGTTACGATAAAGAATGGGTTAAACCACTGTTCATTGTGTAGCTTTAAAATTGTCAAAAATTGATATTTCTATCGTTTATCCATGTGAAACGACAAATTATTTTATATGCTTATATAACGTCTAATAAGTAGTGAAAAGTTTTTATTGTTAGTATATAACTAATTTGTCAGAATTCATATTCTTCGGATTGGGAAACAAGTTATTACAACTTAGATTAATCGCTCGTGAGTTAAAATTTCCAGATGGAACTTCAACCTTGAAGGAGAGAGTACAGGCAATGTGGAATTATTTGTGTCATGCCTAAGGAGCACTACCGAAATGGCATGGTAAGGTCGAACCGCGGGGCCTTTCGATCCTTAGGCGAACGCGCTACCAGTTTGGTTATTAGAGTTCGGCCAGTATAAAAACCGATATGGGTCAAGTAACTATTGGCCGGTAACGATCTTCCGGTAATCGGGTAAAAAATGGTTTTTGTCCATTACGTTACTACTGACTCGTTTTTTGTGGGTGGGAATAGTTTGAGACGCCTAAATACATTTACAATCGCACTTCATTTAAGGGTTTTTGAATAGAAGTATCATTTTTGTACAATCACCTTGCAGTCCCACATAATTAACTAAGTTTACATGCCAATGCTTTAGGGCAATAATTTGGAGCTGAAAGGCAGCCAAAGTTTACGAGTTTTACTGGTCAGGATGCAATATGTATTATTTTCAAATACAAACTATTTTGCATTATGATGTTATATCAGATTGGTCCTTTTCAGCAATAACTGTCAGGTAGCCAAAGTTCAAAATAATTGGTCGGTAAGGATACTTATAGTCAATCGATAAAACATATGCGTTGTTTGCATTGTTCCTAGCAAACATTTTGACTGCAAACGATTTTGTGAGGATAGAGGCAGGAATAGTATTGTATATTCTGAGAATCACCTTAATGGAACATAGTGGAGAACATATTATGATATTGCTGCGTTAACTTTGTTTTAATTAACGCTGAATGAAATTAGGGCTCGTAAATACAATCTTATGGAAAAAAACGGAAAGAGCATAAAGACTATTTAAAGCGTTTTCATGAATATGATTTCGTTTCTTTTTAAATCATAAATGATACACTGGAAATGAGAAAGAGTTACTAAATTGTAAATGCACAAACCAGATAGTCAAGTACATTTGTATTTGCTTTACATGAACATAGAATGTAGATTTATTCTGTCCCTGTTATAAAGTTTGTAAAGTTTATTTGCATCTCCAATTTCAAAATATTTACTTGAAAGCTTTGTTTCTAGGCCCGCTTTCTGTCCTATAAGCGTAAATGTACTATAGTAAGTTATGTCAAAAGAAAAACTGACATACAAAAGCATTATAAATTTCATTTTATCATATTGGCTATTAGTTTCAAGTTGTATTTAAATATGTATTCGTTCCTATATCACCTATTTCGATGATAAATTGTAGGGTTTCGTCTTTTGCGCATTTTGGATTATATAGAAACCACTAAGCACACTGTTGCTTCTTGTTGAGCATGGCCGTCTCCAAATTAATAATCTTTCCATACTTTTAAATTAAAATAAATTGACATACTTTACAGCCTATCTTTCCTATTAATCACATCGTATAAATGTATAATTCTATCAAAAGTATGTAATGAGACAATTGTTCTAAATGCAAGAGCTGAATCTCTACCAGGATATAACAATCGAGAATGTGGAAACGATTTTTGTAAAGGACTTGTTGTTGTCTTACCACTTTACAATTACTTGCATGCAATGAAAGTTTAACTTAGAAAGTCATTGAATGTCCCTTTGATGTAATGTTATGATGTTTTCGTGGAAACGGCTGCCCCATGTAACACCAAATGTCAAACAAAACCTGTTCCGACAGTGTTCATAGCAATTTTTATCACGTATACATTACGTGTATAAGACTTTGTAAACAAAGAACATTGATGGCACTATAATCAAATATTGATAAATAAAGTCTGCTGACATGGTGGGAGTTAGACGTCTGCATTAAATATAAATGATGTTGTTAAATTTAGCCGAGGATGCCATGTTTTAGGCATAAAAACCTAACTGAACAAGTGAACAGGTGGTATATCGTTGAAAGTATATTTTTATATGAGAAAATATTAAAGTGATATTACCGTTCAAAGTGACCATCATATTTTTTAAAGAGACATTAGTCACTGATTTATTCTACTTGAAAAAATGAACATTGTCAAAGTTATAACAGAAAAATATATGAATTCTGTATTTATTCTGATTTAATAAAGAGAAAATCAGCTAAAATCTTTTTTGACTATCATAGTCAAAAATAGATATTCAATCCGTTCTATAATGTACATATTAATTTCATCATTCACCTTTTACATGTGTTCATAGCTTTGAAGCATTTACCAAGTTTATATTTTCGTTCTTGATTATAACTCAATATGAAAAGTTTGAAAGGTAATATATTATTCGCCACGATCGATTGTGTAATTCTATTGTCATGAGTTGCACCACTAAATTAGAGCTATACTAAAAACAAAACTCGCAACATATGTGTCAAACACAGAGAACATTGCGTCTTATCTATAACTGTCATTAGTCCTTTACTTATTGATATCGCTGAAAAGTTTATAGAATATAAAAGCATTATTGCATGATGCGAGTGCCTTACTTACCACACTACATGGGTATTTTTTCAAAATTTGAAAAAGTTGTGTTTGGTATGATTTCATTGTTTGGAAAATTTAATAATCAATGCAACACAAGGCACTAATCAATTAGAAGTTTTTTAATAGATTTGACAACCAGTCTTCACTTTTATTCCGTGGCCACAGAGGTTTTCCTAAAACATCTTGCATGCAAAATAGATAAATAGCATAAACATCCCAAAAGATGTTTCAGTATTGAATTTGTGTTTCAGCAAACTTCTCATCACAGAGAAGATATTATTTTACATAAACTACTAAAATGTCAACATGAATGATTATGAATTCTTACATCACTGTCTACATATAGAAATTGGAACAACCCGCCGACGGTCGAAATAATAACATATCAGTTTGTTTCCGTTTTCAAGGCGTGGATCTTTGACCTTAAGCTCTAAATACCCCCTGAATGTATTTGCTGATTCATTTATTTCTGTTGATTTGAGCTGGACATGTATTGCTTCTTTCGCTTTTATTACTGTTGCTGTTTCCTTTTTCTTTCATTTGAACTCCGACTTAAACATGGCTAAAAAGCGATTGCTTGAGGCAAAATTTCAAATCCGTTTATTGAAATAGAATAAATATTCGGAAAGGATTTCTACAGGCATTCAACACTCTAGAGAATATACGCCGACTTTAATCGGTTTATTTTATTGTCGAATATAATATAATATATAATATAATAAACATAATAAAACTCTTCTCACATCCGTAGACAGAAATGATCAGTTTCTCTCGCATCATTCCACAGCAATTCCAATATTGGAAGACACTTTATTATAACGTCTTTCATTTCCAAGACAAGGACGCTTCTCGGGAAAATACTGCAGACGACATAGACCATTATAATGATCGCATGTGAATAATCACTACTTTGTGTTAAACTACTTTCTAATTTATATTACAAGAGGACAGTGGCTTTAAGG
This sequence comes from Saxidomus purpurata, assembly GCA_022818135.1. Lineage (NCBI taxonomy): Eukaryota > Metazoa > Mollusca > Bivalvia > Venerida > Veneridae > Saxidomus > Saxidomus purpurata. Next base: position 50,280,752 of record JAFMSR010000006.1, on the reverse strand, counting down.
CTTAAATTCTGCAATTACAGTTAAAAGAGTTATTCAAGGAATTGTCACAGACAGTAATATAATTATCGCACACGATAATATTTTTGCAGACTTACACAATCATTAGTTCATACAGACGGAAGGTGGGCATCATTATACAAATGTTGAAGATCGAACTCTTTGTCAAACGAGTGTTGTTTTGTCTGTGAAAGTAATGAAGACGGTAATTCAATCATCCCGGAAAGCGGCAGTTAATGATAGGACGATAAACTGCTTTAAGAGAAACAGTCTTGAAATAGACACGTGATCTGTCTACAATAAGCTGATGAAGTAGACGAAGTGCAAAGGAAATAAAAACAATGATAATTGTGTGGAACTTATTAGCATACGGACAAATTGTAAAGGATCCGAACACATTGTTACGCTAAAGCAAATTTAGCAGATTTCGTAAAAAAACAGGATTGTTACTTATCAGGACCGTTATTGCGTTCATTAATTACTTATTTGTCGTTTCTGTGATAGTTTTGATAGAGACTATATATTTGATACCAACAAGAAACACGGTAAAGATCCACTGATAAAGAATATTATATATGTTTGTAAATCAGGAAGTTGAATGAACACATTACAATACATGTACTTGGTTTTGTAACTGACAGGTATTTCGTGAATAAGTATTAAGGAACTATGGCTCGCGCGAAGCTTTGTATCTGGATTTATTGTATTCTTATGGGAATTATTCTGGAATTTTCTACAGGTAGGTCATTGTATAACAGCAAGATGCCGTACCAATCATATTTACCGAAAATATGCAATATATGACAGGTGTTAGAATTTCATAGAACGCGGAATTCGAGTTCGGCTGTTAAAGAGCAAAAAACTTATATTACGTTTTGGAGGTCATAATTTTTTTAACTTGTCAATATAATGTCTTATTTGAGTACAATTCAAATGCATCTGATAATCTTGCAACATTTAGAATATATAAGGAAATGACCTCTTCTTCATTTGATCTGCTATGTTCAACTTCTGATTAAATGAACATGTCTCGGTCCAATAAATGACGAGACAATTAGTCGAAAATTGGGAATATTGTGAGGCGATACAAAGAGAAAATGGTCTAAAATTTTACTAGAAAATAGATCGATAGAAAACGATTTATGCGAGTTTCACGCGCAAGCACAATTAACATCGGGTTAATTAATAGTTGATGTGTTTTGCATGAATCTGTGCTTGTATTTATCCAACAACAGTTGGCGTTTTCTTACAGCAACTCGATTTAAAAGTTACTATATTGAAGTTGTTTGGTACGTCTCTTTACTCTATTCGAGTTTGGTTTGTTGCCTTTTATTTAAAAACATTTGGATCTAGGATTTTATTCATACAGTCCGTTTTAAAATTAATCCGATATACATCGGGATAGGATGTCTCCTGCAAATCATCAAATTAATCAACTGATCAGGGATAAAGAAAGTATTTCACCTTTCAATGGTTCTTTCACTCTGAATATGTGTGCTACGTCTTCACAGATTTTAAAGCATCAAGTCTACATAATTTCAGACACTTTCGTTAGATAATTGATTTGACATGCAATAAAAAAGATGAATAATACAAAAAATCTGTTTATAAGGTATTAATAAGCATTCCACAAAGGAAAATGAGTGTCTACAAGTATTGTTGTGTTCGCTGTTATCAGGGTTACTCTAGATTTGTACAAACCACATTATTTTATGAACAGCGAGGAACAGAAGCCCATGTTTGGGGAATCTAGTTCAGTAGTGGCGGACAGAAAGAAACCAATGTCATTTGTTTTTAAAACCGACATTTTGTTCTAAGTTAAGGCTTATGAACGTGTAAATCTTTTAAATGCACGGTCTAAGCATGTTGAATACAAAATGCATATAGTTAATATTTGTATTTATGGCCTTTGTTATCCTGTTATAAGACATATGATCAATATATTGCCTTGTACTTTTAAAATGAGACTAAAATAACATAACGCTACGTATAGTTTTGTTAATCCAATATACAGTATATGTAATGTTACAATTCACCGTAAGCTATGGCATTGTGACCTATTTCAAACATTTCTCAAAGGTCGTCTTCTTAATTTTAGTCTCTCATTATCTTTCTTTCTATTTCTTTTTTATTTTGTTTTGAGTTTTTCATTTAGTATCCGTTAAATGTTTTGTACATTTCTCACATATCTGCGACAAGTTTCGTAGCTCCCACAAAATTAGGATTAAATGAGACGGCGTGATAGTCATCAGACTGAAAATGCCATTTTGTCTTTTCAATTATCTGTAATAAAATAATATAAATGGTATATATCATAACCATGGAAACATAGATATATTTCAATGTTTGTGCTCGGCCTCTGTTGATAAGGATCTATTTCATGTTTACTTCAAGCACATTTTGTAAACAAAAACATTTCAAAGACTGATGTTCATATAAAACGTTTACACGCATGTGTTAAGAGTATGGTATATATCGAGAAGATTAATAGACAAATTTCTTGATGTTATTTTTTTGTCAACAACATTGAAGTCCATGTGGTGTAGACGTCGTCACTGAATATGTTCTGTGTTTCTTCCGTCAGAAGCTTTTCTTTCAGAGACTTGCATTAGGTCAGTCCTGCGTTTCTTTCGTCAATAGCACATTGTGTTTCGGTAATGATGCGGCTATCACTGATCAATCTTTCTTCCCTTCTTCTAAAGAATTGCGGTAATGAAAAGTATATTACTGAGTCACCAACCATCTCATTCATGTTAACATTTATTTTGATTTAAGATGCCTTTTAATCTTATTTTATTGGAATAATAAACATTAACGCACTCATGTCAAAATCTTCGTTCATACTTTCTCTAATCAATACCGAGCGATATTTTATATCAAAAGGAAAATGCTCCGTTCTATTATTACACGCGCGCTATTTCTCGGAAAAATGATACAGACAATCTGATGCTCTTGGTGACTTTTAATCATCCAAATTATATATCATATTTTATTATTAAATCATACAAATGGATGTCAGTTTCCCAAAGCATGTAGTTTCTCAGCTTTGCAAGACATGATAGTAGACGACAATCATATAAAGATAAAAGATAATTTCCTAATCCTCTCATACTGAAGGGAGATAGACATTACTTTACAGTTATTGAACTGATGATCGGGCTTTTTGTTAGATGAGCGTTTTGTCTATTACAGTACTGCTGACAATATTAGTAAGCAGAAGAAAATTATTGGAAAATGGAAAAATTTACGCACATAATAATCACCTCCGTGGTCGAGTGATTAGAGTTGCTGACTTGAAGCACTGTAACCTCTCATAGATTTAGGGTCATTGGTTTGGGCTCTGCTACCGACCATGTCTCTTTATATGAGAAACTTCGCAGTTTCTTACGGAGGATAGGAGTCTATAATGTGATCTTCCTTGGATCGATGGTCAGTGAAACTGCCATCCTGTAAAAATTGGAACGGACGTTAGACTCATACAATAACAGCAACAACAACAACGCACAAGTTTTCTTACATGATTCACATTGTCTTTATTATTTGTCACACGATTTAGCCGTTTCTTTTAATGTACTGTGATAGTAGAAATTAAGTGTTAATTATTTTGAACTAATTACTATACAAAAAAGATCCTAACGACAAATGGAAGAAGTGTTACTTTCAGTAATATAAATCTTCTCTTTTGCATATTTCGCAAGATTGTTTAACTTTTTACGACTGTATTGCGCAGTCTTGACTGGATAATATGTTGCTGGTAAATAGGGTGTAGATCAGATATTTATTACAAGCTGTAAAATGCTTTGGGATTCCATTATCAGTGAAAACTATATTTCTTAATGGAAAATCTACATGAATAATAACACAATCAGTTGACGAGAGCTTTTTAAGAAACATTATGGTAATTCTATGGAAAAAACGAATTGATTAAAAAGCTGTGATCGCCGGACTTTTATTTCGATTCACGTAGTTTTTTTGTGGAAAGTGTTTTTTTTAATTTACCGCAGGTACATAATTGTGTAGCAATAGTTGTATATATCAATAAAACAGTTCATTTCTTTGCTGGATTAGAACAATACATAATAAGATAATATACATGTAAAAGAAGAATTCTTGCTGTTGAGAAAAAGGATACTAAATACAAGCGTCAATATATGATCTTAGTTATGTCATATAAGTGTAGAGATCGAAAATAAGTGACAATAAATTTTAAAAAATAATGTGAAGGAATTCATTCAGATCAGAATTGCTTCTGTATAGTATGGAGGTACAACTCGTGGTGTTAACAACTTTATAATTCAAATCTGACACTTTAGTATTAAATGATCAATTTGTTAACTTTAAACAATTTACTTCGGAACAAGTTGTTCGTTTCTTTAACATCTCAACGTTTCTCTGTTAATATTTGCGTTCATTATCACATTCAAAAATAGTTTAAATATTTACGAATGAGTCCATTTAAATATGCGGTTTGCTTTTTCAAACGAGGCCATGATATAGATCTATACTTTCATACCCACGGAAGATATGCATTAATTTGCAAATACTGGAAATCTATATCTTCGTCAAATGCGTGTATTTTCTCTCAAAGTAGTGTATACTTTAATTCAATAGTTTCAGGAAGCAGCAATTAATTATCGGAATATTCACTGCAATTTGAGATATTGTTGAAATAGACTATCTACATCTCTCTTTGCATCTCTCTACAATTGCATGATGTTATTATTATTATTGTTTCCCGCTTAAAAGTGATCGCTTAAAGCAAATTTTCAAATCCATTTAATGAAATAGAAAAAATATCCAGAAAAGGATTTCTACAGGCATTCAACGCTCTAGTGAATATACGCCGATTTAAATGTATTTTATCGACAAATATAACATAATAAACATGACAGAACTGAGTTACTCTCGCATCATTTCTCAACAATTATCAATATTGGAAGACATTTTATTACAGCGCGTGTCATATTTCCAAAACATTAACGTGACGCTTCGTCAGACAAAACACTTTATTGTAGGCCTCCTAGTCACATGTGAATCATGCAAACTGAGTGTATTGAATTAGTAGATACACTTCCACAATAAATTATCGCAGACGATAAGTGTATCATGCAGATGCTATATGCTTAAATGATGTATTGAAATGTGATCTTATTCAAACAAGTTCAATACTGAGGCCAAAATACCACATTGTACTATTCACAAGTGAATCATCCATATTGTATGTACATGTATATTTGCTTTTTTATCAAATTATTAAATAACAACAGCTTTTGGCTTATATTTATCTACTTACATCTCAGGATTGTTCCAGTAGTTAAAAGCAGAATATAATAAAGTTATACAGACGATAATATGATTATGACATAATGAGTTGTGGACGGAAGATATGCAAGATTTTACAAGTCAAACTATTTGTCAAACAAATGTTTTGGTTGACGACAATTCAGTCAATCCAAAAGCAGCAGTAGGTTATTTGAAGATTAACAGCAAAATACCATTATTGCAATAGATTCGTGATTCCATGCAAATTAGCAGACGCAGCCGACGAACTGCAATGGCATTTTTCTTCCATGGTTAATCCCGTTTTAACACATTGCAGTTATTTACAGGCAGAACGTTTACCTTTTATTTCTTGTGAGGATAAGTGCTAGCTTGTCGCCCTCTGCAATAAACTATCATGTATGTACCAACTCTCAAACATGAATGGTTAGGTCGGTAACGTTGTTCGAACCAATGACCGTCAACCGCAAAATGGTTTAGCTTTTCTCAAGTCAGCGACCTTAACCACTTTATCACAGAAGCATCCCCTTAGACGTTCTACTTCACCACTGAAAACAGTAGTTTCGGAAGACCTTTGATATCATCACACTCTGACTGATATATTGTGAAAATATTTCACAGATAGAACACAGTACTTTAATAGTTAGTGTAAAGGAAATAGTAAAAATACCATAGAAAATTTCTATATATTTCCATAGTTTTTCCCAATCTGTTTTGGTTACACATTGTTTGTCGTGTCCGACCGGTGCATAATTGTAAAACAATTCTAAGACTGATAACTGTATGAACTATTAACACTTACAAATAACTGTAGTTTGGTCTCTGTTTTCTTATTATGTCTAGACTGTCAAGGCATATATCATCTATTCAGTCATTCAATGATATTTCTGTTCTGTCTGTCACGGAATATCAGTTGTGTTCATTTTTTCTTCTTTTAGTAATGAAGTGGTTGTCACTGAACCAATCATAACTGCTTCTCTCAATAGTGTTTCGATGATGTAGAGGCTATCGCAGAATAAGACACTTCTTCATTGACCGAGCTTGTTTTGTTTTTGCAACTTGGTATCCAGTTTTGTATTAATTATTCATTATATATTCATGTATTACGTAGGTATATTTGGTAGTTTATGTGCTGAAAGTTTTGTTTCAATAATCTGACGCTATTGTTTTTCTTATTACAGCATTGAACGTCTAAATATGTTCAATTTGCATGAACCGCCATCCCAATACATTCTAGTTAGCTTTCATGCATTCAACACACATTTGAACATAAGCGGACTTCCGTTTTATTTTGTTGCAGAACAATTAAAAGGGTTGGAGACACGGGCCCTCTCCTTTGTCAAATAAAATAGTTCAAAAAAATAATTACAAAAAAACCGTCAAACATGACCTTGACAAACACGATTTGGCGGCATCATTACACTTTAATCATAAGCAATACAGTGTGAAAGTTGATAAGAAATTTAAATAATAAAATGGAAAAAGAAAATATAATAAATATGGAAAAAGAAAAGAAGAATAAGAAATCATTATAGCCAAAATCTGAGTACAAAAAAGAGAATAACTCTGCCAAATATGACCTTGACCTACAAAAATTGGCGGCATCACAACCCTTTTGTCATTAGAAATACAATTTCAAAGTTTGAAGAAGAAATCTTAAGAAATGGCAAAGTTATAGCCAACGTTAAGTTTTTCGTGTGGGACGGAGCGACAGACTGACGTACGAAAGGGCGACACAAAAACGAGGCTCATCACATCTTTGTCATATCCTAAAGTTCACTCTTTAATCACTCCACGCAGAAAGAAAGTTTCGTTCTACGAAAAGTGCTTGGCATTTCACGGACAAGAAATATAGACGATCTTCTACTCCCGGTGGCTTTTAAATCATCTAGATCATATATCATTTATGTTATGAAATCATATGAGTAGATTATAGTAATTCAGAGCTCATACAATCTCAGCTTTTCAAGGAATGATAGCAGACCATAATATACATCGGTAATATGAAAAGACATTTTTTTCTAATATTTTTATACTGACAGAAGATAGCCATCACTTCAGCTATTGAATAAAATCATCGGACTGTGTGTCAAATGTAGACTGGTATCAGTCGTTTAAGTCCTTTGAAGCAACTTTCTTTAATGTCTTCTATTCTAACATTCACAACATCTCCTTCCTCTTAGATGAGCTTGGGTAGAGATTTTTATGCAGATATACCGATCTTTTTCTTAAGACAGAAACTACAAACAAGTTTTACATGTATCATTCTCAACAGACTTTTTAAGTCTACCCACAGTTCTCAATTATTCCAGAATGCAGAGGTTAATTATTGGGGGAAATATAGGACAGGATAGAAATCTGAAATTCTTTCTTTAGAAAGATTCTTAATATATTTTTATTTGCAATGCGATATAGCCATTGCATGTCATGTTTTGTGAATAGTATCAAGTCATTGATAATCATTTGGAACTAATCAGAATCCTTAAGACTTATGTGGCAATTCAGATCATTTTTTAATTCAAAACTGCTCGATGTGCGCGTTTCGTAAAACGAACATTAATTTGTTTTGACTGCAATGTGCAATTACGACTGAAAGTTTTTTGTGATGGTCGTTTAGAAACAGATCAGTTAGCTATTACAGAGAGAAATCATGCGTTTGAGTTTTCCTGATGAAAGATTAAGAGGCATAAATAACCATTAAGTTGACAAGAAATATTTAGAAACATAAAAAAGTATTTTTAAATTAGAAATGTATTGATCAATATGCAGAGCAAGGAATCATGGCTCGAGGGAAGCTTTGTAAATTGATACACATTGTATTCCTGTGGGGAGTGTTCTGGAATTTACTACATGGAAACAACAGGTTGTATAAGCATATAACCGTGATCAAAACAACGTACCTCATTCGCTGGATATTAACAGTGGATTATTAGATGTATGACTAACATGCGAAGAACATTCATTGTGGTTGAGTAAATAAAAGTTTTTGTGCAAGGTAAAATGAACTTGAAATATGTTATATTAACGACGAAGGTTTTAACGCACATGTAACAAATGTAAAACAAGAACTATTTCATGACACCCTTAAGTTATTTTTTTTATTGGATTTGCTTTGAAAATTCATGTTGCTTTTGCATATCTACCTATTTTGCATACAATCGATAATCAAATCAAACATATTTCACAGTTTATCCATTATGCACCCGCTGGTAGTTTCGCTGAAGATAACAATTACATGTAGATATGAAGCATTTCAAAATTAGTTCATGAGACAAAACTGTTGACTATATATTATGTTCTCTGTTAATCAGGTCTTCTTCCGATATAAGTACTGAAGTTTTCAGGAAGGGGATTTGTTAATCTATATGTTAGCTCAGCTTTCCCTACAGTCAAGCTATTAAAAATTGACGTATTTTAAAACGGCAATGTTTATTATGATATAACTATGTAAAATTCAGTCTTTGGTATAGGTCTGTGAATGGGCAAAAGGTTTTGCCCTCCTCTCACTTTGCAGTTACTGGCATCTACATGAGATATACCGACAAACCTCCTGGTAATAGTATTTACAATATGTAACATGGAGATATGGTTATGCAAACGAATGTTACACATTAAACTAAAGAACATCAAGAACATCAATTTCAAAATAAAGTAATAAACATTTATATTGATATTTCACGAGAATCAAGTATATGTATGACATTCCACCACTTTATGTAGGGTGTAATATACAAATGTAAAAGAAGACATAGCACAACCGGTTTTCAGGTTTTATTTCAGGTTTGTTTCAGGCTTTATTTCAGGTTTTATACATACGTCGTATCCTAGTACGTAACTAGAAATCCAAACAGAATTATAAAGAAATTGCCGGATCAATTCTGATTTGAATGCATGCATAAAAAACAGACTTCTAGAAATTTCTGATAAATGCTTTTAAAAAGGTCCTTTGATAATTGTTTTAATCTGCATCTTATAGTTGAATAGTGTCCTAAATAAGTCAGTGTAGCAATCTAGCAAATTCCGACCGGAAGAAAGGTTTGGTGTCCTAGTAAATGTTTGGTTATTCATGTAATCTTTATTTCAGGTATAGACAAACATAATTTCTTATGAGAAACAAAAAATGAATATGACCCTGTTGAGCTCTATAATTTATTCAGGTAACAACAGAAAGAAAATTATTCAGCTACTATTCTTAAGCTGTCAATTTAGTTATCGTTATAATCTGGATTGTAATAGCACCACATCAGTTCGGTTTAGAAACCTGTGATGTGAAAAGACAGTTTAAATTTTGAATATCCGACTGAAAAAATATAACGTATTGGTAGATCTTAGACTAAAACAATCAGCGCTTTCCTTTTCGTGACAATATTGGAATCAATACCTTGCTTTGTAATTTAAAAATGGAACTGGCTGTTGAGAAGTTTGTGAATTAAATGTTCATTATACATTGAAATCCCACTCAAGACACGTCAATGTTAGATGTTTCCATCTTTCGAGAAAAACAAACTTTTACATTTTCTGTATTATGTTATTTCCTCATGTGTTTTTATACATTACATGGAAAACAAATAGATATACTCTTTCAAAATTTGTTCTTTTATCTTATTTTAGAATCGATTTCTAGTCTCTCTTAGGAGAATATATGTCATTGAACTATTCTTTAATTTCATCAAGCCACGCTATAGCGAATGTCAAAGAATTTTACCACAACGTATTTTCGTTTCTACTACAAGCATGCAGCATATTCCCGGAAAAAGTAATTTACCTGAGTTGATACCCTAAGTGGTATTTTTACCAACGTGATCATATATAATATTACTGAATGAAACTGTATCAACAAAAACCTGAAGTTAATTGTTGGAAATTATCACATAGAAAGAACTGTCATTAGAGGTATGTCATGTGATGTGATAGCAACAACTACATGATAATTGCTTATACATTTGTAACTACAAAGCTGATTCTAATGACAGAAGGAGACAATGCCATTCTCATTAATATACGATAGTTCTATTTGCGTGTCTCGTAAAACGAACATTAACTTGTGAAGACAGTAATGCGCAATAACTACTGATTTATCCGTTTGATGTTAGCTTTGATACAGATCAGATATTTGTTACAAGCAAGAATCATTCGTTGGAGTTCCACTAGCTGTGAAAATCATATGAAAGAAATAGAAGAATATAAACGGACTCGTTGGACTAACACTCTTTTTGATTAATTGAAACAGGAAGGATAGTTGCAATAGAATTGTATTAATGTAAACGTAGTGCAGGGAACCATGCCTAGAGGGAAATACTGTCTCTGGATATATTGTATTCTTGTGGGGAGTGTTCTGGAATTTTCCACAGGTAAGTCAGTGTGAAACAGCAAGTTACATTACATGTATAATCTAAATGAAACGTGAGCAGCGTATCACTTCTTAGTTGGATATACGAGTAAACGGTGTTGAATAAGTTATAATGCATCTGTTCAAAGAATATTTATTCGTGCTTAGTAACGAACTAAAATTGGATCCTCTTCCGTTACTTAAAATATGGTTGTGAAGAAAACTTCTTTCATCAGATGCCAATAATGTAAATGCGATAGTCGAATCTCTACGAGAGTACAAAATCAAGCCGTTCTCTTATACAGCATGAGCTTTGTAAATGCAGTCAAACATGGTTGGAGCAGAAAACCATGTCACGCAGAAATAGTTTTCATTTAACGTGGATTGCTTCTTGATACATTTTTTTTATTTAAAAAAAATAGCCAATTTGGAAACATTTTGGATAGTTCAAAAATGCCTGCTCAGTGCACGTCGCAGTTTCAACTGCACTTGCATGTAACAAAATATTCGAAGTGTTGGAAATTTTCCATGATTTATTTTTGAGATAATATCATGAAAAAGGGAAACTGCTATGTGTAGCAACAGCAGTTTGTCAGGTTAAACATGTAAATAATAGCATGTTTTTTTTCTTGTGCAGTTTCATGCAAGGTACAATTTTCGACATAAATGCAGCCACGGTTGTAATGGAAAAACAATATTCTTCAAAAGAAGGTTGATATACATAGTTATATTTTGACAAAAATGGATGTGTAACCATATTTATTACATGTTTAAACAAATTGGCTGTAATATTGCAAATAGAAAGGCGCGTCGTTTGCACAAACTTTAGTTAAATGGCGTCTAATCTAATACTAGCATGGTCCCTTCGCTCCTTGAAATGAGATTTTTCAAGTTAAAAATATTATGTATCATGGAACTTTAATGACAAAAGAGAAAAGGAAAATTACAAAATGTCAACAACTTAAATATAATATTTTCACAGTTTAGTAGTTAGCAAATCGATACTATACGGTGAAAGTGTTTCTTCTTTCATTTGTGTTCTCTTTATATAGAAGATATTTTCTTGACAGTATTTACGTTGTACATGCAAAACTGATAAACTACGATGCGATGTCTGAGTACATCGTTTAGTGTTTCAGAAATCCAACGACACTACTTTCCTTTACGTTTGTATGTAATGGTCTTAGTTGATTTTCATGTGAGAATCGAGTGTATGATGTGTGACTTTTAACTCGCTTTCTTGGACTGAAATTTGTCGGTTTGGCATCGGACTGAACATACTACATGTTGTTTTTGATACAACATTTAAATGCTATGTAATAACAAAACTGATCAAAAATTACATTCAGTGTCGAAATAGATATTACATGTAGTACCAGTCAAAACTTACATAAATCTGAACAGAATCATTATCAAAGTGTAATCTTTATTGGCTCAGTTATGTTTTTACAGCTTGAACATGTTCCAGTGAATGACTATAGACAAGTAAATAAAATACATAACAAGTTGAAAGAGAGATCGATCTTAGGATACAGTGCCTTGTGCTTTTCTTTGCAAGAACCATTACTTAATCAATACTTTGCTTTGTGATTAAAAAATGGAACTGGTTCTGCGTATTGGTGCTGAAAATTTTTGCGGGTTCTGCGTATTGCTTTTGAAAATTTTGCGGATTTTATGTATCGATATTCGTTTTCCCCATTTTTTGACGAAATATACTCTTTTCCTTGATATATGTCCTTTATTTGTTTCCTTTTTATATTGTGGTATTACACCGAACTTTTCGTATCAAAACTGATTATTTGCGTCTCAAAAGAGATTCTTTGACCTTGAACTACAAGTCTTTTCTATCAAATAAAAAAGAAGTTTCAGACAAAAATATTAATGACTACGAGGGATGTACGAAATGTATTGTGTGTTGTGTTTTGTAAATGTAAAACTGATTGAAACGAGCATTTCTTCATTTCATGCCCTCAAAGTACTCCCCATGGCTAGAAATGCATAATTTTAGTATGTGGGTCCAATTCTGTACAGCTTCACGGTAGGCTGATTCAGGTATACTACAAAGGTATATATTAACGACAGAACCGAGAGCCTGCCGCAACCGATATCTACGACCAGATAGGAATTTTTTCAATTCTGGAAAGAGATAGAAGTCACATGGTGCATGGTGCAAGGTATTAAGAATAAGGAGGATGTGGTAACACAGTCATTTTCTTCGACGTCAAAAATGGTGTTACTATGTCAGAGGTGTGCGCTGCAGCAATGTAATGCAATAGTCGAACATGAAGTCTGTGACTCGTAGTCCTTTTTCTTATTTTTTCAATACCACATCACGGTGGTACCTTCCAGTCACACTTTTGACCCATTTTACTGGTACATGTACCTGTATTGCTATATCTTCACCAAGGCAGTATATGGAATACAAAGCCTTCTTTGCACTTAACGTGCATTGGAAATGATTGGCCTTTTATTAGGTTTGGTAGGCCCATATTTTGTTTCCAACCTTTCACACGGGCTCAAAATAGTGAACACATGTTTCATCAACAGTGACAACATTTGCAAATTGCTTTTTGACAGAGAATATGTGGGTTATCCACTCAGCAGTTTCTCTGTAGAGTGAAATGAACTCTGATCTGATAGTAAACCAAAAACAATGCATGCAATTTAAGCGCGCTGTATATGTACAATGTAGCATCATTTTGAAGATTTTCTCTTTGCTGTTTTCGGCCGACCTGATTTTGTTGCATTTTCAACAGACTCTAACCCAGAATCAAGTTTCATTTTCTATCTACGAACCGTCTCATAATTCACCATTGCTGACTCATGAACACGAGTAATTTCGGCAAAAATCTCTTTCAAAGAATAACCGAGTGGTCAACGGCTGCCTATATTGAAATGACTGTACAAACTCAACAAACCTGATGTTCAGCCGATACATGAACATACCTTTGTGTAGATATTTGATAGAGGTATTCGGGTGTTTAAATATCGATGTAAAATTCCTTGTGAATATTGCGTAAATACAAATTACATTTCAAACACCCGCAATGTAATCACAGGTGAAAGGATCGCACTGCATCATCTAAAATAGCTTTGTGACTATATATTAATATGAAGGTTAAAAACAACTTTTACACTCGACCCGGTTTCAGACTCCATTACATTATCTAGAAGGACTAACATTTATCAAACTCTGTCGAATGTATAGCCTGCGTTTTTAAATGTTCCGTTAAACAACTATATGGTCCAACAGTGAAAGTGTAACCATTTTTCGCTTACCCGAATAAATCCGACACATTTCTAACCTTGAATACTTCTCAGTCTGAAACAACCGTTCAAACACTATTTCAACACCTTTTTATCGTAAAGTATTTTGCTAACTGTTTGTTATGATCCGCTATAGCAGGATTCATTATTTTTCTTTGACATTATTATTTTCTAAACACATACAATAATGCATTATCATCAGTCGCGCATTTTACGTCGCAGTTGATAATTAAGCAGTTTATTTAGTATTAACATGTCGAAGAAAAATAATAAATTATGTCTCAACCGTTCTTAATAATTTAAAACTTGAAAGTTTGTGAAAATGGTTTCAAAATTCCTATGAACACTGTTGGTTAATTTTCAGTTAACAGTGCGTTTGAACGCTTGTATATGGGAAGAATTCGGGTGTTTCAAACCGATGAGCACGGGAACTGTTAAAGCAAAGGCTATATATGCAACAAGTTTATATATGTGGATGATAGATGTAGTTGAGTCTGAAACTAGGTCGGGTGTAAATGTTGTTGCTTACCTTATTAATGACATATTATAGTCTATAGGCTTTTTTAACCCAGATGCAGTGTTTGGATCCTAACTACGTTTCTTCAGTTTTTGGTTTAAATGCAAGCAGACATTTGGCGAGAATTTCATCAGATAGTAAAAGAGTCAACTTAGAAATCAAAATTAATTATCGGGAAAGTGTACAGAAGAATTAACTTTATTTTTAGGTTCTTTCAAGTGAAAGAAATACAATATCTTATGACTTGCAGTGCGATTATAGCTATTGCATGCCATATACTGTTTCAGTATCAAGTATTTGAAGTAATGGGTAATCATTTGGAGCTACTTTGTTGTACGGTTTTAGCTATTGCATGTCATATACTGTTTTAGTCTGAAGTATTCAGTAATGGAATAGTCATTTAGAACTTATTACTATTAAAGCTAAAAGAATTCTACAGACAAATTGATACTTTCATTAATTTAAAACGGTTCTATTTGCGGGTCTCGTAAAACGAACATTAACTTGTGAATACAGTAATTCGTAATGACGACCGATCTATCAGTGTGATTGTAGCTTTGATAGATGTCGGATATTTATTACTACAAGAAAACATGCTTTGGAGCTCCACTGGCAGTGACACATATTTCATTATGAAAATTGTTGACGAATAAATACTATTTACTTGATTTGGACTATTTAGAAACATTGAATTTTTTTTAACAAGATTGTATTGGTCTAAATTTAGTGCAACAAATTATGGCTAGAGCTCAGATTTGTATCTTGATGGATTGTATTCATGTGGGAAGTGTACTGGAATTTACCACAGGTACGTGATCACAACAACTTATTTCTTCGCATAAAATAATAACCTACAATGCAGGTACTGGAATAACTTTTTGTCGAGAAATAAAACACCAACTACAGGCTGAAATATATTGAATTTATTTTTCCGCAGTAAATATAGTCTCAGTTATACTGGTAACGCGGGCAGCCGGCAGATTTTTATGCACACTTGGCAGACACCCATTGGTTCAAATTCTGAGCTCTTTCGCTTGGTTAGCATGTCTGCGTTAAATGAGTTTTCACCGACAATTCTGGTTAAATAGACTAGGACATGTCGTATGGCGTGCATCTGATTGTGCTTGTCCTGAATATAACTCGAAATAATAATTGTAGGAATTGATTGAAAATTTAACAAAACCTTTTGGCCATGAGAAGGGATGCAGTGTACAGGAACCCTTACTCTGCATGTAGTTTGTGGCATTATTGAATGGTCTCCCTTTACAATATTAAATTTATCAGAACAGAACATAATTTTATTTACATAAGACTTGAACATATACAGTTCCTCGTCTGCAATAAACTATATACAACACGCGCTAATATACAGCGAGAGTAAAATATGAAGCAATAGCATATGCTAATAAATGCTACACAATATAAATTTTACAAAATTAATAAACAAAAATTAATAAATAAACATGTATATAAACCTGTATATGACCTGCGTTGAGCAACCGTTTAGAGAATTAAATCTGTATCACCATATGTAAATTTTTGAATCTGTACAAAAATCAGAAAAATATCTAAATCTGCCAAGCAATAATTGTAATAATCCTTGTCAAAAACGAAAATGCAAGGAAATGTTACAAATAAGCTGCTACATGTAATATATGTTGCTAGGTCACTATCGCTGCTATACTTTGATTATACCTTACCGAAACAAAACGTAAGACATGAATTTGGCATTAAATAAAATTGTTCAAATTATTATACTGACCCAATATTACAAATAATGTAAGTGAAAATGAAATTCAAACATAGTGTTTGACATAGTACATAGTACGAAAATTCTCTTCGGTAACGGGCAGTGCTCCTCGCGGCAGGACATATATCCACACACTCACACGCACGCACGCACGCACGCACACGCACACACGCACACACACACACACGCACACACCTGCACAAATGTATATTGATAAGTACACTACATGTTATCAATGACCAACACTATTTAATTTATCTACTCTTATTTTGAAAGATTTTATGTAAAATATGGCCAATTTATTTAAAGTTTTTACATTTGTAGAATTCAGTAACTCTAAAAATTTGAATATACTGGGGTGATTATGATAATATCTTGGAATGAATTGTTGTCTAAGATTTGTGTATGTAGGGCAGATAATAATAAAATGGTATTCGTCTTCTATGTCATTTCGATCACACAATGTACATCTACGATCATTTCTTTGAATATTTCTATGAAGACCTGTTTCTATGTTTAGCTGATGCGACGACAATCTTAGTTTAGCGATAATGTTTCTAAATTTTACACAGTTCATTTTTAACAGATACTCTGATAATCCAAAACTCGATTTTAATTCTCTATAAAGTGTTAATGATGTTCTGGAGCTAATATCTAGCCTCCAGTCATTTACATATAAATCAAATAATCTCATACGTAACACTGGTATAAATATTCTTATATCTATCGAGGACGGATACATCCAAACCTCATGAAAACCCGCACTTTGTAACAAAAGCTTAACTTTAGAAGCCCAGTTTATATTATTACTGCCTCTGATGGCATCGTTTCTAAGATATTCTAGAACAGTGGATAATATGCAGTTGTCGTCCTTTTCAACGTACATTTTTAAAAAATATTTGATAATTCTTACTTGTCTAATTATATGCAATGGAAATCTCCCAGTCTCTCCATATAATGCAGAGTTACAAGTAGACTTATTTACTTTCAATACCCATTTAGAAATTTCTTATGTACTCTTTCTAGTTGCTCAGATTTTGCAAATTTATCTAGACAGTATACTCGCAAACTGTTAAACAAATTGACTAAAATTTGAATAAATATGATAATTAGGGGTCAAGCATTAGGTTGATATTTTACACGAACATTCAGAGATAGCGCAGTTTCAAAGAACAACAATGGTAGTTTGCATCGTTGTTATTATTTCCATTTATTATACAAGAAATTTTATTCATGTTAATACTTTTAAATAAGAATAGAGCACACAGGGAAATTATGTCTGTTAAAGACTCAATAAAAATTAGAATCCTTCGGGGGTATATGTTACAGACAGATTATGACAACATATGTCATGTTTCGTGTCTTCATTTGAATTAGTATTCTGCAGTCTCAGCTAAGGTACAGTCGTACAGAAAAAGGTATTTTTATGAAAATATATTCGTTCTGCCTTTTGAAAACCTTAACAATAAAACCTAAATCGAGAGTAGAAGATGATTGTAATTGTGCAATTTGGAAAGCATTATGGCACAATGCATTTCTCTTCTTCCTTTCCGTTACATGTGTCATCACATTTTTTTCAACTTCAATAAATCTAATGTATCACAGAAATTCAGTATAAATAAAGTACAAGAGAAGAAGAAAATTTATGAAGAAAAACTGCAATTTATGTTTTTTTATTATTTAGTACAATGGAGCATAGGAACTGGGTACGACACCAAGTGTCAAAATTACTGATAATTTCTTTCATACGTTTCATACGTTTCATGCGTTTCCGTTTTAAATGGAAGAGATTGTCACCTTTAAAGTAGCATGCATCTTACGTCTAATGTAAACAAGAGAAAAGAAAATCACAAAAGAAAATTAAGAAATCGATAGGACAAGACAAGTAACAAAATTTATAAATATTGTTCCTCGATCTGTTTTCTCGTTTAGCAGCAATCAGAGAGAGTTCCTATCGAACTCTTGCAAGCAATAGAGATAAAAAGCATAAACATCTCAATAGCTGTTTGAATATTGAGATTTGTTTCAGCAATATTCACACAGCAGAGAAGTTACAGATGATTCATTTTACGATCAGACTGCCACATTTAACCAATCAATGTCGACTTGAATGAATAGGATTTTTGTCCATTAATGTCTACAATTAACACTAAGAATGTCTCAATTAACACTTAGAATGGCTCGGTTAACACTTAGAATGGCAAGAGTTGGCTTTCGAAATTGGTCTCAGATTACCGAGTGTTTCTACTAGCTTGGCGTTTCAAGAAAACAGAAGCATGATGTGGTAAACATAATACAAGGGGAAAACTTAGAATGGGAAAACTTAGAAGGGGAAAACTTACACATATGTGTAAGGATATGAATTAATCCAGATTTAAAAATGCCTAAGAATACAAAAGTGACCGGCTCCGTGGCCACGTCGGTAGGGTCACTAAGTGTTAACTTGTATCCACTAGACCTCTCAATGATTAAGGGCCATGTTATAATAAGGGCCATATGGTATTGAGGGCCATGTGGTATCATTCAGCCCCACTACCAACCAGACGCCTGGTGCAGTTTGTTACGGAAGATAGATTAGCACTTGCCCCTTCTCAGGAAAGATAGTATGGTAAACTATTAGCCTGTTAACTACAGGATTCCGTAAACAAGAAAACGAAGCTGATATACATTTTTTACATGACGAAATTGAAAAATAGTTCTTTATAGCCATTCAGGGTCGGGTTGATCAATATCTTGCTGTTTAGGTCATTGAGTTTTGACACTTTGATAGGTTCGAGTCCCGCGTGGGTCATCGAATATTTCCATGCAGGATAGTAAATCCAACTAACTCGGTTTACTCGGACGTTTGTTCAAGCCGAAATAGTGTTATATTCCTTCACATATGAAAGTTAAATAACACAACTATATTTGTGAGAGTCACGATTTCATTTTTATATCCATTTCAAAGAAAGTGGTACGTTCGTGAAGTTAGTGGCCTGGTAGCATGAAGCTATCGGCCTGGTGGCCAAGCGACGTGAAGCTAGTTACGTGAAGTTGGAAGCGGCACCAAGCGGACTATCCTAGCGGCGCAAAATTAATGCCCGGGACGACGGACGACGAAGTGGTGACTATATCCTTCCTCTTTCGGGAGCATAAAAATGCAACGTTCTATTTTTTACACGGACATTTATTAGTGCGTCATAAGGTACACGTCAAAATACAGGTTACTGTATATTTCACATCAAATGAATTCCTTCTTTGTTTAACTGACAGAATGAGTTGTATTAACATATACTAATAACCCTATTATATTATACTCTTCGTATAAAAGCTATTTACAGGCACGATAAACAGGACCTAGTAAATGTATAGGTATGCTTAAAACATTTCCATAGACCTACATGTACATAATGGACTTCCTAACCTCTCATCAAGAAAGTGGCTGCTATAGACAGGTGACCACTATATCAAGGTTTCCACAATCAGGAATAATGAATATTTTTAGGAACGTTCAGGAAATATGTGTGTGCACCAGTTAACTTTCAGCCAATCTACGGTCAAACAATGTTTCCTAGACAAAATAGCTCGGTTTCCAGTTTCAGTTAATAACTATACTGGTCCCTAAAACAACATACAAATCTAAACATTTCCCCACCCAATTCCCCGACGCGCATGCGTGTTATAAACACGTATAGTCAGACTTTTATTACAAAAATGAAGCTGGAGACGAAGCTCAACAGGTGATTGGTTTTATTGATGGCAAAATGAAACAGTATTGTTATATTCAGTTAAAAGGCTGCACGACAAGATACAATGTAGTCTTCTTAATAAACATCTTAAACATTTCGTTCAGTCTTCAATTGCTAAGTTTATTCTATACTCTCATAAAACTTGGAACAAAATAAAGGTTTACATGCTAACACATAATTAAGATAAATGTGCCAAATTTAATTAGTACTTAACTGCTGTCTGTGGAATGCAGTATGTCTGATATACATAAGACACAAGCACACTTATCTACAATTTGCCTATTTTTCTAGAAATTGGAGGGAAAGCTTTAGTGAATATTATGTCAGAGAGAAAATATAAAAATGGCAGGAGTCCATACAATTAAGAGAATTATATTTTTTACATGACTGAAAAACACATGGACTTCTACGGCCGTGTATCTTTTTTAAAGATAATTTTTGTTTATTTTCCTTTGCTCATGCGGTTAGTATATATGTGAAATTTCAGCTACGTGTAGACTTATGTCAAATGACAAAATGGGCGCTTTAATTACTCATTTATAGAATAACAAGTTTACAGATAAAGTTATGATAGAGCTGTGGTTCCTTTTAGTCTAAAATAATGTTGACATATACATTTCTTTCATGTGTTTGTCGCTTTGTTTTCAGACAGAACTCCTGATTTGTTTTGCAATTGCTGCACTATTCTATGTTGGCTACGGAAACGTATATACGCCACCATTTGCTAGTTGCTACTTGCTTATCATTCTGTCGTTGTGCGATATGCTTCTGACATGAAGCAATGGTTTCAAGACTTGTGACAAACATTTTTTTTGCGAAAACGCGTTATTATCGTTATATTGGGCGATATTATTAAATCGTAAGGCGTTAAAATTGTGCATATTTTTTAATTTTATTCGCATGTTTATTTATATATCGAGTGTTACATTATGGGAATCTTTCACTGGTTGCACGTGCTGATGGGAATATCTGGCTCGAGGGTAACTGTTTTTTTGCGGTAACGAGGCTCTGCTGTTTTTCTTGCATACCATATTCTACTAACAGTAGCAGAAAAAAATAAAACTAATGACTCACATTAAGCGCTATTGTCTTGTAGTAATGTATGAATTTACGCATTCATTCATAAAAGAAGTTCCTGCTGACGTTATTAAGTCATCTTACACCAAGGGGTGTTAGATGAGTTTTCCCAGCACTGGTAAAAACTGCAGATATCCCTATCAGGTATGCAAGAAATTCTTTTCTTTTTTGCATACCATATTCTACTTATAGTAGCAGAAATAAAATAAAGCCAATGAATTACATTTACATTTACACAATATGAAGACTAAAAGACCTTCAAACTCTTATTTAAAGCAATTAAAGGATCAAAGAACATACTGATACGCAAAAATAAATTTTACACCTTGGCCAATTGACACTTACTATAAGCAATCTATCGTTGGTTTGGTTCAGTTAGAAGGAACATTTCGTAGTACAAAAACACGCAGTGCGTTGCACGTCGAATAATCTTTACTACTATTGATTTCATATAATCAAAACTGTGAACAAAAAATTCTTCCTGGAATATATTAAAATAGTTTTTATTGTCAAGTGGTGTGTATTTACAGGTGTGTCTAGTATAATTGAACGGGCACTGTTTTCTCTCCTTGCTTGTCTTTATTAGCACAGTAGTGTTTATTCGGTGAGTGTCTTTGACACAAATTTGGCTGTATTTTCCTTCTGACAAAAAGATACGAAATGCAGAGAAGAAAATAATAAGAAATTTTTGTGCAGCTTGAAAATTCAATCAAGATAATTATCACCGATAAATATAGATGATCCAGAGTAATGTTGAAAAACATAGGTGACTTTACACATTTAATATCAAACCAGACATGTTACACTGCCTACATATTTCTTGTACCCACTGACACCAGAATACTGAACTGCCCTGTAATTTTAACAAAATACCAAAATAAATATACCTAAATAACCCCTTTTTCATGATAGGGTGTTATTTAGATATACTTTTTTGGTATTTTGTTAAAATTACAGGGCAGTTCAGTACTCTGGTGCCAGTGCTACTTGTACCAGATGGCAACCTCATTTAAGTTGCTGTTTTTTTTTTTTTTGTTTTCGCTAAATTATGTCGTCGGATTTGTGATTTGAACAATCTTGGTAGATAACCACGACACAAATACTACAGTCAAAATATCTAAGCTCTAGACCTTGTGGTTTTGGACAAGAATATTTTTGAAGTTTTCCCTATATAAGCCTATGTAAAATCAAGTGACCGCCGTGGCGTGGTCAATTTTGGCCCGGGGTCTTGATTTTAACAATCTTTGTAGTGCTACATGTACATGCAATATATTTAAGCTCTTTTTAAGTGTTTCTTTCTATCGCCATGGCAACCAGAATTCTGCATGAAATGGAACTCTTTGAATATATTTGGTATTATTGGGACCACCCAAGGAATATAACTGCCAACTTTCATCAACTTCTGTCAAACGGTTAAAGATGAAATGTCGTTTGAAGAAATTGTTGACACACGACACAGGACAGACGACGACGCACGCCGGACAACCGCTGATCACAGTAGCTCACCCTTGAGCCCTTTGTGCTCAGGTGAGCTAATAACTTAAACTGAAACTTTGCTGTTTGGTGACATTTCGGTCAATAAATGAATTAACCTATATAGTTAAACATGATTTTAAAATATTCAGTTTTAGGTCATGCCTTTTTAATCATTATTACCGACTTCAAATGTGTCATTTTTGTAACGTGTAAGGAAAAGTGGCTTTTAATCACGTAATTTAAAAGTCAATGGTCCTTTGCTCTTTGACAACATTTTCAGATGCATATATATGCATTTTGGAAGGAATTCTGACGTGGTGCAAAATGCTTTATTTTCTTTTCCGCTACATGTGTCATATGCATTTTCAAACTATTTTGAGCAATTTAAATGTGAAGGGAACAAGGAACAGAAAATAACAAAATAGCTGTTGCTGAGATATCATTCAAATATTAGCAGGCTTTACTTTGTTCAGTTTGACGATGGTGAGTTAGTTTTTGTGTCGCCCTTTCGGAGAAAAGGCGATACATAGGGATCGCTTTGTCCGTCGGTCCGTCCGTCCGTCCGTCGGTCCGTCCGTCACACAAACTTAACGTTGGCTATAACTTTCTTAAGATTTCTTCATCAAACTTTACAATTGTATTGCTTATGACAATAGGGTCATGATGCCACCAAATTTTGTACGTCAAAGTCATATTTGACAGAGTTATGCCCCTTTTTGTACTTAGATTTTGTCACGAAAACTTAACGTTGGCTATAACTTTGCCATTTCTTAAGATTTCTTCATCAAACCTTCAAATTGTATTGCTTATGACATAAGGGTCGTGATGCCGCCAAATTGTGTAGGTCAAGGTCATATTTGACAGAGTTATGCCCCTTTTTATACTTAGATTTTTGCTATAACTTTGCCATTTCTTAAGATTTCTTTATCAAACTTTCAAATTGTATTGCTTATGTCAAAAGGGTTGTGATGCCACCAAATTTTGTAGGTCAAGGTCATATTTGACAGAGTTATGCCCCTTTTTGTACTTAGATTTTGTCACGAAAACTTAACGTTGGCTATAACTTTGCCATTTCTTAAGATTTCTTCATCAAACTTTCAAATTGTATTGCTTATGACATAAGGGTTGTGATGCCGCCAAAGTTTATAGGTCAAGGTCATATTTGACAGAGTTATGCCCCTTTATATACTTAGATTTTTGCTATAACTTTGCCATTTCTTAAGATTTCTTTATCAAACTTTCAAATTATATTGCTTATGTCAAAAGAGTTGTGATGCTGCCACATTTTGTAGGTCAAGGTCTTATTTGACAGAGTTATGCCCCTTTTTGTATTTAGATTTTGTCACGAAAACCTAATGTTGGCTATAACTTTGCCATTTCTTAAGATTTCTACATCAAACTTATAAATTGTATTGCTTATGACATAAGGGTCATGATGCCGCCAAAGTTTGTTAGTCAAGGTCATATTTGACAGAGTTATGCCCCTTTTTACACTTAGATTTTGTCACAAAATTGTTGGTTATTCTGACAAAGCATAAGAGGGCGACACAAGTGTTCTACTGAACACCCATCTAGTTAAGTAAAGAGACAAGAAATCTTTATAATTTACCATGCGAGTAAGCTTTTGCAATTCATGTACTGTGTTTTTTCGTTGAGAATCATTTGGAAGTAATTAATATGCAGAAAAGGATTAAAGATGCAATGCTACTCTGGCTGTATGTGCGTGTTTCGTAAAACGAAAATCAACTTGTGAATACAATAATGCGTAAAGAAGATTGATATATCAGTGTGATGATAGCTTTAATAATAATCTCTTTATTACACACGCGTACATACATTCGCATACACACTAAAATATTTTAAGCAAAACTTCATTATTATATTATATAATCATTTACTGAGTTGTGCATATATTTTTATTAATTTATATGACGCGTGCACTGTCAACGATGGGATATCATCGTATAAATTTGACAAAAGTAAGTTATACAGGGACAGTTTGAATTGATCTTTGCTCTTTTACTTGCAGTGGTAATGCATTCCATACAGCAATTCCACAGTAACCAATGTTTTCTTAAGATACTGAGTTTGCGGTTTCTTACAGGTTAATTGTTTTTGATTATGTGATCGCAAGGGATATCTTTTATTTTCCGAAACCGTGATAAGTTTACATTAATATTTAGGTACTAACTTACTAATGGCCTTGTAAACTTGAATAGCAATGTGATATGTAAATACAGCTTTGATTGATATAAAATATTTATTACTACTACATGTAGATAAATGCCTTCGAACTCCACTGGCGGTGACACACATTTCTTTATGGAATATTTAGATTAATAAAACAACTATTTAGTTTACTAGTTCTATTTAGAAACATCAAACTCTATTTTGCAACAGAATTGTATTGATCTAAATCAGGATCCGTATTATATACGGACCCTGTCTAAATGCATTGTACATAATTATGGCTAGAGCTAAGATTTGTATCTTGATGCATTGTATTCTTGTGGGAAATGTACTGGCACTAACACTAACTAAGTAAACCACAGGTACGTCTTTTTGTGTAACAGCAGTCACGGTAATGTAAACAACAATTTATTTCTTCGCTTATAACGTACTAAAAGAAAAAATTTGAAGTTGAAAAAAAAAATTCAGCAGTTAATAGTCACAGTTGTACAGATGCTGAAAAACTGCCATGTATCTTGTTTACATCTTATTTTATTTCGTAATTACGAAATACATCGTTTTTACGAAATATTATTTCGTTTTTACGTTTTTATGAAATAATATTTCGTTTTTAAGAAGTATTATTTCGTGTTTACGAAATTTATTTTGTAATTACGAAATAGAAAAGAAGTTGCACATGTCATTTCACGGGCATCGTAGAAAACTAAATTCGATACAATTCATTGTTTAATTAAGAAATAACATCCGTTCCAGCGGTGTTAGTCGTTTAATAAACAATGATTTGGAGTACTGATATGCAGTAATTAGCCACGAAGGCCGAAGGCCTGGGCGGGTTGGTTATAACTGCACATCAGTACGACAAATTATTGTTTATTAGACGATAACAACGCTGAAAAGGATGTTATTTCGATTCTAACATGACCAGATATTACACAAAGTGAATAAATGCAAAGCTTTATTTTCTACGCGAACGCTCATTTAACGTCAAGCGGCGCAATATGACGTCATGTTTACAGCATATCAGTTCCCGCGTTGTTTATGGTTTATTCTAACATGACTCACGATTTTGTCTCTATATACAAAGAGTAGAAAAATTATGTTATATTAAACGATAAACAACGCGGGAACTGATATGCTGTAAACATACGTCATTTGGCGCTTGACGTTAAATGAGCGTTCGCGTAGAAAATAAAGCTTTGCATTTATTCACTTTTTAATATCTGGTCATGTTTGAATCGAAATAACATCCTTTTCAGCGTTGTTATCGTCTAATAAACAATAATTTGTCGTACAGATGTGCAGTTATAAACACTCATGGCCTTCGGTCATTATGCATATCTTACTCCAAATCATTGTTTATTGTGGATAATAACCGCACGTTTTTTCGTGTTATAACATCTGCAGAATCCCGAGGGACGGTTGGTGCCCGAGCCCGTTATGGCGAGGGCACCAACCAACCCCGGAGGGATTCTGCAGATGTTATTACACGAATAAACGTGCGTAAACGCTATTCTAGCATAAAAAAAACCCAGAAAAATCAACTTTTTAAATAGACTAGTCGCTAGAGTTGTTTTTTAAATGTATCATAGGTGGAAGCAAACGAAGCCGACTCTCGCCCGTGTCATTATGGATACGTGTTTTTAATTATGCGTGTCCGGGGCCTTACAATATTTGACCTGATCCGCCATGTTGAATCTTGTGCGGTTAAAATATTTAATCTACAGTTTCAAGGATTATATCTGGATAAAATAACTGAAAGGATAAACAATTATGTGATATGGTGATTCTACAGATAATGGCCGAAATTGCTTGAAAGAGGAATGTACACGGCGTCCATTATTTACATTGGCCCTGTAACGTGCATAATTAAAAACGGGTTATAACGGCACGTGAGCGCGCGTCCCCGTTAACACACGTTTTTTCTCCTGTTAAAACACCGGCAAAATGGGCAAAAACAGCACATTTTATGCTAGAATAAACGACTAACACCGCTGGAACGGATGTTATTTCTTAAATATAACATAATTTTTCTACTCTGTATATAGAGACAAAATCGTGAGTCATGTTAGAATACAATATAGCATTAAACTGGATACAACACGGGCAAGTGTTCAGAATACTGATAATTACTTTCATACCTTTAAAGTATCATGCATCATTCGAAACGTTTATGGTAAACAAACGAAAAGAAAGAAAATCACAGTGTAGCATTTGCTGTGATTTCATTCTTTAGAAAATTAAGAAATCGATAGGACAAGACAAGAGTCAAAATTTATAGAAAGGAAAAACTAAAAAACACGTAATGTGTATGGATATGAATATCTCTCTCTCTATATATATATATATGACCCGACCGGCTTCGTGGTCATGTGGTAGGGTCATTTAGTGTTAAGCTGTCAATGATTGAGGGTCATTGTAGCATTAAGCCCCGCTATCGTCCTGACTCGTGACACAGATTGCTACGGACGTTAATAATAATAATAATAATAATAATAAAAATAATAATAATAATCTTTATTTAATGAAGGTGACTCGAATAGGTTGTGACCTGTCTTCCTCCAGGCCTTCAAAGACAATAACAGCATTCGTACAAATGAACAGGCATTCACATAAACATACATCAGACAATAATTACATTGTATATGAAATATAAGAAAATAAAAGCTATCTATCTATTACAATTGCTATCAACTAGAATGGAGCAAAACCTGTTAATAAGGGCTGCTACTAAGGAGATAAGTCGCAATCGAGATTAAATAAATTAGTATAAACGAAACTAGGAGGTAAGTTTTTCCCTACATGTAACAAAAATGACGCGATATTCGACGATTTAGGTTCTAAAGTTAAGGCTTTTCCAAAGATAGAACGAATATTTTACATACTATGTTAAACAAATACTATACATAAACTATGATCAATCATACTTTTCAAAAAATATACTAAGAGATATAACGAACTCTTTTCTGGGCGACGATACCTTGACTCAAACTGCAGAAAACTAGCTCAACTGTAAACAAGATACATGGCGGATTTTTTTTCAATATCTGTCTGTGACATATGCCCCCGAATTATTTTATTTTTATTGAGTCTTTAACAGACATGATTTCTCTGTGTGTTCTCTATTCTTATTTAAAAGTATTCACCTAAATGAAATTTCTTGTATAATGATTGAAATAATAAAAGCGGGACAAGCTGGCATTATTGTTCTTTGAAACTGCGCTTCCGCGCAATGTTCTGTAAGGTTATGTGAAATATCAACTTAATGCTTGGCCCCTAATTATCACGTATATTTTATTTTTAATTTTAGTCAATCTATTGAATAGTTTGCGAGAATACTCCTGTCCAGCTTAATTAAATAAAACAAAGGGAGAGCAATTAAATAATGGAACAAACTAGAATAAGGGTTCCTGAATACTGCATCACGAAACAATTGTTGTTCTGGTAACATAGACTAAATAGGATAAAAAGAAATATTATTGCTCTGGAAACATAGACGAAATTAGGTTAACAGTAATATTGTTGTTCTGGTTTCATAGACGAAAAAGGTAAAACAGTCATATTGCTTTTTTGTAATACAGACGAAACTCCATAAAAAGTAATATTGCTGTTCTGGTAACACAGAAGAAATAGGGTAAACAGTAATATTGTTGATCTGGTAACGTGGACGAAATAAGGTAAACAGTAATATTGTTGATCTGGTAACGTGGACGAAATAGGGTAAACAGTAAATATTGTTGTTCTGGTAACATACAAGAAATAGGATAAACAGTAATATTGTTGATCTGGTAACGTGGACGAAATAGGGTAAACAGTAAATATTGTTGTTCTGGTAACATAGACGAAAAGGATAAAACGTAATATTGTTGTTCTGGGAATATAGACGAAATAGGGTAAAAGTAACACGTTTTATTGGAAACATATAAAAAAAAATAGAGTAGCATAAACAAAATGTGGTGAAAGGTAATATTGTTGCTCTGGTAACCTAAAAGAAAAATGTTGAATCAGTAGGAAAGGGATTTTTTTTTTAAATAAGTGTATTTAGATTAACTTCAGAACTGTTCTTCGCCGTTCTTGAAACTGGCATATTTTAGTTGTTGAATACTTAAAGTTAATTTAGGCTAGATGTCAAAAAATAGGCTAGATAATGTTTGCAGAAGTGTCTTGACGACAAAGTTAGATCATGTTCTGCTGATACAACCGTGTAATCGGATCATGATCTCGCGGCACTGTTTGTCTTAGCAACTTTTTTTATTGGGCACACATTTTAACACTTTAAGTCCCAGGATCACTTTGAATTAACTGATATAGTAAAATAAATTTACTGATAGGACATTGATAGAACCATGTTCAGTTCACTTTAACACAATGTTGACATTCACATTCTTTCGTGCCTTCACGAAAAAGAGTTGTCAAAAAGCCTTTCTTATTGTTTGCAATATCATTGAAAAAGTACAGCGCTTTATTTCTAATATGTGCTTACCGATTTAAAAAGCAAAGTTAGGAATGTGTTCGGTACTAATAAAGGTCATTTCCGCCGGTAAGATATCTTTCTAGTTAAATAAGAGCTACTTGTAATTGTGCTCCTGTGATTCTAATGGTACGATAGATAGCAGTTAAAGCTTAATACATGGTTCATATTCAAGAACATATCATTTTTATTTTATATTTAAGCGACACAAGCCACTTGTCAGGAACGCCAAGACCCTCTCCCCCCGGGCAGAGAGTGCCGGAAGTCATGCCTGGATATCAGGGACTGTCGATCTAATAAAAAACGATGTCAGTGCGACGGAATCTGCGGGATGAGCTGTATCAAACTAAGTAAGTCTGGATTCTTAAGACTTTTAAAATAACGAATAGATAAATATTAAATATCAAGCTATTTATAGATCAACAATTATGATAAGGGGAGTTTTTTAAGAGAATAAACAATACAAGTAGTTGCCAACAACTACATGTATATATTACTTGATATCATTCAAAATGAACTTTTTTGGACCAGTTCGGATAGGACTGGACTTTTTAAGTGAAACTTTATTGACCGGCACCTTGAAATATTGAAGTTTTCAGAGATTTTAAGTCGTCTGAGTATTAAGTCGTTACATTGTTGTTCCTTTGCAGACGATCCGTTCTATATATAGTTCAACCATATGAATTTTTAAGTACGGTAACTTACATTAAATAACAAGGTAACTTCGGGTGATCGGAGTATTGTTGGTGGCTGATATTTATTCTC
The DNA here is from genome assembly GCA_022818135.1 of Saxidomus purpurata. Lineage (NCBI taxonomy): Eukaryota > Metazoa > Mollusca > Bivalvia > Venerida > Veneridae > Saxidomus > Saxidomus purpurata. The sequence continues at coordinate 50,250,908 of JAFMSR010000006.1, read as the reverse complement.
TGAACAAAAAATACATGAAATTACAATATACTGTGTTGTACAGTAGAAGGGTACATTTTGCATAGGATTTAGGATTAAATGCTGAAATGTGACTTTTGATCCTTCACGCTTGCTTGTTTTACTATACCAAATGCACAGGTTATATATATATCATTGTACTTGTTGTATAGCTTATCCTTCACACCTTATATTTGGTCAAACGATGGACTGTTCAACACCTACATTGTGATCAGAGGGTAACTTTATTTCTTAAAACATTTGTCTTAAAGACAATAAAAGCATGGATTTCCTCAATATATAGATAATTAATGGAAAGTAATGGAAAAGTAATTGACCATTACCCTCATTTTTTAAAATAATGCATTGCATTACCATTACATGTAATGAGAAAATAGCTCCATTACCCATTACATTCCATTACTGAAAAAATAATAATGCCCATTATCCATTATCCATTACCCATTACCCATTACCCAATGCCTGATCATGGTTGCGTGAGGAGACCATCCTGTGTGACAGCAGGCGATGGCAGAAATCGCCCACCATAGGTATGACCCTTCTACCTTTTTCTTCGTATAGCCGTTATTCTTTTAGGACAAAAAGTGTTTTAAATCGAGTTAATTATCACCGTTTGACTAAAATGATAGTGAAAGGCAATGTTTTTTTTATCGTAGACCAAGTATGTAAACCATTGGCCAATATACCGCATGGGCGTGTTGAGATCAAACCAAACAACCGCTTCAGTGCTGTGGCCCAGTATTTCTGCGAGGACGGATATAAGCTACGTGGGGATCAGGCTCGGGTTTGCCAAGGGGACGAGACTTGGAGTGGTTCAATACCTCAGTGTTTTGTGGATAATAATGTCGGTACGTATATCCCTCATCACATAATGACTGAGAGTCTTGTACCAACGTATAACAAAAACTTGTAAAATGTAGTCCAACTATTAATTGAGTTATTGGCTTTTCTTGTTATTTAGATCTACATTTAATCACTGTACTCAATCCACACACAGTTATAATCTAACACTGAGCTATTTTACCACAATGATGGCGGATCTCAAAAGAATTACTTAGTCACTGTGGTGTAGTCTTTGGACAAAATAGTGACATTTATTTTATGCTTACTCATAAAATACTATGTTCTATCAGTAAAATATTTTCCTATGTTATCAGTCACAGAGTGGTGATATGTTTTAACGTTTAGTGCTGATTCTTTATGACTGTCAAAACAGAAAACGGGCACCATTTTTTCGAAAAAGAACACACAAGTTAGGGCTTTAGCGGCATATTTTTTTATCCTGGCCAGTCTGTACATCCGTGCAATTTGGTCTAAATACACATACTCTTCGTTTATTTTTATAACAGACATAACTAGCTACTTTTTCTTCTCTTTTTTTGCGATGACTGTAAACGTCAAAAAGTTGGTTTTCGCATTTGCGGGTTTTATTTATTCGTCTTTACGAAAGACCTTAAGTAAATGTGTGCCGAACTGATTGTTTTTCAAATACCGCGCACACGTTTGATTCAGCTAGGCCTTGTTCTCGAGTTTTCAATCTTAGTTAAAATATCTTACAGAAAAAGTCGAATGTACCGCACCGCCGGACATCTACAACGCGGTGCATGACGGGCCACCAGATCAGAAGAAGTTCCCGCTCGGAACCATGTTACACTACAAGTGTAAGCCGGACTTTACACTCAGCAAGGATGCCGTAAAGCGGGCGTGGTGTGTTGGGGGCGGTATAAGCGGATGGGTCGGACCAAACATGACCTGCACACGTAAGGGTAACCACGCTTTCTGCTTATTTTCTCTTCAGTTTGCGTTTGCTTTGAATCTACGGTATATGTAGGACATTGTGACAGTGACGTCGTAGATATATGTGTACACAATAGTTAGAATTCATTGCAAAAAGGGTAGAACACCTTATTATATAACCTAAACTCTAATGTAGTTACCTAATAAAAATGGAATATTTTCCTTTGCGTCAGTGTCAAATTATCCTAAACGTACCGTATTGACAATGCATGTGCGTATTTGGGCAGATCTCAGGTAAAGTTTGATCGCTATTGTTTTCCCTTGCCAATCTCAGATCAAGCACTGTCATTTTCAATCTGTTTCAAAAGGCTCCAGACACAGACTTAACTTGATGGGCTCCACTGTAAGCGAACGTAACCACGGGAGGCAGGTTATTCTGTTTCATAAAATCAGATTATATTCTGTACCCGTCCCTGTGTTGAGTGGTTGGGTCGCTGAGCTTATTACAGATTTTGCTGGGTTCGAGCCTCTTTACGGGTCTGACTTTTCAAATGAGATAATGTCAGTTTTTTTACTTTTCTTTGGACAGGAGTCTAGTACTTTTCCTTCCGTGTAATGATTATAACTGCCCGTCTGTACCTCACTGAATTCACTCTCCAAAGCGTGCGTTGAACACCAAGAAGTGAAACTAAAGCCTGTCATTAAAACAACGTCAAGAAAAAGTTCTCTTTTTTTGCTGTTTTAAAAATTTCGTTTTTAGAATCTCGGGAAATATTAACAAATTCAAATTAAGACAACCGAAAATCAATCTCGAACTGAAACGACTATGTAGCGACGTTTGCCCTCGTAAAATTCAAATTTATTTGCAACTCTGCCCTAATCTAATCTCCCTTCACATTGATTTACATGTTCCTCGCTATTTAACAATATTAGACTCCGCTTTTAAATTATTTGCCTCTCATTTACTAACAATCTGTCAGATTTACGGAGTTGTTTACAGCATCATTTGCAGAAATGCCCAATAATTCAACGCTGCTTTATAATGTATGTCATGCTTTTTTAGACTTCGCATGCTGAATTACATTAACTCGCTGATAGAAACTTTTGAAACTTAATTTGTAGAAATACACTCAACTCTGTCTTTGTCGATTATTTCTTATCGCGAATCTTCAGTTGCTATAATTTAGTTGAATTATATTAAGACGTTTTTCCTGCGTCTTAAAACTGCAGTTTTTAGAAGGAGCGCAGCTATTTTGACATGTCACGCAACAATAGCATCTGCAAGTTATAGCAAACTCAAAGTCTAACACAAATATATTGACACTAACACAGAACATGCTGTGCGGAGTTTCTGGTGTAGATGAGAAAGGGCTCTCGATTAAGATACACGTAGGTCCTAGCTCAAGGTGCATGTTAAAGATACACGTAGGCCCTAGTTAAAGAAACACGTAGGTCCTAGCTTAAGATACACGTAGGTCCTAGTTAAGGATACACGTAGGTCCTAGCTCAAGATACACGTAGGCCCTAGTTAAAGATACATGTAGGTCCTAGCTCAAGATACACGTAGGTCCTAGCTCAAGATACATGTTAAGGATACACAAAGGCCCTAATTAAAGATACACGTAGGTCCTAGCTCAAGATACATGCTAAAGATACACAAAGGCCCTAGTTAAAGATACACTTAGGTCCTTGCTTAAGATACATGTTAAAGACAAACGTTAGCCCTAGTTAAAGATACACGTAGGTCCTAGCTCAAGATACACGTAGGTCCTAGCTCAAGATACATGTTAAAGATACACGTAGGCCCTAGTTAAAGATACACGTAGGTCCTAGCTCAAGATACACGTAGGTCCTAGCTCAAGATACATGTTAAAGATACAAAGGCTCTAGTTAAAGATACATGTAGGTCCTAGCTCAAGATACCCATAGGTCTTAGCTAAAGATACACGTATGCCCTAGTTAAAAAAACACGAAGGCCCTAGATAAAGATACACGTAGGTCCTAGCTCAAGATACATGTTAAAGATACACAAAGGTCCTAGTTAAAGATACACGTATGTCCTAGCTCAAGATACCCATAGGTCCTAGCTAAAGATACACGTAGGCCCTAGTTAAAAAAAACACGAAGGCCCTAATTAAAGATACACGTAGGTCCTAGCTAAAGATACACGTAGGCCCTAGTTAAAAAAACACGAAGGCCCTAGTTAAAGATACACGTAGGTCCTAGCTCAAGATACACGTTTGTCCTAGCTCAAGATACACAAAGGTCCTACTTCAAGAAACATGTAGGTCCTAGTTCAAGAAACACGTGCAAAACCTAATTAAGATATATATAGGCCTATTCAGGAGTTACAGACGTAGGTCCCATGGGGAAAGTCAGATATGCATTATTTGAATATTTTCGAACATAGATACGGAGACACAGAGAACATTAGGCCTTTATTGCAAGGTCCAGCGGTTGTCCCATACTCCTTGTCAGACGTCGAACATACTTATAATATGCTGTTAAAGTAAATTGTAGGTCGTGGATTCGAACCCCCCTCCTCGTTAAGACAGAATGGTTTTAGCCGTCGGATAAGCTCAAAGCCTTTTCTATATAATCAAGCTAAAATATATAAACATACACTATCAGCTTACTTTTTGTGTTTAAAAATGTACATGTACGGGTATTTCAAAGTAAATATGTTCAATTAGAAACGATGTTTTTCGCCCGATAAATACATTTATGTATATGAAATTTAGAAAAGTAAAGATTTTAATCAAACACAGGGTCAAAGTACTTTGAATTTAGCTCCTTTATCTCGAACTTCTTTCATCCAGAAAGGTCTCATATATTTCTATCAACCGAATTTGAATTTCATAATAGATGCGGGATGTCCAAGACTCAACGATATTCAAAATGGCTGGGTTGAGCAGAGTCCTTCTAATAGTGTAGGCAACATAGCCCGCTATCACTGCAAGCGGGGCTTCTTCCTTGCTGGACGAGAAGAGAGGAAATGTGAGAGCGAGGGCAGATGGGAAGGTGTTCCTCCTAGTTGCGAAGCAGGTAAATTTTATGATTCTGAGGAAAAGTGTCGCCCAACCAACGTTTACAGCTTTCAACATGCCACGTGACGTTTTAGGACAGTCATGCTCATTCGGCCATCTCCGGAGTGATCCGTGAGAATTTCAGAGAGAATTGCTGAAGACGTAATAGTGCTTATTATTGATTATTTGAGTTATTTAATAGATCGGTTATTCCGAAAATACACATTGGTACATCAACACAGTATGTGACAAACGTTCCAATTTCTTCAAAGAAATGTAACCCTCCCTGATAATTATGCTATATATTTATTTTACCACAAGATGGTCTTCTCAAAGAAATACTAAACCATTTTGTAAGTTACAAATACTGATATTATTAAAGCGTAAGTTACTAGATCTACCAGGTATGTATAGCATATCCCAGTTTCTGTTCTTGAGATGATTCATTCCAAGGTTTAAAATATATTTGAAACTACATGTATTCATTTCAATCATTTATAAAAATGGTAATGTGCATTTTTAAGGTGTTATATATGATTTAATGTACAAGTAACTAAGCCTGCATATTGATTGACTTCTAAATTGTGTACCATAAGGTCTAAAAAATAAAGATACAAGTGGTTGAGTCCGAAAAAGGCATAATTCAGACAAAATGCTAGAGTTACGGGACTTGATGATATGACCTTCTTTAAGAACACATAAAACATGTATAAAGTTTCAGTATGTTCAGTAATTTTGGGGGTAGCACCTTGCACACAAAACTTTAACCAGGATTTCTTCGTCAGAAAAGGGGCATAATTTTGCAACAATTCATGCAAGAGTTATGCCACTTTATGCTTTAACGTTATTGACCTGAAGTCTTTTGCAAATGATCAGTCCTTTATCTGCAGTATCTTTGGATGCAAAAATTATAATATACTATTGAGATTTTCTAGTCCAAAGGGGACATAATTTTTGCTTAGGTCAGGGTTATTGGAATCTCTAAGCGACGCAGGTGACCTGAGCAAATTTTCATTTCAATGTCTCCAGTAGATTGGGGTATAGAAAAAATTGCATTAAAAACTTCAACCAGGTTTTTCTACGTGCAAAATAGGGTGTAAATATGCCATTCACGCATGAGTTATAGGTCTTGACATGATGACCTTCTTGACTGATCCAAAGACAAAAGCTTAGTTTCAACCAAATATCTGACAGGAACTTGTTCACAAAATCTGAAGTGAATATCAAAGAAAGAAAACACGTACACTACTATTTCCCATTTATTTGCATGGAGATTGCGCACAAACATCCAAATGCAAACAGTTTGGTACAGAAATTTCTAAACACGAACACTGAAGCGTTTTTACACGTGCAATTCATGCAATAGTTCTCTTTTAAAATTACATTAAAACTTAATGAATATTCCTGCAAGATGGCAGGTCGTACATCATTCTATGAATGGATCGGTAACTGTTTGGAATAACTTTCGGATTAATCGATGAATCGTTTCCTTATGTCAAGAAACAGGTCCTGGGGATGATGAGTGTTCAGGTGTTGATAATGATGGTGACGAAAAACTGATAATATACACGAATTCAAATTTGTTGTTGTTGTTGTTATTTTTGCATTTCCATTTGTCATTTCAACAGCAACACCAACACAACCATTGCCGTTATTTATCAGAATCATCACCATATTAATCATCACGATGGTAATCACTATTATCAGTATCATCGTCATCGTCAAGGATCAAGTCCTGGTGATGATAATGATTTGAATGATAAGGACGGTGATGGTGAAGGTAATAATAAATGAAAACGAATACATTTATTGTTGTTTTGTTGTTATTTCTGTATTGTGTCATTTTAGCAGCAGTAACAGCTAACAACAACAGCATCATCGTCATTGTCGTTATTTATCAGACTCATCATCACATTATTCACCTCTGTGGTAGTGATTATCATCAGCATCATCGTTATCGCTTGATTATCATTTTTTGTTTGAAGTTAACACTTTTCACCGAACTTTTGTCACTTAAGTCACGTGTGGTGCACCTCCGCCTATCGAGCATGCGCAACATGACGGTGATCCTTCCCAGCAGATGTTCCCATCCGGACAGCAACTGATGTACACGTGCTCTTATGGCTACTACGCGGATGGACAGCCACGTGCTATGTGTAGTGGGGAAGGGAAATGGATCGGGCTGACATTGCTGTGCTCACGTAATTTTTACACATCATGATTTTTGTCGTTCACAATTTAATATTTTCACACAACTGTTAGGAATTGTTGTCAGTGGTGAAAACTTTGTTTGTAAAGGCACTGCTTTCTCACTTTGTTGCTGTTTGAAAAGGCCACGTGATCGTTTTATTTTGCATACTTATGAAATATCCACTATTTCATTATGGAGTTCACTTAGTGATATAAGTAAAAGAATTTGAATGCTATTGAGCTCAAACACGTCAGTGCAAACTGAACACTTTTCTTGTCCAAACAATTTTTATTCCAGCGAAAAGTTGCGGCTTTCCTGGTGATATTGATAATGGATGGCGGACTGGTTATGCCTTTACTTACCCTAATAAGGTCAACTATTACTGCCATGATGGGTTCGAGCTTATAGGTGCAGAATACCGTACGTGTCAGGCTGATGGCACCTGGAGCGGTGATAAACCGACGTGCGAACGTAAGTGCAAAATCACAACTCGTTACCTGAATACATCACAGCTTTATTCAAGTCTATAAATAATTAGGACAAATATATGGTTTAAAGTTTAGCCAAAGTCAATAGTAACCACAATATTTAGTTCGCCAACAGAGTCGGTGGTCGGGTGGTTAACTCTCTGGACTACCAAACTGGAAACTTCAGAAACGCTTTGCAGTGTTTCCCACCTATCTAGAGATGAACTGGTTAGAAACCCAGAGGACGTCTCACGTTTATCGGTGCTATACACCGGGCACGTAAAAGAACCAAGGGTTTATTCGTAGAAGAGCTAGGGTCTGGTACCCCGATAACCTTGAATTTGAATCTGTCTCTGAAACCTCTGCCTGTCAGGAGTCTTGGCAAGTTCACTCGGGGTGAAACCGCATGGTCAGCAGGATCTATAAAACAATGTAAACGAAGAACGATAACCATGTTCATTATGTATAATGGTTACGTTAGATATTGTGATAACTCGTACTCATTCGTGCTCATTCGGTGACCTCTGGAATTAACTTAAGTCCAAATTTTACTTTATTGATTTTAATAATTAAGTTATGCTGTCAAGAAATGAAGTTAGAAAGCATATAACGGTAAAAATGATTACAAATTTTTTTATAAAAGAAAAAAAAAAACTTCACCAAGGCGTGTTGTAGAGTTTGAGCAGTAAAGTTTATAAATCCAAAAGAAATGGAAAATGTACAAACATTTCATTCCAATCTTCGTCGCGTCAAAATATGTTATAAGTTATTTATTGATACCTCTAGTAGCCCAACTAACTTGGTAATATTTTTTCAGCGGTAACTTGTTCGCAACTATTTGCCCCGGTATACGGGCATATGTACGGAGACGGTACGGGTTATGGTACGGTGATAAGGTTCGAATGTGACGATGGTTACAAGGTGATGGGCTCGTCAGAAAGGCGTTGCCAGGCTGACCGAACGTGGAGCGGACAAACAGCCAAGTGTGAAGGTTATCAAGGTTCTTATGTTTAACTATAGAAATGAAAAAGACACATGTGATGTTAGAAGGTTCAGTTGTTTGGATTATTGCAAGCAAAGGGGTCTGTATAATTGTCTACCCGTTTGTAAATGTTACTGCATGTATATGATAAGTACTTATTATGTACATGTAACATTAACAAACGGGTAGACAATGTACTTATTATATACATATTACGTTAACAAACGGGTCGACAATGTTACAGACCCCTTTGATCTGCAAGTAGAGCAGTAGAATCTATTTAAAACCGTTATACATGTAGTTACCTCACTACTGTGTTACCGCAAAGAGATAAGGCTTTTTCCTTTTAATGCCGATCACAAACTTTTTTATATGTGAATGATCAAAATGACCAATTTCTAAGTATTTTTAGAGCAAAAAAGGGCAAAATAAAAAGAATATTGCAAGAAGAGTGGAAACACACATATTTTTGGGCCTACTAGTAAATTGAGAAAGAAGCAAAAGCAACGAAGGATCGATAAAACCTCTTACAAAATCTTCCAACGACCCTTTCAAGTAACTTCAGGTTTGAAGTACATGTCAACTTTAAATTAAGACATGATTGAGAGTCCGTTTCAATGAGAAAGTCGCTACAAGCCGTTTTCCCGCTATTCTGATTACAAATACTGTCCGTGAGTTTTCAATATAATAGGCCTATTCAGTCGCTTTTTAATATTTATATTTGTTCATAAAAATCCTCTTCAAAGAGTATTTAATTAAACCGATTATCAATATTTAAATATTCATGTCATCGTATTTTATTGTTGCAGAGATCAACTGTGGCTGGCCAGGACCTTTCTATAACGGCTATCTCATTGGACACAAGACCACAGTCGGATCAACCATTTTCTTTAGGTATCGCAGTATTAAATAATGTTCGTTCAAGCGTTATTCATCGTCTAACTTGTTGTGCAGTCAGCACCAAGGCCGTATAGGTAGAAGTGGTTTATAACCAAGTACGCTTAAAAAGATGTTATTTCGATTCTTAATGGCCATAAATCACTGAGAACGATGGTTAGGTAAACTGTCTGCCTGTGAAAATAACTAAAATACGGGTTGAACGGGCGTTAAACTAACCTAACAGTTAGACCAAAAAATAGGTTTAAAAAATATTTATATAAACGGCGTTGAGCCGAGTCACCCAAAAAAAGAAAAAAAAACAGTCACCCGAGATTTGCACTTACAGCTGTCAAATTGTAGCTAAGTAAACTTGTACCAGAATTAGTTAACTCGTATCTTATAAAACAGCATAGTATAGTCCACTTGATAGTCCACTGCCATATGTTAAACAAAATATATAAACAATGTACAAAGTTCTATGATAATTTTCAAAGAGTATTTATGAAACAGCTACGAGTTGACTTGGGTACGAGTTGACCCGGAAGCTTTTTATCAATGAATGTGTAAACTCATAAGCTACTGCGAATTATGATCAATGAAGCGATCACGTGATTAAGAGGGTCGTATACAAATTCCATTCACTGCACTTCCATTCGTAATATTTGACTGATCTTAAAGTAGGTCAAAAGTTAGCTTATTCACCTACGCCTAAAAGCATTGGAGAGAATTGTCTACTATGCTGACAATTTGTAAATAATGGTACACCAAGCAGCACAAAATGACATCAGCTCTGGCCTTTCCGGTCAAAAGGTTTATTGTAGAATTTACAACGCTGCATATTCACGGTACCGATTCCAAGTGACTTTTTCGGCTATGTGTGTATTAGAGAAATGTCAACAAACCCCGATTCAAGTAACATTTTTCATGATATCTTTGTTAATCCTGCACTGATTTTAACCAAATAAAGACGAGAGCCCGGCCATAGGGAAGATACAACTACTGGTTATCAGTATCAGTAAAATAAACTCGTTTTTTTAACAAAAAGTGCAACCGCGTATTTTCCGCCAGAAAATTGCTGTGCTGTGTGTGGGACCCCGATGTATAAATTGCTTATCAATTTCCTGAAATTGTGTTCCACCACACGGTATAATGAGCGGAGAACGTATTTTTGACGCCGCGATGAATCGCGGCGTCAGTATTGAATAGGTTTCAATTTTGGACCATGGGGTTGCATAATCGAATAGGGAGCAGCCAACATTATTATTGTAAATCTAAACTATGTTCTTTGTATGAAAAATGACTTTTATGAATCATTAAATTGTATTAAGTCATTAAAAAACAATACAATACAAAATACACATGTCTCCTTCCCTTATTTCAAAACTTTGGACACATTTAATGAGTATTTAATAACTTTTCCACAAACTCGTAGACCACGGGTTTTTTTATAGCTTTGTTTACGGACCTTACGACCCGATTCATCAAAGCTCAGAAAAAAAGATTCGGAAGATGTTTTGCTATCTTAAAACACTCAGATAATAGAATACATGGCGCCAACCTGAAAAATCAATGAAAACTCATTTTAATTACTACATATTAGACTTTAATATTGAAACTGTAAAGAAAAACCGTTCACCCAACTATGCAATACGTAGGGCCCTAACGGAATTCCATTCCATCATTTGTAAACAAAAACAATAATCAGCCAATGGAAGTTCTGTAAAATGTATACGTCACAGCATAATTAATCATGTGGATTTCGTCTCTTTCCGCCATATTGCTGGAGTGTATAATCAGGGTCCGTATATATATGTAATATACGGACCCTGGTATATTCGGGAATAGAAAGAAAGAAAATTCCACATTACCAGCTACAGGGAGGGAGGGGCAGGTATATCTGTTTTACAGATAGTTCTTTTTCACAATATTTAGACCCGGTGTAAATTATATTTGCACAGGTTTTTGCCTCTGCTTCCTGTGGGAGGAGCCATAGTTTTGTGTATCAGTTCCTTGGTATCTAAAAATAGCCAGTGTAAAATTAGCATCCAAAAATAATTAATGTTGTGAGAAAAGAGGTATTTAATTATCACAATAGACAAACAATATGGAAGTTACATAAGGGTTTAGTATTATGCTAATTACTAATAAAAACTTTATTTTTATAAATCAGTTTCATAAACAAAAAGGATATACAGCTAAATACACGAGGCACGGACCGGTATTACTGATTACCGAAAACAACTTTTTACCGGAAACAACCAAAAACAAATGAGATTACCGGAAACAAGTCTTAATTCAATAGTTTTTTATGTTAAATACACTTTTTATTATTCTAAATGATAAAAATTAATGTATTTGTTGAATATGTGTAATTTTAGAATGATAGGTTAGGTTTTAAGCAAATTAGTTCGATGTAACTTAGTGTGTACTTTATGTAACGATTACCTCCCTTAGACGGTATTAAAACCCAAAATCATTGCAATCACGGACCTATATACACATGTGTATAGGTCCGTTCTCTATTAGAAAAAAAGTATTACTTTTCTTTTTTTGTATTTAAATAGTTCGATAAATTTTAGCGATATTTTTTGTTCAAGTTCTTTGACAGTTTAACAACTTATCTGCATTTCCAGTTACGAAAATTCCCATGAGTGAATGAAAATAAAAAACAGAAACTAGAAAATCATTTAAAATCTTTTTATTTGCATATATCATTACAATGATGAATAAAACAAATAACATAATTAACATAATGTGTATATAGGTCCGTGACAGAGGTAATGATCATTTTATGTAGTAAAAAAGGGTTCGCTGATGTTAACCACGCACATTTTATAATAGAAACCTGCCCCAGTGCCCATCTCCTAGCCATGCTTCAAAATATGCGCGGCGTCTTTGATGCCTTGCATCAAAATTCGTCTTGTTACCTAATGGAACAGCTGACAAAAGTTGGCCAAGAGAAGTCGCGTGTTTCACTAGATTTCTTTTAAATATAAAATGCTACGTGTGGGACACACATAATGAAACATGTTTCTTTTTACGATGAAAAGTTCTTTAAACTCTAATAATGCAAAATAATTCCAATGAAAAAGCATGTTTTAAAGTGTTAATGTAGAATGCGAATTGTACATCGTTGTAGTCTAAAGAAAGAGGAATATTCAGGATATGAAGCAACCAAAAGTTACAACATGGAACAAAATCGAGGTGAATCAGAAAATTATTCACTCTTTGTTTAGTGCCGTACCACATTTTAGCCGTGTTGTACTTTAATTTATCAATCGTATGAGACCATAGAAATGAAGGACCGTTAACTTTTTCTGTATATCTTCAGTAGACGATCTATCTTAAATTTGAATACTCAACCAAGGAGAAAACCTCCTATCAAAATCAATCATTTCATTCACCTCGCTTTTAGTAGTTATGTTGATTGGTCCATAAAATAGGTAATACCCTCATTTTATATACAGCTAACGCCAAAAAAAGTATTCTCATAGCCATTGTGTCCATGAAATTTTGTATCAAGAATCACTGTATGAGATGATCAAGCATCACTGTATGAGATGATCAAGAATCACTGTATGAGATGATCAAGCATCACTGTATGAGATGATCAAGCATCACTGTATGAGATGATCAAGCATCACTGTATGAGATGATCAAGCATCACTGTATGAGATGATCAAGCATCACTGTATGAGATGAATGACAACCGAGCAGCCGAACTACCTGACTAGGCAAAAAACTGTATCTAAATTTACTGCTAACATTTTATTTTGCTGTTTTGCTCTTTATACAAGCATTCTACACTAATCATATTACTACAATAGTATGGTATCTTTCCTACAGTGTTCTGCTGTTAGTGATTTTCTAAATTCTGATTATTAATATCTCTTGCAATAATATCTCTTGCAAACAATGATAATAGCAATATAAAAATAATAATAATAAATATTTTTCAAACCTATAATAAGGTGTCTTACACAACATTCATACTACATTGTACATTCAACCGTCTCCCTTGGTCTAGTGGTTTAGGCATCCGCCTTGGGAGCGGGAGGTCGAAGGTTCGAATCCCAGCAGGGGTCCGTTCTGATATGGCCGCCAGTAGCGTATGCCTACCTGCCTGGTGCCTGGCGTTAAAAGGATAGGATTCGGGAGTACATGTGCTCGAAAAGAAGGTGTCTCATAAGTCAGAAATGGCTGGCCCTTTAAATAGGGGTGACACTAATAAACAAACACTTTACCTTTACCTTTTACCTTTATCATAGGCAGCACATAGGCATATTTGAGTTAAGCAGGTATGAGAAGAAACTTTAAATATTCCTTAATCATGATCATTAGACATGTTTTCTCTTTTCAGCACTTTTCAGTAGGCGGCAAAAGTAACAAGAAAACTGTGTTACAAAAGTATCAGAGCGGTCCTCAGAACAATGTTTTAAATTGATAAGTTATAACCAAGTCCCAATTCATTTTTTGTTGTATTAGAGAGCAATCAACTTTTGAAATCCAATAAAACATACAATTGTCATTGTAAATTATATTCAGTGAACACTGCTTACAGAGGAACAATACTCAGTGTCAGAAGTACTCGCTGAACAATGCTGACTGTGAGTAGCACTAATGAACAATACTACACAATAGATAGATAGATAGATTTATTTTAGTATATCACAGATGTACAAACATGGTTAAAACAAACATGATGCATACATATACAGATAATTAGATGTATACACAAGTTTATAAACCATGATATGCACATCAATACCAAGGATAACACAAAAAAGGGAAAAGTGATTCTCCCTTATTTCCATTGTGGTCCTTACACAATGCTTACTGTGAGTAGCACTTATGAACAATACTACACAATGCTGACTGTGAGTAGCACTAATGAACAATACTACACAATGCTGACTGTGAGTAGCACTTATGAACAATACTACACAATGCTGACTGTGAGTAGCACTAATGAACAATACTACACAATGCTGACTGTGAGTAGCACTAATGAACAATACTACACAATGCTGACTGTGAGTAGCACTTACGAACAATACTACACAATGCTGACTGTGAGTAGCACTTACGAACAATACTACACAATGCTGACTGTGAGTAGCACTAATGAACAATACTACACAATGCTGACTGTGAGTAGCACTAATGAACAATACTACACAATGCTGACTGTGAGTAGCACTTATGAACAATACTACACAATGCTGACTGTGAGTAGCACTAATGAACAATACTACACAATGCTGACTGTGAGTAGCACTAATGAACAATACTACACAATGCTGACTGTGAGTAGCACTTATGAACAATACTACACAATGCTGACTGTGAGTAGCACTAATGAACAATACTACACAATGCTGACTGTGAGTATCACTAATGAACAATACTACACAATGCTGACTGTGAGTAGCACTTATGAACAATACTACACAATGCTGACTGTGAGTAGCACTAATGAACAATACTACACAATGCTGACTGTGAGTAGCACTTATGAACAATACTACACAATGCTGACTGTGAGTAGCACTAATGAACAATACTACACAATGCTGACTGTGAGTAGCACTAATGAACAATACTACACAATGCTGACTGTGAGTAGCACTAATGAACAATACTACACAATGCTGACTGTGAGTAGCACTAATGAACAATACTACACAATGCTGACTGTGAGTAGCACTAATGAACAATACTACACAATGCTGACTGTGAGTAGCACTTATGAACAATACTACACAATGCTGACTGTGAGTAGCACTAATGAACAATACTACACAATGCTGACTGTGAGTAGCACTAATGAACAATACTACACAATGCTTACTGTGAGAAGTGAAGGTTTAAAATTCTCACTGGGTGAACAATACTCACTCCGAGTAGTTCTAATTGAAAAATGCTGAATGTGAGTAGTTCTCATTGTGAGAAGTACTCACTGAAGAATGCTAACTGTATGTTTTGTTCAATAAACAATGCTCTGTGTGAGCTTTGTTCATTGAACAATACTCACTCCGAGTACTAATAATTGAACAATGCTCACTTTGAAAAGAGCTCACTAAACAATATTCCCAGGTGTGAGTAGTACTCGATGAACAATGTTCACTGTAGGTATTGCTCCGTTAACAGTACTTTGAGTGAGTAGTACTCACTGAATAATGCAAGAAGTACTCACTGACCAGTACTGAGTGTGAGTAGTCAGGGCTTTTTCCCTGGCCCTAATTGGGAAAAAACACGGCGTTTTTCTGATCAAATTGGGAATTTATGTATGAGTTTAATATCTATTACCTTGAGGCCAAAAAAAAATATCTGTGTTTAGGACACAGTCCCAAACATTCTAGGTAGGGTAGGGGCAAAGTTTTTTGTTTTATTTTAAATTGAGAAAAATTCTATAGGTTGGAAAAAAAAAAATCTGTGTTAAGGGCAACGGTCTCAAGAATGCTAGGTACTGTAGGGACAAATTTAAAAAAAAGAATTTCATTTTTTTTTTTTTCATTTTTTTTTGGAATTTGGAAAAATGAAGGTTATTTTCGATTGGGAATGGGGCCGATATTTTGCCCCTGCTGATAGAGAGAAAAAGCCCTGTTAGTACTTGATAAACACTGCTCCTGTGTGTAGTAGTAACTTTACAATGCTCAGTGTGATTAACTCTCACTGAACGACGCTAACTTTGGTAGTGCTCACTTAACAATGTTCATTTTTAGAAGTGCTCACTGTGATAAGTGCTCACTGAACAGTACTCACCGCGAAAACGATGCTCACTACGAGTTATGCCTATTGAATAGTACTCACTGTTAGTAGTGCTCGCTGAACACTGTGAGTTTTTCTCACTGAACAAAGCTCACTGTGAGTCATGCTTACTGAACAATGATCACTGTAAAAAATGCTCATAATGAGTTGTACTCACTGTGATAAGTTCTCACTGAACAGTTCTCACTGTGAGTAGTGCTCAGTTAAAAATGTTAACTATGAGTTGAGCTCATTGTGAATAATGCTCACTGCACTATGTTAACTGTGAGTTCTACTCCCTGAACAAAGCTCATTGTAAGTTGCTACCATTCACTAAGCTCACTGTGAGTAATGCTTACTGAACAATTTTCCCTAGGAGTAGTGTTCACTTAAATTACCTATTGAACAGTTTTCACTGTGAGTTGTTCTCATTGAACAAAGCTCATTATAAATAGTGCTCACTGAGAGAAGTGCTCACTGGACAATACTTACTGTACAATGTTCACTGTGAGTTTTTTTCACTTAGCAAAGCTCATTGTGGGTTGTTATTATTGAATAAAGCTCACTGTGAGAAGAGCTCACTGGGAGTAGTGGTGACATACGATAAATCAGTTTAAGTACATTAATCTCGAACTTCCCTTGCTAGAATATGGAACGGGACTAAGCAAAGAGTAACACGTGAAAAATTTCCTCGATTTTGTTCCATGTTCTCAATTTTGTTGCTTCATATCTTTCTTTCGACCACAACAGCGCACGATTCGCATTCGCCTTTAACTTTTAACATGCTGTTTCATTAATTGCAGTTATGGAGTATTAAGAACTTTTCGTCGTGAAAAGAAACATGGTTCATAATTTGTGTCCCACACATAGCACATTATTTTCGTGACCCACACATAGCATTTTTTTGTAATATCTAGTGAAACTCGACTTTTCTTGACCAAATTTTGTCAGCTGTTCCATTCGGGTAAAAATACGTTCTCTGCTCATTATATCGTGTGGTGGAACACAATTTCAGGATTTTTAAAAACAATTTATACATCGGGGTCCCACATATAGTACACCAATTTGCTGCTCGAAAATACGCGGTTGCATTTTTAGCTCACCTGGCACAAAGTGCCAGAGTGAGCTATTAGGATCGCATTCCGTCCGGCGTCCGTCGTACGTCGTGTCGTACGTCCGTCCGTCCGTCCACCATTTCCTTCAAACGACATCTCCTTTGAAACCACTGGGCCAATGTTGATGAAACTTTGCAGGGATGTTCCTTGCATGAAGCTCTATCAAAATTGTTCAAAGAATTCCATTCCATGCAGAACTCTGGTTGCTATGGTAACAAATAGGAAAAACTTTAAAAAATCTTCTTCTCTAAAACCACATGGCCTAGAGCTAAGATATTTGGCATGTAGCTTTGTCTAGTGGACCTGTACCAAGATTGTTCAAATTATGAGCCCTGGGTCAAAATTGACCCCGCGGGGGTGGTCACTTAGTTTTGCATAGGCTTTTTATAGGAAAAACTTTAAAAAATCTTCTTCTCTGAAACCACAAGGCCTACAGCTTAGATATTTGGCATGTAGCATTGTCTAGTGGACCTCTACCAAGATTGTTCAAATTATGAGCCCCCCCCGGGGGTTTTGTTTTTTTTTTTTTTTTTTTTTTTTTTTTTTTTTTTTTTTTTTTTTTTTTTTTTTTCCCCCCCCCCCCCCCCCCCTTTTTTTTTTTTTTTTTTTTTTTTTTTTTTCCTTTCCCCCCTCTCTTTTTTTTTTTTGTTTCTGCTTCCCCCTGCCCCCCGGGGGGGGGGTTTTTTTTTTTTTTTTTTTTTTTTTTTATTAATTTTTTTTTTTTTTTTTTTTTCCCCCCGGGGGGGTGTTTTTTTTTTTTTTTTTTTTTTTTTTTTTTTTTTTTTTTTTTTTTTTTTTTTTTTTTTTTTTTTTTGTTTCAATTTTTTTTTTGGGGGGGGGGGGGGTTTTTTTTTTTTTTTTTTTTTTTTTTTTTTTTTTTTTTCCCCGGCAAGTTGACTTGTACCAAGGTGAGCGATATAGGGGCATCTTAGCCCTCTTTTTTGTAAAAAGAACGAGTTTGTTCTACAGATACTGATAGCCAGTTGTTGTATATTTCTTGTAGCCGGGCTATCGTCTTTATTTGGTTAAAATCAGCGCATGATTAAGAAAGATATCATTTAAAAAGTGTCCTAAATAGGGGTTTGTTGACATTTCTGTAACCCACACATAGCCGAAAAAGTCACGTGGGATCGGTACCGTGATATTTAATTCACAAAAGCGTCGTGCCATACAAATATTACAAGTCAACATCAGTAAACAACGCATGACTTAGATATTCCCTTATATTAGTACAGTTTTATGTCAATTAGCAAAGACACAGACATAATTCTTCGAACACTGTTTATAGTATATAAACCTCATTACTTGGTACGTTGAGAAAATAACTCGCCCCTTACTCGTTTTAAAATGCCTTTATCAGAAAAATCATATATCTATAGACTTAGTTCATATCAGGCTTTATTCAAATTAGTAACGCAAAGGTCTGTTTTGCTGATTAAAAATGTATTTGAGTTGAAATATTGTCAATATATTAAGTACCTGAAATTGTCGATTTTAGTTGCAACACCCGGACGTCCTTTGATGGTGACACATTTCAAACCCAGTGTTTGGAAACTGGAGAATGGTCCAACAGGCCGCCTATATGCTGGGGTATGTTTATCTTCAAACTAATCAGCATTGTAAACAGCATTTTGATTGGTTGAGAGTCCCTATTACTATGAGAGAAAGCAACTGCTGTCGGGAGCTCGTTTTGAACAGCAGATTAAAAACTGATTAGCATGTATCGTAAACATCATAGTCATCAACTCATATCTAAATATTCTAATAAAATTCATCTTCTTCATCTTTTTGTTCTTCTTCTTCTTCTTATTATTATTATTATTATTATTTATCATGATCATTATCATTATTATTATTATTATATCATTACTATTATTATTTATTTTTATTATTTATTTTTATTATTATTATTATTATTATCATTATTTTTTTTTATTTAATATCATTATCATTGTACCAATACAATGTATTATATTTAACGTGTTTAACTTTTGCCAACAAATATCGCTATTTCATTGTCATGTTACCTTGAATTACTTCAGTCATTTATAACCTGAATATATTCAAATGCACTTTTCAAGTTTTGCCAGGTACCAGCAATTCTAAATGCATGAATTATTTTCAGGACAATCTCATGTACTTTTTCAGGACAGTGCCAGGTACCAGCTATACCAAATGCAACATTAGTTGGCGGACGAGAATTGGTGTACGTAAACCATGGTACAGTAGTGCAATTCCAATGTAAAGGAGGGCTTGTACCACGTGAATCATCCAGTATTAAATGCAACAATGGAACTTGGTCCTCTAAAGCAGAATGCATGCCCGGTATGTTTACAGTACCATACATTTCTACTAGTCGCTGGACATGATACTTGTGCAAAAACAGTGCAAATTATCAGAAATACCGTACATGGTTTTCCTATAGACGCAGTAGCCATTATACATAACTGGTATATTTGCTGCTTTCTTTAAAAAATACAACTTCTTTCATTCAAACATTTTCCCTTATGGGTTTGTTTTTAAAATAACATAACAAAAATGTATCTTTTTTCCAGCACCATGCCCATCCGCACCACCGCACGTGCATAACGGAATGCGCATCTACATGGGTAAGGAGCACGGATTTAGAGCTAAATATAAATGTTTCGCAGGCTTCCGTCTGACAGGTATGAATAGCACTTACCTCACATGCGAGTTCGGGGATTGGCAAGGCGGCAGACCACACTGCGAAGAATGTAAGCAACACTTATTATAAATTTTCAGTATCTTACGTTCAAAAATATTTTATGTCAATTTTGTCATCGGGTTAAGTTTCGAGTGAAGTGTTCTTCACGTTATTCCCGTGTTCATTCTAAAATTAGTCTCTCAATCGAAACAAAAGAAGTCAATGATAGTAATAAATAACTAAATAAATATCAAAGTGTCTTCAAAGTCTAGGTAAGACTCAATGTTCTCCAATTTCTTATAATGTTTTAAAATTACATCGGACTAGTTCGTTCTGTTTAAGGTAACTGATCAAATAAAATAATCATATAATTATCATTAACGTCTTTTTAATTGTTGTAGATCTAAAATCCCTTTTCCACATTTCTGTATATTAATGTAACGGAATAATAAAGTAGCTGATTATATTAAACAGAAGCCAGTCTATTAGTGACCAGTCTGGTTTACTGACCCCTACTCCGAATGCACAGGTCTGTCTAGCCCCCTGCGGCCAGTATCTCACATTCCTGTTCAAGTCGCTTAGATCCAATGCTGCATGCTATTGCTAAATAAATATTTGCTGAAAGCTTTCCTATTGTGTCAAATCTCAGGCAAAAATTAGGTATTTCATTACACATCAACATGTCAACATAATTATTTTAACGTTTGTGACGTCATTTTTTAAACCAATTCTCGTCTTTATGCATTATGACAAGATACAAATGTTATTAACCGAGTATTTCTTTTTTACGACAGTTTACTGTCCAAATCCGGGAACCATCGCCCACGGGGATGTATTCAAGAAAAGCCTTAAACGGCGATTTCACTTCAAATCGTACATACGATCGATACGACACGGTGATCGACTGGAGTACGACTGCGATCCGGGCTATCGAATCAGTGGTCCAGGTGGCGCCACTTGTGTGAACGGACAATGGCAGCCAACACTCGACAGTACAAAATGTGAACCTGCTCTTCATCCACCATTCAGAAAGCTTTGGACTCCAATACCAAACATTTATACAGATAACTAAAGTGGTTTTCTTAGAAAGTAGCAAATGGCGGGTTGGGATAACTACTGATTACATGGGTGGTACACAGGTGCGATGGATTGCATATCCTCGTTTTCAAGCTTGCGTATCACATGATACGGGAGTCTTATAAAATAATTTGAACTGATAAATTAAAAAAAAAGATGGAAAATATTTAATAAAATGTGAGAATTATGAATTAATTCATACATATATTTATACACATGTTTTCCAGAAACATGGCAATAGATCTATACTTTGCTTGATTGGAAAAAACCGGAGACATACATTACTATTTTGCATTTTATAGGAGA
Source organism: Saxidomus purpurata (assembly GCA_022818135.1). Taxonomy (NCBI): domain Eukaryota; kingdom Metazoa; phylum Mollusca; class Bivalvia; order Venerida; family Veneridae; genus Saxidomus; species Saxidomus purpurata. Next base: position 50,229,695 of record JAFMSR010000006.1, on the reverse strand, counting down.
CCAATAGGTCGACCTTCAAACTGAACGTGTATATGACTTGATACAAATTTTGATCATGCAGGTTTTGTAGTTTCACAAAGCTCCCTGTACCACAATTGAGTTACCTCCCAAAGAAAGCTGGTTGCTGTCCGTTATACAAGATCTCATTCATTTAGACTGTCACATAACGTCATTATGAATACGGTCTATGCAATATTTGCAAATGCAAGTTAATATTATAGCTTATAGTCATGCAAAAGATGGGACTGATAGCCCGTGGCATAGGTTGTATAAATCAAGTACACGAGTACTTACATATCTCAGTAAGTGTGCTTACTTATTTCATTTTCGAGTCTATACTTAAAAAATCTGGATTTTGTAAGAATAGTCAGTAGAATGGTTAAACAAAGAACAAAACTTAAAGAAAAGCCATCAATAATTTGACTATTTTAATCTTAAATCAAGATTTGGCCAACTTTGCAAAAACTGGAATCATAACACTCAATATAGTCACTTGGAAAATTCAGGAGGTTTAGCATGTATGCATCAGTAACCAACCATAGTAAGATGAAGGTTATTCATCTATTGAAAAAAATATTATAACATACTGGGCGTGGGCTGTAATCTAAGTCCAACTCTTTTTTTTTTTTTTTTTGAATGATACTATAGCTCAAAATTTACTAGGTTGATGACGTAGCCTAACCTTAGAAAATAGTTTTACTTATGTTTGTTGATGGCGTAGCCTAAACCTGAGATACTGTGGTGACGTAGCCTAAACCTGAGATACTGTGGTTGGTGACGTAGCCTAAACCTGAGATACTGTTGTACTTAAACTAAACCATGAGATATGTTAACAACTAACAGAGAGAGGACTAATAGTATTTACTAATTATTTGTTTGTGCTTATGTAAATAAACCTGTTAGGGGAAGGGTAATATCTGCAATATTTGACTAAGAAACTGAGTTTTCTTTTTAAACAATCCGGGCACTGCTTTAGAGGCATGCTTGAGACAATGTTTCCATAGTAGAATACAATCTATAGTGTATATGTTTTATATTTGTAATGGTATTTAGTACAAAAACAATGATCGAGTTAGAGTCTATACATTTTGTATCTGTGTTGTTACTTATTGTCTCGAGTATTATTTTACATTTAAATGTGCGTTGTTACATGTGAAATTTTATTTACTTGAACATTATTTCATAATTTTTTAATCATATTCTGTTTAGTACAGATGCACGTAACATTTTTGAGCTTTTGAACCCTTGAATCTGTGAAAGACTTACATATTTTATGTAATTGATTTACTGTAACTATCTGATTTGTTGTCTTTTAGTATGTAATATAAATCATATTATGTTTAGTGTTTACATAAAAATACATGCGAATGTTGTTTGATAAATCAGTGTTTAAATTGACCCAGTTTATTTTGTATTCCTAACCCTCGACTTGAAAAGAACAAAAGCTATGACGATATTATTTATCCCCCCGCCGAAGGCGAAGGGGATATTAGAAATGGTCTTCGTCCGTCCGTCCGTCCGTCCCAATTTTGTCCGGAGCATAACTCCAAAAGTACTTGAGCGATTTTCTTCAAACTTCATACACTGACAGAGCACATTGGGAGGAAGTGCAGTGTGCAAGAACAATAACTCTACCTTGCCTACTTTTAGAGTTATTCCCCTTTATCAGATTTACTTTAAAAGTTTTGTCCAGAGCATAACTCCAAAAGTACTTGAGGGATTTACTTCAAACTTAATACACTGACATAGCACATTGGTAGGAAGTGCAGTGTGTAAGAACAATAACTCTACCTTGCCTACTTTTAGAGTTATTCCCCTTTATCAGATTTACTTGAAAAACTTTGTCCGGAGCATAACTCCAAAAGTACTTGAGCGATTTTCTTCAAACTTAATACACTGACATAGCACATTGGTAGGAAGTGCAGTGTGCGTGCAAGAACAATAACTCTACCTTGCCTACTTTTAGAGTTATTCCCCTTTATCAGATTTACTTTAAAGGTTTTGTCCAGAGCATAACTCCAGAAGTACTTGAAGGATTTATAAAAAAAAAAAAAAAAAAAAAAAAAATTTGTGGGAAATGCAGTATGCAAGAACAATCTCTACCTTGCCTACTTTTAAGTATTCCCTTAATCAGATTTACTTGTCCGAAGCATAACTGCAAAAGTAGGAAGGATTTCTTCAAACTTAATACACTGACATAGCACATTGGTAGTAATTGCAATGCAAGAACAATAACTCTACCTTGCCTACTTTTAGAGTTATTCCCCTTAATCAGATTTACTTTAAAAGTTTTCCAGAGCATAACTCCAAAAGTACTGGAGGGATTTTCTTCAAACTTAATACACTGACATAGCACATTGGTAGGAAGTGCAGTGTGCAAGAACAATAACTCTACCTTGCCTACTTTTAGTCAAATAGAAAAATATCATACCTATACTGATAATGAACATTAATATAATTTTGCAAACCTTCTCTTCATTGCCTTATTCTTTTTCCACTTACTTGAAAACTGTACTCAGCATGACCATAACTATACGGCTTTTTAAGGATTTCCTCTCACCAAGTAAAATGTACGAAAGTACAACCTTCAGGTAACTTCTTCCCGGCGGGGGGATTAACCATGTGTAACATGGCTCTTGTTTTTTATTATTAGTGGTCCCCAAGTTATATACATATTATACTGTACAGGTGCGTGCCTTAATTACATGTATATTTGCACTATCTGAGTAACTCTGCAATCAAAGTAAATTGAAATGAAACATGTCGGGAACTCTCACAGAAAATATTTACAATGACACGATATTCAAGGTGAAAAAATGTAGCCAAAACAAATTATGGTGGCTCTCATATTTCGTTCCAATTTAACAACATTATTGTTCTCGGGCGGGGGGGTATTTACAGGTAAGCAGTTTCAAGTTCCTGTAATCAGAAACATTTGGTCACCTTATTTGGACTGAATCGGAATGAAGGAAACGTGTATTACAGATACATTGCCGAGTTGCATTAAAGGAGGTTTTCTTTCGGGGCTCTCATTTTGTTCTCATTATTGTTCTTTCAGTCCCGTAATAGAAAATTTGGTCACATTTGGACTGAATGAATGAATGTTACAGCTACATGAACTTGCTGTCCTAGTCTATAATAAGTATCTGTACACAAGCTCGGACAAATCGGAAACTATGCTTTCCCTTTGAAGTCTAAGACAGCAAATAGAAACATTGAAGAAATTAATGTTAATGAGTGAACTTTTCTCTTTTGAGGTTCACAGCGTGGATTTATAAACGGCAAATAAAGTTACTGATCCGTTCAAGTAGTCAAGGAACGGCCTATGTGAAGTAGGGATGTGAAAGTTTTGTCAAAAAATGTTTGATTTTCAGTGTCAAGATCATGGGTTCTGCACATCATCTCGATCAGGTGAACATTTAGCCAGAGGTTCACTCAAATCCATCAAGCGGTTTAGGAGATACTGAGCGGTTTAGGAGAAATTGAGCGGATACAAATTCAAGACCCAAGCCAAGATTTTATGTGTTTGTAGTTCTAACCAAGCTTAAAGTTATATTACCCTCCAAAATGGATATACATGTGTTGAAGAATGGTCAAGAAAGAAGCAGCAGATACTGCATAACCATGCAACAAATTAGGTATACTGAATTATTCTCATGTAGCCACTAGCGAAAATATAACAGGGTGGATTTTTAATTTTTGACCAAGATAGTCAAACAAGATTTTTACTTGTATCATCTATATTCAAAGGAAACGGAGCTATTTTAGAGACTCATTTTTAGGTTATAACTATGCCATGTTGATTATTCTACGAGAATAAATCATTGATTAATATCTCTTATAACCTTGGAAGATCACTAGTTTGTTCTAGAAACATATTCGTACGTAAGAATTGAAACCAGAGTATTATTGTCATCTCTGATTCTTCAAATATTTTTACAAAGGCAGTGGCTAGAACTAGCCCCCCCAGAGTCTAGAGTTACGGAAGTTCCGTATCTCTAGTAAAACCCTAAGAGGAAAGGCTATAGTTACGGAAGTTTATAAAGGTATATGTATGTTCCTTTAAATATGCATGATAATGTATTGTAAACTTAAATATTTCACATGTAATAGTGAATAAACCGATCTGTCGGCAAATGCAGCGACTTCATAGCTGCCATACTGGTAATACATACATATCGGAAATATCGTTGAGCGTTCCAATGCAGTTGGACAATTATATCACATATTGTGCAAAGCATGATAGAAGTTAAGTAAAATGTGTTGTTTTTGTATTTAATTGTCCGACTACATTTAAGCCACGTCAGGAAAGATCGAAAGTACAGCTGTTAAATTTAAAAATTAATCTTAATGTTTTTTTTTTGGTTTACGTTTTTCGTACTCTTAGAATTCTAATATTCTTCTTTTCTTTATCTTACTATTGTTTAATTAACGTTCTTTGTAAACAACACGTAAATATGTGCAAGAATATACAACATGACAATGATAGTTCCGATATTGGCAACATAATAAATTATAACCAAAATGGCGCCTGTGAAATTGTCGTACATTCAACAGATCAGTTTATTCACGAATAGTGGTAAAATATTTAAGTTTACAATACATTATCATGCATATATTGAAGCAATATACATACCTTTATAAACTTCAGTAACTCTAGGGTTTTGCTAGAGATACGGAACTTCCGTAACTCTAGACTCGGAGGTATCAACATGAAGAGAAATAACGACAAGCAATTCTCATTATTCATTAAAAATAAAGGTTTATTCGCTATATGTTTCAAAACGTAAGAATAACAACAAATGCTAGTCGAACAAAAATGCCCTTCTTCGGGCGTTTGAAATAAATGGCTAATTTTACCAAGGCGCAATTCCTGTCACAATATGTACAGTCTGGGTAGTACACGACACTCTCCCTGCAAATTCCGGTCTTAAATGTTATTCTAAGCGAACTGCTTTTTTATTCTCGATTGTAAACGACTCCATAAAACTTAGAGTAATAACTCTCAAGACTCGCTCCAAATGGAATCAAAGAGAGAGAGAATGGAACAGAGAAGAATCAGCAATGCAGATTAAAGTGTCTTGCCTAATGGTGGAGATCGAACCTTGGATCCTACGATCCCGAGTTACAGCTACAACTGTGCTATTGCAGCTCTACGTGAGGATTTTTTTAAAATAATACTTCAGAAGGATGGTATGACAATTATTTCAAAGTCAAGAGAGGGAATGTTTGTTCAGTCCTAGAAAACTTTTTAAAGATTTACTGTCTCCAATAATTTTGAAAAAGATAAAACGCAAGGTATATCCTAAGAATTTGTAACAAGATGGCCCTATATCGCTCACCTGGCTACCATTGGCTATAACAAAAGGTCATCAGCAGCAGAAAAATTCAATTTTGACCTTTGGGACATGATTTTAGCATTCTTGGAATATGTCAACTAGGCAATGATACATGCCAAATATCTAAACTCTAGGTCTTGTGGTTTCAGAAATAAAGACTTTTTAAAGTTTTCCTATTTAAGCCTATGTAAAATCAAGAGACACCCAGAACGGATCAATTTTGAGACGGGGGTCATAATTTGAACCACTAGGCAATGTACATGCTAAATATCTAAGCTCTAGGCCTTGTGGTTTCAAAGAAAAAGATTTTTAAAGTTTTTCCGACATAAACATATTTAAAAACAAGTGACCCACGGGCGGGGGTCAATTTTGACCCTGGGTTCATAATTTTAACAATCTTGGTAGAGGTCCACTAGCCAGACTTAAGTTAATCCAATATGCTAAATATCTAAGCTCTAGGCTTTGTGGTTTCAGAGAGGATTTTTAAAAAAATTCCGGCATAAGCCTATGTAAAAACAAGTGAACCCCAGGTGGGGTATATTTTGACCCCAGGGTCATAATTTGAAGTCTTGGTAGAGGTCCACTAGGTAATGCAACATGCCAAATATCTAAGCTCTAGGCCTTCCTGTTCTTAAGATTTTTCCAGTTTTTTTCCATTCCATTGCCATGGCAACCATAGTTCTGCATTGAATGGAATTATTTGAACAACTATGAAAGGGCTTCATGCTAGGAACATCCCTGCCAAGTTAAATCAACATTGGCCTATTGGTTTCCGAGGAGATGTCGTTTGAAGGAAAATGTTAACGGACATACCCAGGACAGAATGCAATCCTAATAGCTCACTCTGGCACTTTGTGAATATTGATAAGAGTTTCATCAAAATCTGTCAAGGGATTAAGGAAATATGGAGCGAACACATGACGACTATAAAGACTCAAAAATGTTACCTTAAGTTGTGAAAACTGACCTTAACCTAATATGACTTGATCATGGGTTCTGCACATCATCTTGAAATGGTGAACATATGATAAGTCATCAAAATCTTTCAACCGGTTATGGAAATATGGAGAGGACACACATTTCAAACTCAATTTGACTTTAAGTTGTGACTCAGACCTTGAGCCAGTGTGACCATAGCTTCCGCACATCTTCTTGATGAGGTGAACATTTGACCCAAGTTTTATCAGAATCCTTCAAGGGGTTCAGGAGATATTGGAGCAAACAGAAAATGTTATGGACAGGAGACCATTCATTTCTATATCCCCCTCCCGCTACATGGCAGTGAATAAAAAATCAAAAGATGAACAATGAAATCATTCACATTAGAAAAAGAAAAGTATAATGTGTCCAATAAGTTGCATACATTCATGATTGTTATATTACAATACACTGAGCTGTTCAGCCTGTTTACAGACCATTCCATTGATGAACCCTGAATGGCCTTATTACATATAACCTTACAGATATTTCCAGAGACGGCCAAATTAGCATAATCTTGAATGTCAACCAAGCCCTTTCTATGATGACCCTTTTTTTATTTGAATACATGCATTTATGAATACATGACATTTAATTTTTCCGTTAGGCCCAGATATTGTTTAGATCAAAGTGGCAAGTGGGATATCCGTAGAACTCGGGATCTCACACTGTATACAATATATATCCATAAAACTGCAGCCTACACCCATAGTGTTCTAACATACTGATGTCCTTCTTTAAAACAAGCAGTAACTCTTTTACTTGGCAATATACATAACAATGCTACAAATGAACACAGTTGTGGCTAATAGTTATACCAAATATTACACATGTGGAACATAGCGATAGTTTTCTATTCCAAATTTGGCATTTTTTGAAAAATATTACAACCATATGTAAATACCATAGTACATTGTATAACATGTAAATGCAGTTTTCTTCTGGAATCTCTATCTATTTCTAACATAGCATTCTCATTTGCTGAATGATTCAGTGAGACAGCGGTCGACATGTTCAGGGGATTTTTAACTTCTTCTCCGGTGGTTCATCTTCCGATTTCACCTTTGAACCTTTTGACAACCAGGCCGACATAAACACACTTCCGGCTGACTTCTTGGGTTTGCTATGAAAAAGACAAGAGTCTGCCTATACATGTGTACACACGTCTATATCCAGTGGCCAACAGCTATGTTATAAAGTGATACTGAAAGTTTTGTTGGGTACTCATTTTGCTTAGATATTATGGAAGAATAGATTCCTGGATTTAAGACTATACTTTAAACAGTCTGGCATTAGCAATTTCTATGAAAAAAAAGAATAAAGTCAAAAAAATTCTGGTCACAAATGAAACTGATTTTCATGAATATTTTTCAGTTTTTAACCAAGGTAGAGAAAGAATGACAAGGTTAATATCTGGTAATGCAGTCTTATATTCACAGTTGACAGTAAAATTAATGCGTACCTTGGATCAATTTTTTTCACACACTCTGGTGTGTTATTCCTGGAATTATTCACAACACTGGACACAGGATGGGACTGGATACAAGTCACTGATTTGATCAGCTTGGTTGCCTGTAACAAAATACAAATGTATAAACAATGTCTACAACTATGTTCCTCAATAGATACAACAGACAGGACTAGCATCATTGATCTTACTAGTATGGCTGCATGCAACAGAAATACAAGGCCTCAAATGAATTCCCACACTAGACGATAGACGAATTCGAATAAATGTCACTGGTTGTATTAGTTTCATAAAATGTAGTGTACATCCAGCATATGCCGTTTCTCCCCAGGCAAACAGCTATCTATTCCCATAAATACCTAACATATGCTGGCTTGCCCCAGTCACTCCTGTTTAGCTACATAGGTTCAATTAGCATATGCCAGATTACACCAATCAGTCACAGGAAGTTAAAGGAATGACTTATAAGTTGCTTGAGGCAAAACAGCATGCCCCACCTATGAAATGGACCATTACATTACTTCAACAGTATGGTATTATAACTACATGTATTTGTTCAGACTTTGACCTTTACATGAGACCCTGACCTTGAACCAGCATAACAAAACACATGCTCTGAGCATCACCTTGATATGATGAATATTTGAGACATTCTATTTTGAAATCTGGTAGGCTGTTCCCGAGTTACAGAGCTGACACAAAAACACAGTCACATGACCTTTCACCCAAGTGTTACCTTAACCTTGAACAAGGGCAAATGGAACACGAGTTCTGCATGTCATCTTAAAGAAATGAACATTTGACCGAACTTTTATGAAAATCCTTCAAGGGTTTAGGAGATAGTCTTATGACCTTTGACACCAAAGTGTGACTTTGACCTTAAACTGGCACAATGTCTGGAACAAGGGTTCTACATGTCCTCTTGCTCAGATAAACATTTGACTAAATATTCAAGAAAATCCCAGCAGTTCAGGAGATATGAGGCAGACACGCAAAAAAATAGACCAACACAGTAACAACTATACACCCAGGCCAAGGAACTACACAAATAATAATTGACCCATCTTTCCCCTCTTTATGTTTATCTTTACTCAACAAAGAAGTCTACAGAGTACTGACCATTCACAAAAACTCAAAGATTCATAATCATGACAACCTTTTGACGAATAAAAATGCTAGAATCTTGTGGAAGATACAACAAACCTTGTTTAGAGGAATTTCTCCAAAGTTCAACCATTCTTCAATTTCTTCATCAGATGTCAGAATGGCCTGAATCAAAAAATTAAATATCTAAAAATAGTATTTAAACATTCAAAGGAATCGTCATGTACAAGAAACGACTCTACTGGTTCCCACCTATAAAGTGAAGATCTATTCATTTAAGCTTTACTATTCATTCATTATATACAATTTACTGTTGTGTTACTTTGATATTTGCGACCATGTATACAAATATTAGTGTCACAAATTATCTAATGGCTACAGCCTTAGCTTGCGCTATTGTTTGCAATCATTGAAAAACAATTTGTACCGTCGCAAATGTCAGAATAACAAAATGGTTAACACTACTCTGGAGCATCTAGTGCTAAAATGTGATGATTAAAAATTGCTTGTGCTAAGATGTGATGGTGCTGAAATGTGATGATTAAAAATTGCTTGTGCTAAAATGCGATGATTAAAAATTGCTTGTGCTAAAATGTGATGATTAAAAATTGCTTGTGCTAAAATGTGATGATTAAATATTGCTTGTGCTAAAATGTGATGATTAAAAATTGCTTGTGCTAAAATGTGATGATTAAAAATTGTTCATTTTCAGCAATGAATGATTATGTTTTTTAACCATTGCAAATTAAATGTGACCAATTAGATGGTTCAAGGAAGGGCGAAATATCTGCTTGTCTGAGGGGGGGGGGGGGGGGGGGGGGTTTTTGGGGGTGGGGGTAAATGTGATGACTTAAAAATTGCTTGTGCTAAATATGTGATGATTAAAATGTTCATTTTCAGCACATTGAATGATTTCACCCATCTATACATGTTTTTTAACCATTGCAAATTAAATGACTGAACCAATATAGAATCTGATGTTACAATGGAAGTGTGTTTTAGCACTGTTTAATATACATGTTGTCTGATTAGTGATTAACCTAACAGTCTTTCGAAAAGTCTTCACAAAATATATCTCCTGTCTAAGTATATGTACTCATTTTGAACAGTACTAGGAGAAAGAAAATTCCTTATTGAACCTTTATCTAATTAGTAACTAGGTTAATAAAATATGTTACTATTAAAATCGCTCAGTGTTGGACATTTTGGTGAAATAAACTGCGTATTTCACCAATCTATACCATTGTCTATATCTATTTTCTTCTACATTTATTACACTTTTTATAATATCAGAGTCTTACTGTCAGAAAAAAATACAATGCATGCTGTTGCTACATATACTTTCCAATATGTGTCCATCTCTCAGTTTAGACATATAGAAATTTAATGGTCTGGGTTTACAAATGTACTATTTGATCATGATCTGGGTTTACAGATGTACTGTTTGATCATGATCTGGGTTTACAGATGTACTGTTTGATCATGATCTGGGTTTACAAGATGTACTGTTTGATCATGATCTGGGTTTACAGATGTACTGTTTGATCATGATCTGGGTTGGGGGGGGGGGGGTGTTTGGGGGGGGTGGGGGTTAAAGGATGTATTGTTTGATCATGATCTGGTTTGCAGATGTACTGTTTGATCATGATCTGGGTTTACAGATGTACTGTTTGATCATGATCTGGGTTTACAAATGTACTGTGTTACGGATGTACTATTTGATCATGATCTGGGTTTGCAGATATACTGATTTGATCATGATCTGGTTAGCAGATGTACTATTTGATCATGATCTGGGTTTACAGATGTACTATTTGATCATGATCTGGGTTTTACAGATGTACTGTTTGATCATGATCTGGGTTTACAGATGTACTATTTGATCATGATCTGGGTTTACAAAGGTACTGTTTGATCATGATCTGGGTTTACAGATGTACTATTTGATCATGATCTGGGTTTACAAATGTACTATTTGATCATGATCTGGGTTTACAAATGTACTGTTTGATCATGATCTGGGTTTACAGATGTACTATTTGATCATGATCTGGGTTTAACAGATGTACTATTTGATCATGATCTGGGTTTAACAGATGTATTTTGAACAGATCAGGGTTAACAGATGACCTGTTTGATCCTGATCTGGGTTAACAAGAGTACTGTTTTGATCATGATCTGGGTAACAATTACTATTTGTCATACTGTTTATTTAACTGGGTTAACAGATGTACTTTTATCATGTCTTGGGACCCAGATGTGCTGTTTGATATATCTGGGTTAACAGATGTAATGTTTGATCATGATCTGGGTTTACAAATGTACTGTTTGATCATGATCTGGGTTAACAGATGTACTGTTTGATCATGATCTGGGTTTACAAATGTACTGTTTGATCATGATCTGGGTTAACAGATGAACTGTTTGATCATGATCTGGGTTAACAGATGTACTGTTTGATCCTGATCTGGGTTTACAAATGTACTGTTTGATCATGATCTGGGTTAACAGATGAACTGTTTGATCATGATTTAGTTTACAATGTATATTGATCCTGATCTGGGTTACAGATTTATTGTTTGATCATGATCTGGGTTTACAGATGTACTTTTGATCATGATCTGGGTTTACAGATGTTCTGTTTGATCAGATCTGGTTAACATGCATTGTTTGATCATGAACTGGGTTACAGTTGTCATCATGATCTGTTATGATCATGATCTGGGTTTACAGATGTACATTTTGATCATGATCCTGGGTTAAGATGTACTTTTGATCATTGGATCATTAGCATGTACTTTGATCATGATCTGTGCAAACCAGATGTACTGTTTGATCATGATCTGGGTTTGCAGATGTACTATCTGATCATGATCTGGGTTAACAGATGTACTGTTTGATCCTGATCTGGGTTTAACAGATGTACTATTTGATCATGATCTTGGTTTGCAGATGTACTGTTTGATCATGATCTGGGTTTGCAGATGTACTATTTGATCATGATCTGGGTTAACAGATGTACTATTAGATCATGATCTGGTTTATAGATGTACTGTTTGGTCATGATCTGGGTTTACAGATGTACTGTTCGATCATGGTCTGGGTTAGCAGATGCACTATTTGATCATGATCTGGGTTAACAGATGTACTGTTCGATCATGATCTGGGTTTACAGATGTACTGTTCGATCATGATCTGGGTTAGCAGATGTACTATTTGATCATGATCTGGGTTAACAGATGTACTGTTCGATCATGATCTGGGTTTACAGATGTACTGTTTGATTGTGATCTGGGTTAACAGATGTACTGTTTGATCATGATCTGGGTTTACAAATGTACTGTTTGATCATGATCTGGGTTTACAGATGAACTGTTTGATCCTGATCTGGGTTTACAAATGTACTATTTGATCATGATCTGGGTTAACAGATGTACTATTTGATCATGATCTGGGTTTACAGATGTACTGTTTGATCATGATCTGGGTTAACTGATGTATTGTTTGATCATGACCTGGGTTAACAGATGTATTGTTTGATCATGACCTGGGTTTGCAGTTGTACTGTTTGCTCATGATCTGGGTTTGCAGTTGTACTGTTTGATCATGATCTGCACAGGTAGAAAAGACAGAATCATCTGTCACCTGCAGGGCAAGAGCATTAGTAAAGCAAGGATCAATTACTATGTCATAACTGTCAAGACAGAAGACTACACTGTATCATGGGACCCAGAATGTTCTTAGTGAATTAAATCATGAAATTGCACAAGTTGTTTTGTTGCTGCATAAATTCAAAACAAAATTATGAACAGACACAAAATGAGAACACCACACTCAGGGAGGCTAACATTTTTTCTATCTTTCCTGGCTCATTAGACAAACTATAGCATCATTTATTTTAATGTTAAAATCTGCGCATTTATTGTTAGAATTCGAGCAAGTCAGAGTTTTACCGGCATTCTGTGATGTATCCATGACATTGACGGGGAACTTTCAATCGTTATCACGCTGTAAGAATATAAAGGCTCACTCTCCTGTAATGTATTTATCAGTCATATCATTAAATGATGCAAAACCAGCTGTAACAAAACCTACATTCATGTTTATAAATCAATATGGAAACCATGCTACCATCATGACTTTTGTTGTTGTTGTTCCGAGTTTTACGCCCATTCCAACTGTATTTCACCATGGCTTTTGCGCAACTGTTCTCGCTGTTGGCAATTTCATCTGACAATTCATGGGATGATTTAACGCCCATTTCAAAAGTATTTAAGTTATTACAGGTCTGAAGTTCACATGTATTGTTCCTAGGAAGAACGAATTCTATACTCCCAGCCTTTGTATGAAACTAACAATTTTCACAGGTAGTGACATTGGAATCGGGGCTTGAACCCACAACCCTAAATATGCAAGAAATTTAGTGTCCTGTGACCTTAACAACTCACCTGTTGATGCAGATCTTTCCACAGCTTATCGTGTGCCCTTGCAACATTAGAATTGTATACAATTCAGTTACTAAAAACCAAGGCATGAGAGAAATAATTATGTAAATAAACAGATTTACCCCTGGCGGTTTCCATATGTCAAATACTCCTGCCATAGTCAGCAACTTGGGCAATGAGGAGTCCCCTGCTGTAAGATGAAAAAGACAAGATGTGAAGACTTCCTTGTCCTCTGTAACACTAGCTTTGCAATTAATAGAAAACTATGCACATCAGCATTTAATTTCATGACGTATTAAGGCAGTTTCTACATATATTTTAAATGATCTCAAAATTCCGCAAACACTGGCAACATCAGTGTATTATTCAATTTGATTTCAAATAAATTATTACACTTTTATACAAGGTCACCTGTATAAAGCATCAGCTGATCTAAATAAAATAGTCATGACTTAATCCCAAACACTCATTTTCCTGATGGAGGTGGGGTGGTGGGTTGGGGGGCGGGGAGGCCAATGCAAGTACACATGCACTTAATCAACAATACCTGGGTTACCTTCATCTTCGTTGTTATTTTCTTGTTTTATGCAACAATCATCTTTGAACTCTGAGGAAACTTCTTTCTTGATCTTCACCTCTGTTTTGACCTCTGCAGGGCTCCCATTGTTTTGTGGGAAGTAGATATAATATGGCTGCTTGGCATCCTTCCCTCTCTTCCATTCATAAAAACTACAGAAAAGTAAGGAAATTACAGAAAAGTACAGAAACTACTAAAATCTATTGCTTTATCTGCACTATGTTACAACTGAATAGCACACTAGCTTTCCTCTTCTAATAAAAAGGTCACAGGTTTAAATCCAATTCAATATGCTGGAGTTTAGAGTATATACCGTATTCTTGTAATTGACCTGTTTTTGTCAATGCTGGATATTCCAACAGATAAATAAAGACAAAATCACTTTTCCAGGTATACAGTATGAAACAGGAATTACCCTTCTGCAAGAACTACACATCGGCGACCTTTCTGCAGAGGTACTTTATACGTCATTTTCTCTAACATGCTTTCTGCTCTGCAGTTGTTTGTCTCATATGATTTTTCCCCAGCCGTTCCTTTGTGCCATGATGGAATCAATCCCCAGCGCATGGGCTGTATCACACGCTGACTTGACCCACATTCTTGGAAATGATCCGATGAAAGTAGTACTGGCCTACATAAGAAAAAGATAAAACCAGAGCACTTAGATTACGTTTACTCTAATGGCAATTATAGGCACAAGACATTTTGCCTTTGGGACCAGAGTAGATAATAACCAGTGCAGATCATGATCAGCCTGCACCGAGTAAATGTTTTAGCAAATAAAGGTTGAACGTTTATATTACCCTTCAAAATGGTAATATTGGTATATAGTTTAAGTAATGATGCCCAAAACACAGTGGATGCTTTAAAAAGATGGATAAGAAATTGGAATTTTATCAAGTTGTTTCTGTTACTGACAAATGCCATTATTTAAATATACATAACCAAAAGGATTATTTTTCCCATTTTTGGAATATGATAGTCAAAAAAGATTTTTACAGATTTCCTCTATATTCAATGTGATTGAAACTGTTACACAGATCATTATTTTTGGGTTCAAACTATGGCAATGTTTATTATTCTAGGAGTATAAATCATTGATTAATGTTTTATTTAAAATTTCGATGGTCACTTTGAACAGTAATATCACTTTAAACATGTCTTATTTCCAAAACATCACCAGTAATTGCTACAACCTTTAAGTGAAACTTTGAGATACATTATGAAATATTGTATAACTTATATAGTTTTACATTATATAAGATGGCACTCAGCTTTACTTTTTGGATGTGTGTCGTAAAGAGAATATAACCTGAACGTTGCTCATTTGTGGATATTAAAAATACATTCTTTCTCATTTTACTAGTCTTTTCTAGGCTTTTAATTTGCTTTAACTTATACTAACGTATGAGCTCCTGGTGCTATGTTATAAGATGGGAAGTAACTCTTGCCACTCGGTGCATCTTTCCAATCTGGAGTTTGTCGTCTCCCTTGTCTGTCCTTATAACGGCATGCTTTCTGTAAGTCACATGGGGCCAATGAACTGAAATGGAAGCAATCTCCATGGAAAGAGCTTACTTCTGCACTTATAAGGATTCAACATTTCAGCTTTAAAGCTTTTAAAATAATCTATACTCGGTATATTTCAACACATGATTCATAATTTCAACGGACCTTTGAATTTCATGTTTATTACCACAAAATTTTGTTTCTGCCATAATTAAAGAAAATCTGTTATCACTTGTATGTTTGCATAACATAGGTAATCATTCAATATTCGCAAGGGCCATGGGTTCGAATCCCACACTGGGAGCGTTTTTTCCCCATTATGTAATTATTTTGTCTTGTGAAAGTTTAACTGATCATGATTAAATAGCAGGCAACAAGATTAGTGATTCAATCAATAAATTGAATCATTTTTCAAAGGTAAGGTCACTAAAACTGACCAAGTTTTGATGAAATAGCTCGATCGAGTTACAAGATCCACTGAGACCCAGCCTGTTAACCAACACCAAACGTGGTTGGGCAAACAGTTATCATAGAAATACAACACACTAAGCACAGTCAATGATATTTACAACTAAACAATAGCTGTCCCTCATAATTGACGACTGCCCCTAAATAGTGTCTCAGTCTATGACCCTGACATTCAAGATTTGGACCCTGTACTTGCACATGACACTATCTCCATGTGCTGAACATTTGTTCCAATTCATTTTAAAATCTTTCAATGCATATCAGTTACAATCCGGACATGAACATGCACATTATATACAGGATTCTAAAGTATGTGCCAAGTGACCTTGGCCTTCAAGGTAAGTTACAGTCCAGACACAAATATTTACAGGACTCCATTAACTCTAAGTGTGACCTTGACCTTCAAGTTAGGGGTGTTGCACACAACACAGTGTCTTGATGTGCTGAACACTTGTGACAAGTTATTTTGAAATCCTTTAAAGGCATGACAATGTTACAGTCTGGACATGAATGTGTGCATAAGCATAAAAACTGGATACTCTAATCACTAACAAAGTTAGCACTCTATCCGTAGGCTATACCAGATGTAAACATCATGCACACACAGAGTATCGTGGGTGCTTAACCCACATATATTCAAATTTATTTTAAAATCCTTTGAATCAGACAAATGTTTTTAAACCCGTTCTGAGGTGTGGGAGTATGACAAGATATAAATTAATTAGTTCCCACAATATAAATAATTTTTTATCTCGAGGCTTTGAGTTTCACAGCGTATAACTTTGATATTCAGCAATGCAGACATTTTTTTTCAGTATGGCGGTACAAATTTATGTAAACAAACGAATTTAACTTCCCAGACACTTTAAATAAGAAGTGGACACATCATAAACTTGGTAGTATAATAAAGTATATTCAAATATCTGTTAGAAAAAAATTGTCTGCATGTTCAAAAAATTTCAAAGTTGGTCTAAAGGGCTATCTTCAGCCGCTACCCAGCGACAAAATGTCAGTCATTCTGATAAATTTCTTAACTTTTTAACGCTCGTAAACTATCAATCATCGGTCAATTTTTATCATATTTCTTTTATTTTATTTATCATTCAATTTTCAATCAAAAACCATCAAATTTTCATACATGGAAGAAGACTGTTAATCTGTTTATTCATAAACTCAGGAGCATTGAACTTTGTTAGTGCTAACAGCCCAACTAATTGTGTGCAAGGGCTTTCGAAGATGTCGGTCAAAAGCTATACAAAATTGTTTGTAATGTCATACTCATGATACAGACTTAAGGTGAAATTCGCCTCTAAACTAATTTCTTCAATTTTCTTCTCATATTGTGCACCACGTATATTTCAGCATATTTCCGATTTCACAGGGAATTTATCTTTATAATATCTTGTAACATTTTTTTTTCAGTAGTGCTTCAAACATAGCTTCTGCGTCACATATTACCATCCGGACTTTCTTACGCTGTCGGCAGGTTTTTAAGCTGTAGCGTTTTGCCTTTGTAAAATATTTCCAACCTTCTGATTTTCTTATATCTTTAAATAAGAGCTACAAACTGATATAAAATTGGTTTTAAAAGTTTTTCGTTGTTACCGCAAATACGGATTTAGATATCACAAATGGAAATAAATGGATTTGTGTTGTTTTTAACTTTTATAGTAAAATTAAATTTATAAGAAATCGCTCGTTAAAAAACGTAAAAGTTCAAACTATTTTGTAAAAACGATTATTGGGGCTATTAGTATGACATTGTAAAAATTAGGGGTTCACCGACTAATGTTTTATTTAAAATTTTGATGGTCAACGGTAACATCACTTTAAACATGTCTTAAGCGTTTAAATGCACCATAATTGCTACATGTAGTCCTTGGAGTACATGATGAAATTTTATGCATAAATTGATACTTTGTCAGATATAAAATGGACTAGTTTATGACAAAATACTAATTATCTAAAGAGATGAAATTAGAAGCAGGTAAAATGTGATATTAAAAATACATTCTGAATTCTAATTATTCACAGTCAATTGTAGGCATTTAATCTTGCATGACTTATAATAACTATAATATCGATGGATTCTTCCTGGAAGATGAGCAGTAACTTTTGCACAGACAAGAGGAATTGAAGATTGTCCCGGTCAAATTCCGCTGATGAAAATCTGTCCATCTATACATCGGTTAACTTCATGAAGATCGATTTCTACTTGTTCATTAAGTCACCTTTCAATCATATGCATGGGGCCAATGAACTGAAATGGAAGCAATCTGCCATGGAAAGTAGCGTAATGTTTAATAATTAAGGATTTTGCATTGTCAGGTGTTCGAAAAGGCAAGTAAGAAATGATTTCTTCACTTTAATTTGCCGTTCAAGATATGTTTCATAATTTAATAATCATCACAGGTTTGAAATTAGTTTTTCCTACACAAGATTTTATATGCCTTATTTCATATTTGAAAATCTAAGGTTATAAATGTGTAAAAAGCTGTGCACAAAACAATAGAAAGCATACCAATATTACAGAGGAATAAACAAAAGTGAAAGACAGCTATCTACTGATTATTTCAAGAAAACATTCATTACCAATATGAATTTCATTTATGTAAAAGCTTATCTCGTAAGTTTGCAAGTGCAGTCATGATTTAAATATGAAATATAGGTATGGGAGATTAGTGATCAATCAATAAATTGATCATTTTCGACACTGAGGTTACTAAACTGGCCAAGTTTTGATGAAATAGCCCGATCCGAGTTACAAGATCCAAACTGAGACCCAGCCTGTTAACCAACACCAAACGTGGTTGGGCAAAGAGTTTATCACAGGCAATACAACATCACTAAGCACGCCAACTGATGATTATAAAACTTACAAATAGATGGGCCAGATGGTGAGGTTGCCCCTAACGGTGTCTCAGTCTATGACCCGGAGGTTCCAGATTTGGACCCAGGACTGGCACATGGAAATTCTAACTCCCATCTAGAGCTGAACATTGTTAGAAACCAATTGGTAAAATCTTCAATGCATATCGGGGCTATACAATCCGGGCATGAAAAAGAATCAAGGGGTCTATTTAAAAGAGTCTAAGGTCTGTGTACCTTGGTTCTCTTCAAGGTAAGTCTGCAGTCTGACACTCTTTACAGGACTCCGTCTCAATCTTGGCAAGTTGACCTTGAGAAGTCCCAGGGTTAGCGGGACTTATAAACAATCAAAGAAAAAAAAGGTATTGAGTGCTCAGTTGTACATAGCGCATGATTTTTTCTTAAATCCTTTAAAGTCATGTACTTTGTGTCAGAGTTCTACCCTCTAGCAAAAGTAAGTAAACTACTAAGATAAAAAAAACTGGACTCTTACTAATTCAATAGTTAAAACTTTTCCGATATTCAAAGCATATGTAAATTTATTTCATATGACACATAAATGAATTCTATAGGCTTACATCACATCTGCAGTTTATTCAAATTTCCTTGTTCAGCGTTTTATAAAGAATTTTTTGAGTGTTCTAGGGTCAGTATAATTGCGCATTCATTTGCACTATATTCCAACATGTCTAAACAGTATGTTTCTTAGGATTGAAACCGCATGCGCTTGATTTGAATTCTTCACGTAACCCACTCATCTACGATTTACTTGGCCGGTCAATTAGCAAGAGTATAAAAGATTTATATTGCACCTACAAATCCATGAATTCGCACTATGCGAAATTTATTTATTCAAGTAATCGCTAATAAATATTCATGTAAAAGGTCAGGATCAGGTTAATTTGTTCGAATAATATCGTGTACCACTAATGAAAAGTCGCTGGTTCTTCCACTCTTTATGATTCGGTGTGTGGATTACGATAAATAAAAAAAACAACGTTGATAAAAGTTATACCTGTTTTTTTAAAACAAGAGACTCGCATGTTACAACTAGGGGGTGGCGAATTTGATCTCGATCTCCACAAACAAAAGTTATTAGCTGTCTTAAAATTGAGATTTCATAAGCTGGTCTTTACAACCGGAGCTAAAATACGTATGGTTACGCGTTTTGATATCATCGTTCTCAAAACTCAAAGATACATACTAAGCTTGAAAACTTAAAATACACAAAGGAATGTAGACCTGTGTAAAATTTTAAACTTATTCAGATGACGTATCCGTGTGAATGGGGAATACATACCACGTTCAGGCGTCACTTTCAGTGATGAGGTGAAAAATATGCTTTTCATTAACTGTGATAAACTCAAATTAAATTTCAATGTTAATTTTTGACACTAACACATGCTAATCACAAACACGGAAATACTGAAAGATTGTATCAATTGTTTCTACCTATTAAAAGTTATTTGTAATTCATATTAAAACAAAACTACTTGAGTATCTGAATTAATTCTATTAGAGTTGAAGGCATGCCACCGTCTTTTGTTACTATGTACATGACAGGAGGTTAAATCCGATTTATTGAAAAGCACTGGTCAAAGATCTCATTAACATATAAATTGTTTCAGGCAGATAAAGATGTCTAGCTTTTGAAATTGCCTTTGTCCGGTATAATAAATTGCTTTATTGAAAACATGAGTCATTTTAGTAAATAGACTTATCCATGTTAAAAATAGAAAACGATAAAGTAACTCCAGGTACATCACAACGTCAAAACCACGTTTGAGGTAGGGGTGAAATCTCGTGGAATTGTAAAATAGTAAGCCGGTGACCCATCCTTTTTATCATACCAAATGAACGTAAAATGATTTTTATACAGCATATCAAGGTACGGTATTTGATCAAGCTTTTTTATAACTCCAATTATTAGGAAAAATTCAAAGCAAAACCTATGATAGAATTTTCCCATTTAGAAGCCTGTTAAACGGGCAACTTGCATATCGGGCGCGTAATATTTTCATCAAATTTTATACCATTATAAAGAACGTCTTAAATGGAAAGCGCATGTTATTTTATATTGTCTATAAATTTACAAATTAATCAAGAGCATGAAGGAAAACTTAGGTAATAACATGAAATAGCGTGCTGTGCAAAAAGGGCGTTAGTGGCAATGTTTGAAGCATAACAGCATAGAAACCGTCGGAGATATCAAAACAAAGAAATCGGATTTCCATCAGAAATAGCTTCAACTATGCACAGTGTAAATTTCATGAGAAAATTCGAACAAAATATTTGAGGCGCATTCCACCTTAAAATAAAGTTTGTATTGTATTGACATAGATTATCTAGATGTGATGTCAGTTTGTAAAATAGGTCTGTCTTGCAGTCAAAATCAGTTAGTGTCACACCTTTCAGGTAAGGATGTGGGTCTTGCATGTGATACGTCGTCTGATGTGCTGAACATTTATGACAACTTATTTAAAATCCTTAAACGCATGACAAAGTTACAGTACTGACACGGAAGGACAGACACACGGACGGACGTACGAACAGTCAGACGTTTCTATTTTAATATGCCCACCTTTGGGGCATAAAAAGTACTAATATAAAAAACGTACCATGTAGTTCTTCCACACATTTGAATGCTCTATGTTTTAAAAAGACTTGTTTATATTTGTGTGCAATCAACCATCACACATTTTCCCGCCAAATCAAGTTATGTTTAATGAGCGGGCAATTGCAATTCTTATTGCGGGCCATGGAAATATTTACATCTAAATTATCAAGTAAAATCCGAGAACTTACGACGAGCATTCATGCATTTAACAGAGTATTCATTTGGAACATAAGGTCCGTACGTACGCAAATCAACACGATTTTAGGAAATAAATCCTTTACGCAAACAGATGATATTTGATGAGCTGAGATTAATTATTCCTGGACAAACTAGTAGCCAGGGCTTTTTGCTACATACGACGGCCGCTCTTCGCTTGGCGTTTCATTGTGATCCCTTTCACAGATCTGATATTTTATAACTGTCACACCTCTACAGTAGAAGGTGAACAACTATAAAATATCAGCCTATAAATTCGGTTTACTTTCGAAGTCGAAATAGTTAAGACGTACTACCCTTCGCGCAGTAAAGACAGACAATATGTAATGTCAGTTTGTAAAATGGGTCGGTCTTGCAGTCGAAATATTGAGGCTAGGCAAACTAGTAACCATAACGACTGACTTATCATGGGACAACACATAGACAAGGCAAAAAAGTTTATCAAAATTAGGGTTCCTAGGACGTAACATTAAAGTATACTCAGAAGGGTTAAAGTCATCTGTATACAAGACACTCGTATGATTCCAGATTGAATACAGCTCCACTGGCAGGTCCACTTGTACGTAGAGGAACCCTCATTGACAAACTTTAGTCCGTACAGTGCAGGTAGGCTCGTTAGACCTAGCACGACTATGCCTGGATGTCCAGTATCCCATATATGTTGACTTCCTTGCAGTGAAGGCCTCTTGACCTTCGGCGCATTGACCAGCGCCTGGTATGATCCAAAACATCCTGCATAACAAGGTTGCCATTCCACGTCCAAACTATTTTATCCCGAATACTAGATCATAAAGAACATCCAATTTACGAGTATCCCAGCAGATTCAAACAAATACTGAATATCTCAAGTACTCCTTTTTCCGTAGAACCATTTTTCAATAAAATGCCTTACCCCTAGATATTGTCATGCCAGACAGAGTTCAGTCTGGCAGTTAGTCAGATTGAACATATGTTTTCCTAAATTAAACTGCTTTGTTTTAACCTGTTTTAACCAACCTTACTTCATTATTTATTCTTTTATTTTAGTTCATTTTAACATTCTTGTCGAGAGAGAGAGAGAGAGAGACAGAGACAGAGACAGAGACAGAGACAGGGAGAGGGGGGGTATTTCGTGTCGGCAAGACATAACAGTTAAATATTTATGTTCTTAAAGTCTTAGCTCGGATGGCGAGGAGTTGTTCTGCTTTTATTAATTTCCAAATAGCTGCATAGTTCTTGAAATTAAATGTAGCACTTTCAAACTGACGACCTTGATCAGAGTGGATTACAATAATGTTTAAAGGCACTCTGCCACGGTTATTATCACGGCCATCATAAATCATGATATATTTCAACAAGCTTTGAAAAATAATCACCAATTACTAAAATAAAGACATTATTCCGTTCTGGGAATTTTGGGAATGGACCTTCAATATCGATGGCAATTCTTTGACTCTGTTACCCATAACATACTGTTGTCATGGATGTCGCTTTTTGCGCTAGGGGTTATTCGCCTCGCCACACACTTGAAATGAATGCTATCACATATTGTGTCATGCTATGCTAGTAAAAGGGCGATTGTTTTGCTCTTGCCATGGATTTCTGTATTCCCATGTGACCTGACACAGGAGAATCATGAATGTACCACATGGCTGAGGACCTTAATGATGACGGAAGACATATCCACCAACGAACATCTGTATCTTAATACTGCCACTTAATACACAATGGACCTCTGCGTATGAACAAAAGACAGCTTGCTTTAATATCAAAACGTATTTTAGATATTCATCAGTTTCTTGACATATTAGAATGTTTGCAATAGTTAACCACCTTTCGGTTCTGGCTTTTGTCTTGCAGGTTCAGGTTTGTTTGGTTTCCTTCCCCTCCGTTTCTAAGGTCTACTCTGTTGAGTATCTGGTATTTGTTCAGTTCGATTCTGTGCTACCTCTATTTTGTTTTCCTAGCCTTCTTCAAAGAGTGAGTAAATGTTTACTACTTCACTTAATTTGGAAAAATCAAATTGATCAAGTTGTTGGCCTTTCGGTTTTTTGAAATTGCTTAACCAACGGAGGGAACTATGATCTGATCTTATTTTGAAGAGCCAACCTAACAAGTAATGTTTAAAGTACTTTGTAAAATAAACAACAGCTAACATATCACGTTTTGTGACACAACAATTTCGTTCTGGTTTACTCAATGTTTGACTTCCATATGCAATGAACTTTTCTTCGTTACCCAGGTTTTGCGTGAGTACTGCTCCGATTGCAAAAGAAGTAGCATCACAATTCAGAGTAAACTCACCTCCTTCAATACCCGGATAAGCAAAAATAGGATCACTTGACAAACAGTCCTTTAGCATTTCAAATGCACAAATGCAGTCTGAATCCTAATTCCAGGGAGAATTCTTCTGTGTCAATCTGTACAATAGTTCGACACTTTTTTAGTAAATTCGGAAAATATCCGATAACATGATGTAAATCCTAAGAACTGGCGAAGATTCTTAAGACATCTTGGATTCTTCAATGTTGACATTACTTCGATCTTTTTCTGATCAGGTTTTACGCCGTCCTTTGATATAACATGTCAAAGCTGGAGTGCTTGAACTGCGTTAATCTGCCATGTCTATTTCCGGAAACTGTTGTACTTATAGTTATTTTTTAAAAATATGGATTCTTTATCTCAGCGCTGCCAGCAATATAACGTAAACATAACAACTAGTCCATGTTTCGTAATTTTAATGAGTATAAATACCTGATGATATCAATGGACCCAAGGTCTTTCAAATAGTATGGTCCGGAAACGCCCTCTATAAATGTCTTATCGTACTGATAATCTTGTCTCGGTTATCGATTTTTACCTGGAAGCGTTTATCACGCCGTGCATTTATCACGCCGAGCGAGTAAACTGGTATTTGTCCGAAAGTTGTATTCAAAACTGCCCGTCATTGTGTCATTTAAATACCACATATAATTTTTAAAAATGGTATAATTGGAAAGCTGATGAAATTTTCTGTAAAACTATGAAATTAAAACCTCTATATATGATTAACTATTATCTTTAAGGCGAGTTAAACACGGTCCATGCTACTCCGTCTTGCGCGTTTTAGCGATGGATGGTAATTTGACTCGCGATACTGGTCTTACAAAACTGTACGTTATTATGTTATAAAATAAAAAAACGAAAATCTAATTCATATCCGTTCAAAAATAACTCTTAATTCACATTTTAATTAGCAATTTTCCATCATTTGACTCTAAATATAGAGTGAAAACCTGTGCACAAATATCACCGTATCGCGAAAAATAAAATCACCATTGACGCCATTTTTAGATTTTGAACGGATCTAACCGTCCCAGAAAATTACAATATGGGTGAAATACGAAAATCTAAGACATAACAGACATACATTAGACTTAAATCTATGAGAAAAAGATGTTACATCAACCCCATGAACACCATGCAAGTCGGAGAGAAGCGCTAAAATTAGGTCGGTTTTCGGCTTTTGGTCATTTGTGAAAAAACCCGTTCGTATGAGGTCAACTTTCCAATGCGTAAATCCACCTAAAACGAAACATCGGTAAAATATAATATTATGTAATGATAAGGGAATGCATATATTGTATCAAGGATCACTTTGTTGGTGAAATTGATTGGTAAAATATCGAGATATACGTAGATATAAAGTATCAATAATTTCTTTCTTTTTCCAAAATTGCGGGTACCCGGATGTTTGTCACGTGATCCGAGGCAGGTTATTTATCGGAATTACAGTTGTTTCGTCGACCTCCCGTTTCGTCACCAAGGATTTATGTTGCCAGTTCGTCACCGAGGTTTTGTACAAGATAAATATAACAATAGGATTTCACACCTACTTAAAGGTAATTACTCAAATAATAGATCAAAGTTCTCACAGTTAAATGAG
Organism: Saxidomus purpurata; assembly: GCA_022818135.1. Taxonomy (NCBI): domain Eukaryota; kingdom Metazoa; phylum Mollusca; class Bivalvia; order Venerida; family Veneridae; genus Saxidomus; species Saxidomus purpurata. The sequence continues at coordinate 50,204,202 of JAFMSR010000006.1, read as the reverse complement.
ATTACTGCACTAAATTTGATTAAAAACGTATATGATTTATCTGTTTAAAATTTGATTTTAGATTTTAATAATTATTAATAAAAATAAACTACGTATTTGACTCATTGAATTAAGATTTAAATAATTATTTGTCATTTTTTATATCGATATAACGACCTAAATAAAAAATACTTATATTAAGGCAACGGCTTTATGCTTACTATTTCGAAAAGAATATGAAGTAGTTTATCAAAAATAATGACATAATAATTTAATGGTAATTTTGGACTGAGCTGTGATCATGAACCAAGCGAACTGTTGACGGTAATGAACGTCGGGGTTCTATCTCCTTGTGCCTCTGTTCGCGGCGAGGCTGAGACGGTAGATCTACAGATCAGACTCGTGTCAGCCCACCTGCTGACCAGACTCCACCGTGCAAAATACGCCAGGATCCACGGAGAACTGTTTGCCGCTTGGGACGATTACGAAGATGGAAAATCAACCACCACACAGACATGCGCCAAGTTAGCAGGACTGGGACCATCCACACTAAAGGGATTGATGGAATAAATTTTGATTGATTTGTGTAAATAATTTGAAAAATGTATGTTTTTTCTTTGTGTCCGTGTCCATCATTCCTGTAGTGTTTTTATGTATAGTTTGATTAGTTATTTTTGTCATTTTCTTAATAAAAATTTGTATAACTATAACTTCTTTTGTATATTTTGACATTAATACTCCCTAACATGACTGATAATAGTAAATTATGTGATAATAAATTTGGATGAAAAAAGGTGTTAATAATACCCCGTGTAATGACAACGTAATGACAACGTTAATTGGTTTGTTTGATCCCATTTATGTCAAACTAACAATTAAGTATACAATTAAATAAGGGTGACGAAACCACAACCTCTTTTGTACACAAAAGTCTTGGTGACGAAACTGAAGGTCGACGAAACAACTATCATCCATTTATCGTTTCCGGACCATACTATTTGAAAGACCTTGATGGACCGAGAGGTATTAGCGTTCTGTTACACGAGCGCTGCTCCATTCACAAGATGAATGAAAGATTCCGTTGACTGATATCATATCATTCTAAAAGAAACAAATTGTTACAAAAATTTAATAGATATTTGTAGACAAAGTTGTAAAGCACTATAGTTTTTCCAAAATACAATGTACCGCATAACAAGCACTATACGACCAGTATCGCAAGTACCACCGACTAATCAAAAATTGTGATACGCAATCGTCGTCGAGCTACATAAAACACATTTTCATTGGTGTAAAGTGGGCGAAAACTTGCTCACGTGACTCATTCAATGTCATCAAAGTGAATTTTTTTACTGTGTTCGAAGTGTTTTCAGCCAAAATTTCGCGGAAAAAAGCACATACCTGTTTCGCATCTTACCGCCCTATGGTCTGCAGTTAATGGACCCTTCATGTACTGTTATGGACCCTTATATTAAAGCATACACATCCTGATTTGCCCAAAATTTCATCTTGAGATTGGCGAAATTTACAAACATGGCCGCCGAAATAGGCACCTCCTATTTTCAGGTGAGAAAAAATTTTACTTCAGATTCTGTAGTAATTGTATGTACTGTTATTTTAAGATTTTTAATTGAATGTTACCTTTGGAATTATGAAATAATGACACCAAAGTAATCGAATTGCTGCTAGATTCTGACACCATCTGTAGACTTGCAAAAGAAGTTTGGCATAAGGACTTGTGAGTAGTCCTGTTGCAGTTAAATGTTTGGGTGTTATTCCCTGACATTCAGTATTGATTAAATGTTGGGACGTCTACTTTTCTTATCATTAACAAGTGCAAAACAATATTTGAAGACCCATATTGCCAATATGACTGTCACACTCACACAAGTGGTCGCAGTGGTCAATGCTCTGGACTACCAATGCAGAGGTTCCTGGTTTGAATCCCAGCTGTGGCACTGAAAATTTCAGAAAGGCTTTTCAGTGTTGCGCACTAGAGGTGTAATAATACACTTTTCTCATGATACGATATGTATCACCAGGTCTATTATATCGCCCAATTTGTGTATCAGTATATTTGTGTATTATACACAAATCAGTGTATCTGGTTATATACAAATTGATTAGTGTATACAGAGAATGATAAAGCTGATTCTCAGGTAAGGCAGAAAAGTGTGCTTTGAGCATTGCACACATAAATGTGATCATGATACTGGTTGTGATTCAACAACCACATTTGTGAAGTAGTGTTGCGTTTTTGCCTTTTATGAAAAACTCACATTATGAACAAGGTCATGTTTTATAAAGATGTTACATTTCACCTCTGTTGAATCCCCCTTTGATGTTGCTAATATAAGTAAATGAAATACTGAAGAAAACATTACAATTTAAAATTACACATGTGATCAATATCCTGATTTGTGCATTACCAGATACACTGATTGGTGTATGACACTCAGATCTGTATATGATACACAAATCAGGCGATATAATAGACCTGATCACGATATGATTCGTTTGATACGGTACATCTATTACGAGAAGTTAAATTGATATTAAGTATGAATTAGCAAATGGACGTAAATATTTATTAAAGGTCCATTACTAGCATCAAATTGAATTTTCTTTTAAATCTGGAATTGTAACTGGGAAATACAGTTTGAAACTGGCTTCTAAATCTTTACAATAGCAGTGGGGTATTTCCCTGTTTGAAATACTGCTGCAGAAAAACGAGAGAATGTTTGTGTTTTTCCTTAGATTGACCTGGGTGGTCATTTTGTCCTACTTTTGCTTTATTGAATGTTGTAAACAGTCAGACATTTATGTACAACCTATTTACAGCCTCTCTCTGGGAGATTTCTGTCAAATTACAAAGATTTTTGAAAACGGGAAAACCTACTTTCGTTTTTGAAAAGGTAAAATATAACTGATTAATTCTTTCGTTTAACTCAAATTTTCAACACAATATGGTCACATTCAATGAAGTATGCCATATTTTTCCTTCTGAGAAGACGCCCATTACAATTCTAGATTTAAAAGAAAATTCAATTTGGTGTTAGTAATGGACCTTTAAGATAAAAGTAATTGGCTGCAATTTGCACAAGGTTTTCATACTATATTTTCATTCCCACTGTTTGTTTTTTTTTTCAACACAACATGAGTGGGCAGACATTTTTGCAAGCTTGCCAAACAATATTTAAATCATGCGCCGCCATTAGTTAATCAATATTTCTAAGCCAATGAAAATCGCTAGCTGTTCAAAGCAGTCACTTCCCTTTACATTGAATACCAATAGTTTATACTGTGTCGTACCATACCAAAATGAATTTTTGTAATGGCGAACCTAAATCGGGAAAGTTAAAGAAACCGCGGTGCATCGTGTACCGTGATGAGTCGCTACACCTCTATTGCCCACCATCTAGAGATAAAGTGGTAGAGGTTATCAAGTGAATATCGGTGCTATACTCCAGCGATGTTAAAGAACCAATGGGTCCATTCATAAAATACAGCATTTACAAATTGACCCAATTTCCAAGTGTTCTCCATGTTTATTCCTCATGTCATTTCTCCCCAAACTGTCCTATGATTATTCTATCATTAAATTTGATTTCACTATCAGCAGATTCAAAGTGCTCCTGGGTTTTTAAAAAAACAGAAAAAAAAACAAAACAGGTACAAACATATTTTTGTAGATAATTCTTTGTCACAACTTTGTTTTAAATATTAAAATTAGTTAACTTTTATAGTAAGTAATTTTCAGTAACATTTGGCTGTGGCTCAAACAGTTAAAAACATTTTAGTGACTTTTTCCCATAACTTAGATGGGCGGGGGGAAGATTCTTACATAATTATGCACATTCATTTATGTTCATTTATTTATTAGGGGGAGAAATGACTAGGAGGAAAAACTTCTGAAATTCTTCTCCACTATATCATCTAGAATGACATGTATTTTATCAAACCCAGATGCATGTATAGTGTAAGTGATTATATTTTCTGTGAAAGTGTACTTCAAGGCCTATTGCAAGTTTACCGTTAAGAAATAGTTCTTTAACCTTTTTTTGGCAAACCAGAATAAATGCTCCACATTTCAGGCACAGAATCCTATGCCAATAACAATGGGTCAAACGCTGTGTCATCTGAAAATGACACAACATGCGCTACCAGAATGTATCAAAACTTGTTAGATATTTCCACTAAACCTTCAAATTTTGTTAAGATCTGCTAAGACAGGATTCATTATGTTTCTTCTACATGATTTTGAAACATCTGCAGCCATACTGTGTAAATATTCAGCATACCCTCAATCGGACAGTTTAAAATATTCATCAGTATGACTGCATAAACATTTTAGAGCTATTGACTGCAAACATTCTGTCTTGACACTTTCCTTTTTGCTTGAGATTTGCCTACTTACTGACTTAATATCATCAGAAAATCAATGGCAATGCGTTGATAGAAAGATGTCACAATTGCAGACATTATCCTTTCGGTCTTTGACACTCAGGACAAACTGAAACTAGATTTGGGCAGCCAGTCAATTTTGTTCATTTTTAAATCAAATATAAAGACGAAAAGCAGCAACTTGAAAGTACAACATTTATAGGCAACCTGCTGTAATAACATAATCTCATCAAAGATTGACTTTTTTATGTTTGTCTTTTATGAAAGTCTCTGTGCTTGCCTAGGTACTGTTGTTGTGTACATAGATAAGTAAAAAAAGCCAGAAATGTGATATTTGGTTACAATGTACAAATATTCTCCGGTCTGCTAGCTGAGAATTTTTATAAGGTGGTATAGATGTGACCCCCTTAAGATGAGTTAAAATCCACGACACTTTGCTTTGATAGAAGATATCTACGCCATTCAAAACATTGCCAAATTTCACTCTGTTCTACAATTAATAATTATAAAAAGAACTGACCACTAATAAGGTTTTTATTGTTTTGCAATTTCAGGTGTATAAAACTGAGCTTGCTTTCTCTCCTTCGTGCTAAATCTGGCCGTAATGGCAATAAATTTCTTCTTTCATCCTTGTGGCCATGTAACTTTGATTCAAAGTACATATAATATATATTGTTTTGCTTGTGTGTATTATGTAAGGTAGATAACAGGTACTTAGTTAACGCATGTGTGTTGCTTCGCAGTATGTCAGCTAAGAGTGGGATACAGAATGGAGCAATGTTGAAAACAGCAAAACGACGGCTCTCCGCGGGCTCAGGGGGACGCGCGGTAATAATGCAGAGTGGCGTGTGATTAGTAGTGCTTTTTAAAATGTCCTGACAACACGATGCCTAGAAATGAATAGAAAAATTGGACACATGGTTGTGGAACTAGCATCTAATAATGTGTCCGAGGAAACTTTCATGATACTTTTAAATCATGTTAGCAGAAGATATATGTGAATGCTTGAATAATGAATTTACATTAGATCAAAATCTCTTGCGATCCGATGACAATTTTCATGCTTCTTTTTTCTGGAATCCAGGCTTGGATTTATGACTGTGTGAGGTCCTTTGCTTACAGTCTCCAGGCTTTTCAGACAAGTTTGTGGACAAATTTGAAATGTCAAACAAATTTACTAATGTTAATATAATTTGATAATTTAATATAGTTTGATACCAAAAGTAATTGTGTTGGCAGGACATTTTTCTATGTGTGCTTTCCACTTTCAGTTCAGTTTCTAAATTCTATTAGTACTCCAGTGATATTTTAGTTTTTACAGTCATAATCTGTTGCTTTTTTTCCTTTTAACTTTTACCCTGCCAAATTCCTAAAATAGACTATTCGAGGGTGCCTTGGAAATTTGATCGACTGAATAGAGAATATGTGTAATACAGGCTGATCATGATCTGCACTTGACACAGAGTTGCATTTTAGAATCACTTGTCACCAACAGGGTAAAAGTTAAATCTTTTTGATCAGTAATAACATAGTATATAAGTAATGTGTCCGAATAACTCCTTTTAACACCTCTTTATCTTTATTAAAAATCTGCTTGTGAATTTTTGAATTATAATGACTTGGAAACTGTAATTCTAACATAGATAGATTGTTTTATCCAATTTGAGGTTGAAGGCTGTGTAACTTTCATCATAACTTATATAATTACTTTTTTGTAAAAGGTAGTTTCAAACTTCCTGTGCTGAAATCATTACAACACTTTAAGACTATTATTTGAATTGTAAAAATTTGAAAAAAAGATAAATTTTGTAAATCACCGACTTTCTGTAAGAATCCTCCTATTGTCAGAAGCTACAAGGTGCTATCAACCCCCTACCAGTGTGCTTTGCTTTTTTTCAAGGCAATTAACAGGAATCAAACCTGTAAATAATATGGCGGCAGTGCCTAGCAAATGCAAAGTAAGAACGTCTTGGACCCAACTAAGTCACAGTTTGTGGGACATGATGTTCTTGCATATTGGCAGAGCCTCATTCCCGCCAAAACAGTTAACCCAGTGACGGGTATATTGATCTTGTGCTCTGCTCATGACATATGTAATGACTTTGTTTAGTTGAAATAGTAAACTGTAAAACAAAAAGTTTTTATTGCATTAATTCTCGTTGATTTCATTGGTGGGCCACTTCACAAAGTTATGATACTGACAGTCATCCATTGAACATTACCATTTTTCTAAAAATAATTGAAACCAGGGATTAAAGTACCCGCAAATTTATAGAATTTCATTTAAAATTCAACAACAGTTTTGTAGTGACAGTATCGTACATTGATTGGTGTCTTGCAAACATCCAGGTTCAGAGGAGGTTTACAAATGTATATTGTTTTGTTTCTTACCCAAACGAAAGCTTGATTTGTTTTAATTGTGACAAACTAATAATATGCAGCACCATAAAGGATATTGCCTGTTCATCACATTAGTGTATTCTTCATATTCTTGGACCATATTACACACAAGGTAAATCATAACCGTCTCCCTTGGTCTATATGTAGAAGGTTCAAATCCCAGCAGGAGTCCGTTCTGATATAGCCGGTTGGTGAGCCGCCAGCTAGTACGACAATGGTTACTATATTTCTATCTGTCCAGTGCCTGGCATTAAAAGGATAGAATTAGAATTCAGAAGGAATGCTTTGGAAAGAAGGTGTCTCCAGTCAGAAATGGCTGGCCCTAGGGGTGACACTATAATAAACAAACAATTTATCTTTACTTTACCATTGGGTTTTTCTAATGGATGGTTCCTGTCAGAGATGGTCAAGAGGGCTCGATTAATCTAGAACTGGTCAAAGATTTTTTTTCTCTTGGTAAAAATTGGTTTAGGCTTACTAATATTGTGTACATGTTAGATACATGTATTAAAGGTGGTCAGTTACATTTAAGCAACATTTTATGACAATTTTTACTTTTTGTATATTCTGTTAGAGATTTATTTCATGAACAAAAAGACCCATTACATAGAGTTAGATCCCTATCAGAAATTTACATTTTATCAACTTTTATAAAATTTTGTTATTACTCCCCTTTAATATGAAAGAATTAAAAACGTTGTGTATTTCTTTTTTATTTCATTATAATTTCTACTTTAACATTTGAATTGGATAGATATGCAAAATTTTTAACATTCTAAACCAAAATGCAAGTTTTAAAACTATGTGTAGCTTCTGAATTCACTTATTTCCAATCTATCTTGGGTGCGCACCCAAGATAGGTAAAGGGAAGTAATAATAATTTTTCAAACTTGAATTTCTAACAAATTTCATCTAAATATATAATTTTAATGCAAATATTTCACAAATATACTACAATAGGTTTTATATTTACATCTTTCCATAGGCAAAGTATGTGTATCAAATTTTTACTTATGATAAAATAACTATCTGGGTTGGGCAACCAGGATAGGGAAATCAAATTTTAAAAATAACCGGTGAAAATCATACTTGAATTAAGCGCTAAGTGAACATAAATGAGTGTAAATGATCAGATATTAAAGTTTCAAACAAATTTGTTACATGGCATTTGATTATATACCTTTAAATTGACTTTTATATTCATACTGAGAAAAGGTTTTAACATAGAGAGTAATTTGATTTAATTTGAAACTTGAAAGTTTTTTCACAGTCTGAGCAAAATTCTGTTCAATGATGCTTGTTGAAAGTCATGCTTATATTTTTTGTCACGCTTCATCCCTACTTACTGTTGGATCATTTTGCGCTAATATGTGTTGTTGACTTAGCGCACTTGTGATTTAGACTCAGTTTCACATGTACATGTATGCTACAGAACCATTGTTACATGACTTGTATACACATTATATGCATTTATATTTTAAGTGAAAACTGTCTTGAAACAGTGTCCACTGAGAAATTGCGAGACAAATTTCTTTTAAACTTCCCAGGAATAATCATTATAATGTGTCCCACTTTGAAAGTTGTTCACTGTGGCTTTCCTGCAGCTCAAGGAGATGGAAAGAACTGAAGCTATTTACATGTAAAAGTGTCTTAATATCATGTATTGTTGCCACTTGTCAATATCAACTGATTGGTCTTTAAGTGCTTTATAGAAAAAAGCTTGAAATGACTACATTTAATACACCATTTTGCCCACTACTAATTTCTTTAACATATGGCCCCAGATTTGCCCTCGGGCATCTTTGCACCAACCTCTACTTACTTAAGTTGGAACATTTGCTTTGTGCCGTTGCTTTGTATCCAAATTGTTGTGACTTGTCTACCCCCTGGCTGTATGTGTAAGTACCATGCATTATGTGAAGTATTGCGGTTGAAAACTAAGTTAAAGGCTGAATGCTTTGCATAAAGGCACCTCTGTCATGTCTGTACAAACTTTATATCCAAGAATCTTTATTTATTGTGATTTATATATACAGTTTCAAAGTAAAGCAATTTTGAATTCTTATTATGTAGACAGAGTTGTTTCCATATATAAATGCATCTTTTGCATTGGTTGATTTTTACTGTTTTCTTTAACCTCCTTTAAAGCATTGTTTCTTCCATATTTAGATCTGATTTATAAGGTAAATAGGTAAATTTACATAAACTACTTTTCATGCAAGATTGACCTTAGTAATTATAGATTCATGTCCCGATATAAACGTTTGTGGTTCCCACTCAGTGTGGTTAAATACAGGGTGGTAGCCGATTTGTAATCTTCACTCTGTTGGGAAATATAAAAATAACATTTTCAGTATTTAGTTGAGTGTCGATACATTGTAGTACATTGAAAATGCTTTAAGAACCTATAGTTTTAAATGTCAGTTGGAGAATATTGAAAATGAAGGACTTATTAATCCGTTATTATCAGGTATGTGTTACAAATGAAATGAGTCTCTTCAATTTAGACATTTTAAAAATAGTCTTACATCATCTATATTTATCCATCAAGCAATTTTGTCACAGGCTTCTGTAAAGATGTGTTAAAAAGTGCATGTTTGCCATTATTTTATATAACTAGAGCACAAAATTTAACAAGCACATACAATGTACAACAAAAGCTAAAACTTTCAGATATTTTATGCTTAATTTTCTGAGAAGAACAAAACATTTTGATAATACAACTTTTCTCACAATTGAAAGTACTTAACATGTGAAATGTACCAGGAAAGGGAAATTGTGAATGAAAATATGTTTGTCAATATAATTGTTTTATTGCAAGCCAGGATATTTAATGCTAATCATTATGTTGACCGTTTAAATTTGCAATTGTAGGGAGGTGCCATGCCTAACTCATTCCACTCCAAAGCCGAGATCGAGGAGGCGAGAGAGGCCGTGAAAAAAGAAATACGGAAAGAAATGAAGATCAAAGAAGGTGCCGAGAAGCTTCGTGAAGCAACGTCAGATAAGAAGAGCTTAGCACATGTACAAACAATAGTTAAGAAAGCAAACAATAGACTGCAGGAGTTACAGCAAGAGCTGAATGAATTGAGTACCTACCTCCTTGTATCAAATAGCCTCGGTGGTGATGTCATCGACGGTAAGTTCTACTACAATATAGCTTAGGTAGCCATTTTTAGCTCGACTATTCGGAGAATATGGAGAGCTATTACAGTCACTTGTGTGTCGGCGTCGGTCGGCGTTGCTTCTTTGGTTAAAGTTTTGCCTGCTAAGTACTATCATGCACATATCTCAGTAACCACTTATGATATTGACTTGAAACTTTGTTCATGTCTTACGGGGTGTCATACAATCAAGGCAAATAACTCTTGAAAAAATTTAATGCAAATTATGGCCCTTGTTTGACTTTGAAAATTTGGTTAAAGTTTTGCCTGCTAGGTACTATCATGCACATATCTCAGTAACCACTTAAAAGACTTGAAACTTGTCAGTCTTTAGGGTGTCATACAATCAAGGCAGGTAACTCTTGAAAAATTAGTACAAATATGGCCCTTGTTTGACTTTTGAAAATTTGGTTAAAGTTTTGCCTGCTAGGTACTATCATGCACATATCTCAGTAACCACTTGTGATATTGACTTGAAACTTCGTTAATGTCTCTAGGGGTGTCACACAGTCAAGTCAGATAACTCTTGTATAAATTTAGTGCTAATTATGGCCCTTGTTTGACTTTGAAAATTTGGTTAAAGTTTTGCCTGCTAGGTACTATCATGCACATATCTCAGTAACCACTTATGATATTGACTTGAAACTTTTTTAATGTCTTAAGAGGTGTCACACAGTCAAGACAGATAACTCTTGTTTAAATTTAGTGCAAATTATGGCCCTTGTTTGACTTTGAAAATTTGGTAAAGTTTTGCATGCAAGGTACTATCATGCACATATCCAGTAACCACTTACGGTAGTTATATCTAACCTTGCAATAGTGTTCAGGGTAAATTTTGTATCAAACAATTAATTTACCAAAAATTAAATCTATAGTTATAGATTTTGACTTTTTTTATGATTCAACTTTCCTAGTTTATACTTAATAGTTAGCAGAATTTTGTTTTGCTATTACACTGATAAAAGTTTTGTTTTATTAGCAAACACCCACAATAGTCGAGCGTGCTGTCTTATGGACAGCTCTTGTTATTTCATTACACAGATCTATAAATTTTTGTTTGTAAAATAAAATTTTGTAAAGTGTGTATTTCTTATGGGGAAAAAAGCATGACTTCAAAAGTTGCAACGACGAGTGTCATAATGACCTGGCAGGCAGGTTATGACCCCCCGTTGCTTGCACAGTCATACACAGCTATAGTTAACAGTGACAACAACCTTCTTTAGAAAACTTTCTAGCCACTTAAGATAAAATTCAAAAAACTCGTAAAATGTGTAGTACATTCTTAATTTAACATAAAAAAATTACATGTATTTTCCTGTAATCTAAAAATACCCCTTTTTAAGTCAAAGCCCATTTCCCAAAAGTATATATAATGCTGATTCTAAAAAAAGGGTAACCCTATTTTATTAAAACTTTGAAGGCTTTCTGATAAACAACTATTTTCGCTGTTAAGATTTCCTGTGCAGTGACCCTTTCTTGAACTTCAAGAAAACTTGAGTGTCGTTCTTAAAACTGCATTTTTAATTTTAATGGAAAACATCTCAACTTTTGAAGCATAATTTATTAAGATGTGTTTTTGCACTTTGATGAAATGAGGTGAAGTCCCCATTGTATTGTTTGTAAACACTAGATGTTGATAAAAATGTACCCAGGTATGTTTACACGTTCTTGTTCACCCACGTACTCTGGTTGTACACTAATAATGCGTCAGCCACTTCAGCGATTTACATCTCATCAGTGGTTGACATTTCATTCACTAATCAAGCATTGAACTTGAAATGTGTCCTCCAGTAATGTTTTCAGTGCAAACAATGCTGGCTAGTTTGGGGTTGAGTGACATGGCCATATCTCATTCTGTAATATACTGTATAAGTACTGTATTATAGATTCAAAATTTGTGAAGCAAACTGCGTTATTTTTAAAAATAGATTTGTCCTTTTTTTCATTTTAGACAGTACTGCTATGATCAAAAAGTTGCTTATAGTTACTGATAATTTACTGACTGAAAAAATGTACAGTGCAGATCATGATCAGTCTGTACTGTGGGGAAAAAAACTGGAAATTCATTACATGTGTATTTTTGTTTCTTTGCACCAAAATCTGGGCACCTGTATATGACTAAGTATGGTATGGACTTTGAGATGGTACATGTACATTGTTAACTGTATAATGGCCTAAAAACAACGGTCCAGGAAGTACATGTATGTGCTTAATAGTGACTCATCCAAAATGTGTGCTGATCTTGGGTTTGACCTTAATCTGTGAACTTCCTAAACAATATGATTCAAAATGGTTTAATTATGAAATCATGCTACCTGTATCTTCCCTGCTTGAAAGGTTATAGTGTGGTGTATCAACAGTTGTGGGGAAACAGCCCAGTTAATGTCTAAGTACATGTAATAACTTCCTTCTCAAAAACATGTATCCAGTATCCCTTCCTATTAAAGATGATGCCAGACTGGCATTTTTAGTGTGGCAAATAGGCATGGTTAGAGGTTTGCTATGCAAGGTGTCTAGATACTTCACTTATCATTTGGTATCATACAGAAATCTAATAAATGGGTTACAGTAAAACCTCTCTCAAGGTCACCTATGAAACAAATACATTCCTACAAAGCCAGAGTTTTTCTTTCCCAACCTCTCTACAACATCTGACATCATAGTTTACTCTCTACAACAAACACAGCTACAGTTGGGCCCGTGTCTGTGGCATATATTACCCAGCAAATTGCCCCCAAGTTGTCACTTTTGATATCTTAGCAGGTTTGATTGAATATATTCTCAGTGCTGTTTACATGTATTGTCAAGAAGTTTTGACTGACATTGGATCAGCACCACCTTGTTGTTGCTATAGGAGTCTAACACCTATTCCCACCATATTTTGGTAATTTTAGCAGACTTGCAGTTTATTAAACTTCTTGGAAGTACCAGTACTAAGTCCCTATCCTCCATAAAGAGACATGGTCAGTAGCTGGGCTCAAACCAGTGTGAGAGGTTACAGTGATATCAAGTCATTGGCTCTAGTTTAAACAATATTTTATTAATTCAGAACATTTAAAAAATGTGAACGTAATATCCTCGGTACATACAGGGTAGAGTAGAAAGCTAAAAGTCAGTGGCTCTAACCATTTGGCCATGGAGGCAGACAAGCACCAACTTGGAAATAAATGGTAGTCCAGATTGAAAGGTGAATGAGCCCATTTAGGATAAACAGTAGTTGATTGAGTAAGGTTGAAAGTTCGCAAAGGCCTTGAAAAGACTTGAATTAAAGAAATAGTGTTAAAAGTCATAGAATGAGTTCTGGTAAAAGTCCAAAATAATGATCACGCCTAATGAGAGAAACAGTCTTACGATCAGTCCATCGAACATGCTCACGTATGTATCAACTAGTACCGGATTGGGAATTTAGACACGCTTGCTCCCGGAGTGATTTCCCTTTACCAAAAGTCATGGTCGGGAAAATTTGTGAAAAGCATTTTCTCATCGACATTGCTCACGAATGATAGTGATAAAAGCATGGGTAAAAGGAATTTAAGGGGAACAAACACAAGGTACTTGCGTGTGTTGAATAAACTATAGACATAGCGCATTTGGGCGAAAATGAATTGAAGAGTCATCAACGAGAAAAAAAGCATTCATTAACAGATAAACAAACTCTGACAAATAAACGTCCAATGAGCAATACAGTCGTCCTCATGACAAAAAATCCAGATTTGAATAAGAAAATTGCGATTTTCAAGACAACATGTATTTTGCTTGATTTTAATTTGAATAACCAAGATACATATACATTGTCTTCCAAAATGATTTAAGGCAACATTGACTAGTATCCCGACATGAAGTCGGATTTTTCGCATCATTTTAGTTCTTGAAAATTAGAAAAAAGTCCTTGAAAAGTCCTTGAAAAGTACTTGAATTTTGTCTTAGAACTTCTGTATGAACCATGATAAACAATAGGGTAACTTTAAATATCACAACGAAACAGACAAACTTTGTAATAAAGTAGAGAAACTAACCACTGATACCTACAGGATGTAGCTGTTAAAAGGTTTTTATTAAGGAAAGAAGTAGCACATTTATGTGAATGGTTGTGGTAATCACCACTAAGTGTAGGTCTAATTTAATGTCAAGTGTTCAAGTACCAGATGGTGATTGACAAAAATCTGTGACAAAACAATGAATGATGTGGAAAAGAAGAGAAAATGGATGAAGTATGCTTTGTACTGGTAGCCGTAGCTAGGTTTCCAGCTGGTTGTCTGAAAGACAAACTTTGGAACATTACAGCAGGTCTCTTGAGAAAGTCTTGAATCTGAATCCTTTTGGCAGGAAATATTTCTATCTGTGATCTGTGCAGATCATGATCTGCCAGCACACTGCAGTGTCCCCTATTCAGTCAGTAAATTTTAAGTAGGCATCATTTTGAACAATCAAAATTGAAAGAAATTTAGTTGGGTAATGGTTTAATCCAAGTGTCTGCTATCTCCACACAGTGATCTAGCTATATTGTCTACCCACAATCCTTGATACTGATTCCCAAGTTTTTCAGAAGCCTCCCCTGGGTTTTGAAAATCTGTTGCCACTTTTCAGCCATAACAGTGGTTTGGGCAAAAGATAAAAATTTGGGCTGATTCAATTTCTTTTCCTATCTGCACTCTAAAAGTTGGTGTGTTTGTGGCAGGGGAAGAAGCCCTGATTATTGAAAAACTTGGTCATAAACATGGTTTGGAGGCGATGATTGTGTACTTGACTTTTGTAGGTTGATGTTTGTGGTTTGTGACTCATTTAAGACCTTCATTTAACAATTATTTTCATTTGTGTTAATTTTACATTTCACTTAAGTTTTTGCTACATATCAAATATCTTTCTCTATTAGCTTCTGCCCTTTGAGATGTATTCCCTTACATTAATAACAGGTATCAGTGTCATCATTTTCCAGTGTGTAAAGGCCAAGTGGATCAGAGTCTCTACTTACTTTATGTTTTCTGCTTTATGTTTTCTGTTTTATGTATACCTTCTGTTTGGGTAGACAATGGTTCCGTTCTGGCTCAGAACCTGTCTTGCCCTATCTATATGTATGTCAGTTTCACGACAGTGTACGTGGGTTCACTGCAAAAATATGGCTTTATGAATAAAAATGAATCATCTTGTTCTTGTAGGTTGAAATTTTGTCAGAGTTATAACCAATACTACCACAAGAATAAAAATGAAATATGACTTTGTGTAGTTTTGAAAAACTATGCTTTGAGTCATTTATTTCATCATTGAGTGGCAAACATGCTAAGTTCAGAATTGCATTTGAATGAAATTCATTAGTATGTGTTTAATCATTTTTAGTTCGTACTTCATCAGCGGACCTGGTTTACAGCTGTAAAATTAGAGAAAAAAATTAGTGCACCCACCATAAGATATACAAAATCTATTTCTGGTGACATTGAAAAGTACAAAATATACTTAAGTAATTCATTAATGTCCATCCAATCTTTTCAATGTAACCACCCACAAGACCTTTTAATTGTTCGAATTCTTGGTGACAACTCATAAATTGATGTTTTATGGCCTTGTTGGGGTTTTTTTTCTGGCGTGTTAAAAGATATATCATTCACTTGAGGTTAGGTTTTTTTTGGGATGTTTAACCCCTTTCATAATCTTTTGTCAGTTTAACAATGCGTTTTGAATTTAAAGTCAGTTTTGTAGTTTTGTGAGTCATAAAAAGATCTTTTTTGAAACATGATTATCAATAACAAGAGTGATCTTGATCTGTTAAAACGGTGCTGGCCCATCTGTGGTTACTGGTTTAGATTTCTGTATAAGGAAATTCTAGAGCCTAAAGATGGTAATAGGAGATTAGGAAGAACTAGTTTTTTGCAGATTTCAATAGAATGAGTCAGTGACACAGTTCTTGCAGAAAATTGATATTTTGTTTTGATTCATGCTGAAGAAATGATCTGAATCCAGCTGGTAAAAGAAAAAGTTCTAAATATATAATTTTTAATGCAAATATTTCACAAATATAATACAATAGGTCTTATATATTGGCAAAGTATGTGTATCAAATTTTTACTTATGATAAAATAACTCTATCTTGGCTGGGCAACCAGGATAGGGAAATCAAATTTTAAAAATACCTCCAGTGAAATCTTACTTGAATTAAGGACCAAGTGAACATAAATGAGTGTAGTGTAAATGATCAGATGTTAAAGTTTCAAACAAATCTGTTACATGGCCAAAATCTGATTATATTAAATATAGAGGAAATCTGTAAAAATCTTTTTTCACTATCCTAGTCAAAAATAAGAAATCCATCTTTTCGATTATAAATGTATATCTAGGCTTTTATCTGTCAATAACAGAAATCACTTGGTAATATCATTTCTTATGTTTTTAAAGCATCCACTGTGTTTTCAGCATCATTCTTGACTATAACCAAGTGTTGTCATTTTGAAGGGAAATATAACTTTAAACAATATTTTATTTGCATAATAGTCCATAATATACAATAAACAGTACTGTTCTGTAAGAATTGAGAAGAAAGCTGATAGGTTATGTATACTCTTTCCCAGGAGCTTTTTTGAGCTCTGGCGTCCAGAACCCAGCAACGGAGCCCGACAAGGTCTCCTTGACCCTTAGCTTGGATATTTTCACTGATCTGGATGTAGACCTAACGTCTTTTGCATAGCAAAGCTCAAATATTTCTAATGGCACTATTGGTCATCAAAATACTGGTGTCTCATATTTCAATACTGGTACACCGTTATTGTAAAAGAACTGGTCCTGAAACTAAGCACTGAAAACTGAGTATTTAAGGAAGTAGGTAATTAGATAATTTACCATCTGTTGAAAAAGATAGATAATTTGCCACCTGTTAACCACATCCATACTACTGGTATTTGTACAGTAGATGAACCTAGACCCTCCATTATAAACTTCCTGAGCTGTTAATGTGTCCTAACTCTAACCTGATCTCATTGTTTACTGGTGGTAATTCATTGTATTGCATTGAGAATACATTAGTAATAACTAAAGATTGTGTTGGAAATAATATTCTCTACAATATTCATGATATTCTGTACTCCAAAAAATTATTCCAGCTGCATCTATTTTGCGTCGTATTAACAGGATGGGGAAATTTCCTGTAGTTATAATTGCAGGCGGAAGAAAACGGACAGGGTACCCTTGAAAAGGGCCAGGGAGCACTAAGTTAGGGACAGGACAGTTTTTGTCTGTTTGAACACTCAGGATTCAGAAAATATCTTCAGAATTTAAAATTTTGCATTTAATATAGAGCAACTTTATACATGTACAAGGAAAAATGAGATAAATGTCCCTTTGAGGATATTTAGACATTTCTATACCTTTTAATTTCTAGGTTACATGTACATCAAAAGGGTCCAAAAGGGGCAACAGTGGGGAGGAAAATAGAGCAGGGTGCAGCACCGAGCTAAAAAATTGTTTTCTTGTGTCAATAGCACTTTTTAAAATAGATCCAGGATAAGTTGTATTTGTTGATGTAGACAGAGTTAGTTTGTTTGTAGAAACCTTGCTGATATTTCTGGCAGCATTTCTCATGAATTATTACATAGGGTCATGTTTCTTGACTGGTAGAACATATGTTTGCACATGATATAATCTGTAGACATGCACAATCGGATGATAATGCAAACAATAAATACACTCTTATCTCGCCATCTGAATCAACAATTTCATCTCATGCAGTTAAGTCACTAGTCTAAAATTCACACTGGGTTAAATTAACTTAAGACATTTATCAATATTATATACATGTGCATGTATTGCATATAGTATACCACTATCCCAAAGATATTTTTTACTGGCCTACAAAAACTACTGGCCAGGAATCAGACTCGGATTCAAGACTTACACTGGGTCATTCCTCCTATACCACCACCCCCACCCAGCATAGGATAGAAGGGTAGTCAGGGAGGGATCATATCTGTTACTGACAAAGAAGTCATTTGTCCCATTCTATTGCTTGGCCAGATGAAATGACAAGATTAAAGTAGAAATCTATGGTAATAATATTAAGTCGGTATATATGATAAATAGTTACATTTCCAGTATCTAATGCACTGAGGTTCCCACAAAATTGTTTGCCTGTATTTTGTATCAAGTTCTTCCTTGGCCTGTTACATGCCTTTCTCTAACTCCAAACTGATTCAGAACAGAACTGAAGGGTTAGGACCTAAAAAGGGTGAGTGGCCAGTATGGGGGCAGGAGATAAAAGATACTTTGGGGTAAATTAATATGTTATTTTATTCCTTTTCTTCTAACATGTATGTTCAAGTGTTATGTATTGTAATGTAATGCTCAGGATCATATAAATAGTGTTGATTCTGCTGCTGATTTAACTTTGGAATACTGACAAAAACAACAGTGAGATTCTGTAATCCGGAGAGGAAACAACAGTGTTGGAGGTTAATGTTGTTTATCAGAATGTCATAATTTTGTTTTGAGAGGCATTTCATATCATTTATATGCACAGACATGGCTGAGATGTATTGAGAAGGTGTTGGGTGTCACAATCACCCAATTAAAATTCAATCTGGTTGAGTTTGTATTAAAGGTGCGTTAAGAATGACCCACTTCTGGTGACGCTTGCACTCCCTCCCTAAATGAGGACTTGTTTTATAGGAAGGAAAGCGTGATAGGAAACCTTTTTTTTCTTAAAGGGCAGGTTGACTCACCTGAGAATTCCATCCAGACAACAGCTGAGTTCGCAATATTGTAATCTCCTGATGTTTGCCTGCCTTTCTGAGGCCCTGTTTTGTGTGCAGTCATGTGCAAAATTGTTAGATTGTATGCCTTTATGAATTCCTTCTGGTCAAGTTCAAAACTGGATCATATTGGGTAGGGGAAGGGAGGGGGACTAGGTCATGACTTCAAATTAAAGGTTATTGCCATTAATGCCTTTTTACATGGGAATGGAAACACACAATTCAAAACTTTATAACTAATCAGCTAATTGGTGTTGACATAGAAGAGTGATAATGGGCCATCTTGGCCCTCTTGCTTTCTATATAAAAAAGTCTTACTGCTAGGAAAAGCTTGTCATGCATTTTGGGAAAATCATCAAAATGTATTGAACAAGGTTTATCTTCTCAAGTATGAAAGAAAAGTTTCCTTTTTCCTTGTAAACATTGCATGTAGCATTAGAGGATATTCATTCTAAGAAAAATGCATATATTTTCTTGGAAAGACATGTCATTTGCCAGTGTTTATTAAAAAAAACTTGTTGTTTACTGTCATGGTATAAAATCTTAAAACAGATTTAATGAAAATGATGTTTTAAAAATTGAGAAGTCTTAAATGCCTTGTGAAGCTGCTATATATTGCTATTGTACTAAAGTTCACTATGATTTAACCAAATATGGTGATGCGTTTGAAAAATAGCATAGAGACTTGCACATCAGTTCGTTGTATTGGCAGTTGCACGTCTCCCTATACTAGTGGTCTCGGCCTACTGTTTGATGTAAGTGGTTTGTGTGTTTAATGTATACTTATATATAGTTTTTATATTTTTACAGATGTCCGTTCATCAGAGTTGCACAAAGGCATGGGAGGTGGAGGAGGCGGAGGCAATGACCACGGAGAGCATGATAAACCAAGCCGGCTCATGTCACTTGAAAAACAACTTAACATTGAAAATAAGGTGCGTGTGGTGCCAGTAATATTCTGTAATGTGCATTCATTTGCACTATACTCTGTAGTCGTATACAACACATGTATTTAGTGTTAGTCTATTTGCTGAAATCTTGGGACAAAACACTGTAAACAATCTTACAGCATAGGTTTTAGGTGATTACATAACAACTCCTGCTATAGCGAAATTCCGGATATGAAGAATTTTTCACCAGATTTTTTCTCTCCTTCATTAAATATGAAAATACTATACGGATATAACACACTCGGGATATAAGGAACAAAGAGTTTGTTTTATACAGAGTTTACTGTAGTGTGATTTAGGAAGCATATTAATGAATGCACCCCTATTGGAAAATAGTATGCACAAGAGGGGTTTTATTTTGACTTTATTTGTACAGCTGTTCAAGATATCCCTGTTACCTGTTCAAACTAGGGTTTTGAAAAAAATTTCATACTTAAGAGTGATGATAACTCATAGGATCAAACTACTGGTACGTTTAAAAAAAAAAACGAGACTTTACAACAAATTAAAGCTGTAATTGTATAACAGCTTTTCACAGAGTAAGTGGTGACCTCTTTGGGAAGGAACATGACAGATTTCTTAATTTGGTTTTTACAGGTGAAACAAGGAGCAGAGAATCTGATAGCGATGTATAGCACAGGGTCATCACGTGACAGGAAGCTGCTCGCCGATGCCCAGCAGATGTTGGCCGACTCAAAAACCAAAATAGAAATCATACGTATGCAGATACTCAAAGTGAACCAAGACACCTCATCCAACGATGATGGTATGTCTTCTTTGGAATAATAACTGAATTAAAATACACTAAGGTTGTAACCAAGCCTCTCTCACTGGGGTCACGACTGTACTTCCTCATATAACATCAGTAGAGGTTTTTACAGGAAGCAGACACGAGAGTGACTCGATAAGCTTCAAGCTTCCTTCACAATCAAGCTAAAATAAATTAGTATAAACTAAACTAACAATACTGTAGGGCTGTAGATTGCAGGGCATGTTGTGATACAATTCGATTTGAAAATTATGGCTTACAATTCACAGATTCTTCTGTTTCAGATGCATTGAAGTTGTAAGGTTAAGGTTGCATCCGATTTTTATGCCCCCGAAGGGTGGCATATTAAAATCGCACCGTCTGTCCGTCCGTCTGTCCGTCCGTCCGTTGCGTCCCCACTTACAAATTCGTGTCGGACTGTAACTTTGTCATGCATTGAAGGATTTTAAAATAACTTGGCACACATGTCTAGCACATCAAGGCGGCGTGTCGCGTGCAAGACCCACATCCCTACCTCAAAGGTGAAGGTCACACTTGGAGTTGAAGGTTTGGAATCCTCTATATAGCACACATTCGTGTCCGGCTGTAACTTTGTCATGCATTGAAGGATTTTAAAATAACTAGGCACAATGTCTAGCACATCAAGGCGACGTGTCGCGTGCAAGACCCACGTCCCTAGCTCAAAGGTCAAGGTCATACTTAGAGTTTGAAGGTAATGGATTCCTCTATATATGCATATATGCACACATTCGTGTCCGGACTGTAACTTTGTCATGCATTGAAGGATTTTACAATAACTTGGCACAAAGTCTAGCACATCAAGGCGGCGTGTCGCGTGCAAGACCCAGGTCCCTAGCTCAAAGGTCAAGGTCACACTTAGAGTTTGAAGGTAATGGATTCCTCTATATATGCATATATGCACACATTCGTGTCCGGACTGTAACTTTGTCATGCCTTGAAGGATTTTAAAATAATATGGCACACAGTCTAGCACATCAAGGCGACGTGTCGCGTGCAAGACCCACATCCCTACCACAAAGGTCAAGGTCACACTTAGAGTTTATAGGTAATGGAATCCTGTATATATGCATACATTTGTGTCCGGACTATAACTTTATTATGCTTTGAAGGATTTTAAAATAACTTGGCACAAATGTCTAGCACATCAAGCGGATGTGTCGTGTGCAAGACCCAAGTCCCTACCTCAAAGGTCAAGGTCACACTTAGTGTTTAAAAGTAATGGAATACTGTATGCATGATTACTCTGTCATGCATGGAAGGATTTTAAAATTACATAGCACATTTATTGAGCACATGGAGAGGACACAGACTGTGAGGCACCTCTTTCGGGGGCATTCGTCACTTGTGAGGGACAGCTCTTGTTTCTTCTAGAAATCATTAACTCCTAGACTAGAGAATGTCATAAACTGTAGAATTGATATTGTGAACTTATAATATATTTGAACTTGACCGGAAATCAAAGTGCTGAGGGTACTTAATGAAATCAACAATCTTTAAATCATTTTTTTTCAGCTTCACAAAGGTGTGAAGTGTTATCACCCCTAGAATTACGAATAGAGGAGTTACGTCATCATATCAAGATAGAGTCTGCAGTTATGGAAGGTGCCAAAAATGCCATAAAACTTTTACAGATGGCCAAAGAAAAAGATAAAAAAGCATTACAAGAGGTGAGTCTTCTGTTTTATAACTCTGGACCACCAGTCTAAAATTGCAAGATTCTGATTGTCTAAGAGACAAAACTCTTCAAAATTTGACCAATAATCTGTTAAAGATTTCAGACTTTGTATGCGACTGAAGTTCTATAAGCTTAGACGAGTTCTTGTGTTGTCTATAGCATAGTATGTTGCAATATTCAGCAATATTGGTGTTATATTTGATTGTATTTATCAAGCTCCAGCATTTGGCTTTGATAGTAAATTTTGCCTCCATTACAGTAGGGCAACGCAAATGGAACAGACAACATTGTAACAATATCCACTTGTAATTTAAGTTGTGTTCCACAATATTAAACTTTTTTCTGTTATTTTTATGATGACTACAAATGTGAAAACAGTAGTTTTTAGAACTGAAATGCATGTAAAACCATCAACAACAAAATTCTATAAAACTCCTATCTGGTGTACTTGCAGGCGCAGTCAAGTTTAGCAGAGTCAAATCAGAAGTGTGAGCTGTTGCGGATCTCACTAGAGAAGCGTATTAACGAGCTCGGGCCAGGCTCGGCGAGAATAGACTTTTTAAAACAGGAGCTTGATGCCATGAGCCCTAACTCGTATAACACGAATAAACAACATAACAGTTTAAAACGTACCCAGAGTAATTCACCGTTTAACAAGGCTGCTGCTCTCACAGGAAAACTTGAAGTTCGGTAAGATTGATTTTTAACATTATTAAATTGTTTTAACAGCTGCAAACAAGACATACATGCGTAGTCTTTCTGTAATTGAATGGCATTACTGTTTGCCAGTCTAAAAAAGAGACCATTACTTTTAGCTTATTGTTGCCTGAAAAAGTAAGTAATGTTTTTAAAACCAAAATAATCTTCAGTCAGCATGCGCATTCTTCCAATGTGGTATCAACATGTACATTTTTTTAGATTTTTATCATTAACTTTACTATTCTGTCTTAGTAGGGGAACTGTCTGTCTGCATCACCATCTGCACTGTCATCATGGTTACAGCAGTGAAGGAGGCTGTCTTGGGGATCCTCGTTCCCGCCATCAGCTTTGTTTTCAGAGTACTGGAACTGTTTCCTTCTATCATAGAAATTTAGCTGGATAAGGATTGAAATAGATTTTGTTCTATTTTTAGATTGGTTGGTTGTCAAGGAGTGTTAGAAGAAATCCCAGGTAGACGGAAAGACAGTTTACAGTTACTAGTGGCCAGTCCAGGTGAAAGCAAGAGTCTTCTGAGAAAGTCGAAATCATACAATGTCAAAGAGGAAATGTCAAGTAAGTTTGTACAAAGTTTATCTGGTTCCAACTGCAGAAACTTTTCCCAGTTCACAGGTGGGAGAAAGCCAGTTGTAATATACTGTATGCTCAATATGATAACAAATTTGTACACTACTTGAGAGAGAAAATCTGGTGCATGCAACTGATCATGAGATTATTGAGAAGACTGAAATATTAGTGGGTCTTTGATCATTTTGTCATAAAGCTAAATGGTTACTTTAAACATGAATTACATGATCAATTCAATGACGTTATGACAGACCCGCCTTTATGTTCGAGAAGTCAAGGTCGTTGAATAGAAATCACTTATCCTCTCACTGATAGAGTCATAGGTATAAAGTCAACTGCAGACATGTTCCTTTATGTGGAAGATGGCAGTTTCTTAGAGGATAAAACTGGTGGTCCTTCACAGGTACAATGGTTATGTAAACGACCTGTACATAACTAAAATACTGTTGAGTCTGGTATTAAGCCACAAGAAAAAGAAAGAAAACAGAAACGTAGTATATGATTACACTAAGTTAATCTTTGCATTACTGCAATACTGTTGAAAAGAAGTTGTAGGCCAATATTTCCTGTCTGTGCTAGCAGTATAGATCATCTGAAAGTAACCTAAACCTATGACTTAAAGCGACTGCACTCCACATGGACAAGTTACGCTAAAAAAAGAAAATTTTCAATTTCAAGAAAACAATTGTCATTACTGTATCAGGGGCATTGTATTATGATAACGTGACAAGTTTTCTAACAAAAGAAACAATTAAAATGTGTTGTTTTGCTTACTTTTATTGTAGAATATATCACCCCATGACTAACGGGGTGGGCTCTTTGGTACATCAATATTTTTAACTCGCATCGAATCAGCTGACTCTGTAGTGTAGTAGGTTAAGCCGCTGTAAATTTTTTCTAAGCGCAATGATCCGAGTTCAAAACCTGGCTCGGGTAAATATTTTTTTCTACCTTTATTTTTAGCTCTTACACAAAGAAAATAATCTTGATGCTGACAAATTGAATATATATTGATTTTACCAAAAAAATAAAATTTACTAAGAATTTGGAGTGCAGTCGCTTTAAAGGATATAAATTGAACATTTCAGATGAAGCAATGGCTGTGATAAAATTAGATCACCAGCAAGTTGTTCAGACGTCGTGGAAACCACACAGTCAGCAATGCTGGGATCACAGGGCTAGTATAGATCTTGACAGAGTAAGCAATCTATCATTTGTTTTCTTTTTCTAGTCTTTCTCTTTCAAGGTTCTATCATTATCCTATCAGTATATTTATTTTACAATATCAGTAATTTACTGTAAATTCAAAAAGAACCTTGGACTTAAAGTATTAAGATGTTTTTTTTATGATTTTGCCTAGAGCTTACACAATAGTCATTATGAATAATGTTTGGGTCTTAAGTTTTCATCCTATTACTGACCTGTTTATAGATACTGGTATGCCCATGAACAAGAAATGAATGCAATAACTATACCACAATAATAGAATGCTTCTGTTTACTGTCGTGAAGAATTTATGCGCTTGAAAACCCTAGTGTGTGTTTTAAATGTGTAATATTTCTTGTTATAGAGTCGAGAATTAGAGATAGCAATATACTGGAAGGACTGGAGACAGATGGCAGCTGTCAAGTTCCTTAGACTAGAGGACTTCCTTGACAACCAGAGACATGGCATTGCTATACATTTAGAACCACAAGGCATTCTTTTTGCTGAGGTAAGTTTTGTCTTCTTGTTTTGCAGAATGAATATAACGGTAGGTTGTTAATGATAATATATTCAAAACCTTAGATTTTAATATGCCCGTTGTGAGGTGCCGTATTATGGGATCACCTGCGTGGGCAGGCGGAGTTAAGAAGTTGTCCACTCTCTTACTTCCATACCTCTCAGAGAAACTTTGCAGAACTGGCTGTGAATGTTAATTGCCATAAAATCTTGGCCAAAATTGATGAACAACCAAATCACCTTAGTCACTCTAGAGTTGTTGCCCTTTAATTGCCTAAATTGGACAAATTTAGAGCTATCTGGTGTTGGGTTTATTTTTGACAGTTTGGCACTCTTGTTTAAAGTAAGTTCATAACTGGTGAAAAAATGACTTAATGAAATTCTCAATTGATTTCAATACTAGCTTTCCTGAGCACAAGCCATTAATTTTGTTAAAAGTAGATTTAAGTGAAAAGTCATTAAATTTTTTCAGAATGTAAAAAGTTGTTTATATATTTCAGATTACATTTTTAAACCCGACCCTTTCTAGAAAACCAAAGCTGCAGAGACAGAGAAGAATATTCCCAAAACATAAAGGTATGTCAGAAAAAACATTTAAGTAAATTTCGTCTGAATTGAAATGCCATAAATATGTTTTTGAAGATGATAAAGCTGTTTACTACTTATAATACAAATTTATTTTAGTTTAATTACGAAGAAATACTTCGTAGCTTATTGAATTGCTTTCAAACACTCATCTACATCATTAAGGGATGTGTATTTTTTCTCAAGTAACGCATGTTACACAAGCTATATCTTGCTTGGAGATGGCAAGAGAGACTTTTTAGTAGATTTTGTTTCAAGAGCATAAAATGGGGGGGGGGGGGGGGGGGGGGGGGGGGGGTTAAAAATTTGTGGGGAGGGGGGGTTTTTGCCCGTATATGTGTACATAAAAAAAATTTTAAACGGTCACTTCAAAATTGGGGGGGGGGGGGTTTTTCCCCCACAAAAGAAAAGGGGCTATAATGGCAGCCTAATCAATTACTTTCCTGCGGGACCGGCAAAAAAATCAATAATTACTACATAACCCGTGTAGATTTTGTGTCAAGAGCATTATTAAAGAACTGTATATATCCATTAGGAATTTTGTTGAGTGTATTCTGCAGAATTTACTGTTTTCGATGCTGAAGATGTTTTTGAATACTTAATACTTATGTTGTTATATATTATGTTAAAGTTTACAAGCAAAACAAAGTAGTATCCTTTGACTATTTCAGGAAAGAATTTCTTACGGCCTGGTCAAATGAATATTAATGTAGCAACTTGGGGTCGGTTAATGAAGAGAGCCATACCTCCACAGTGTGCAGAATCTACAAGTGCTTTCAGTCCACCAACTGCAAATACTGGTAAGTACTATATACTGGTGTCATTGGCTTATGTGCATTGAAGGTAGAATTCAAATGTACTGAAGGTAAAACTCATGTGTATTCAAGAAGCAATTCATTTATAGTGAAGGCAAAATTTATGAGTACTGAAGGTTTTGGTCCATGTGTATTCAAGAACAAATTCATGTGTCTTGAAGAAGAGTTTATGTGTACTTAAAGACTTGGTTCATAATTTACTTAAGGTAAAATTCATTTGTACTGAAGTTCGGGTTAGTTTGTTTTTGAAGGTAGAGCTTGTGTGCACTGAAGAGTTCATGTGTACTAAAGACATAGTACTGAAGGTAAAATTCGAAGTCTCTTGACTAAAGAATCTGTGTTTGTATTGAAGACAGAGTTCATGTGTACTGAAAGCAGAATTCATGTGTATTAAAGTGAAGTATATACACTGCTATTATGTTTGCAGCTGTTCGACCTGCTGTCCACCCAACACATTTTGAACCTGTCACTCCTGATGAGAAGCTCAATGACAGACATCATTCCGAAACTCTCAACACTTCCAGATCACCTGAAGGTCAAGAAAGAGACATACAGGTACGTGATCCTCTGCACAACTTGCGATCCTTCACACACCTTGTATTTTGTGAACTATAAAATATTGATCTTAGTCTTCTGTCAAAATATTTATGCAATATAATTCATCATTTTCATTTAGTGTGAGATAAAATTTATATTGGGGTGAAAGTAACTGTAGATGCCTATGTTTTGATAGGCTACAGTTTACTGTAAATTGGGTAATACATTGTATTAGTGATGGCTAAATTCTTGTTGTTGCGAATTTCCCACTTAGCTAATTTAAAAATCATTATCAGTAAAATCAAAGTTCATTTCACATAGATTTACTATTAGTGGATTCTCCGTTTGCAAATTTAATATTCATGAATAAGTTTGTCCACTCACGTATCGCAAAATTTTCTTTACACAAAACTTACCCGGTTTACAGTATTTCCATTTTAATCCACATTAGTCTAGAAAAGTTTTGGACTCTTGGCTACAGTTATGACTCAAATGATATGCTATTTTAGTTTGGGGATGAGTTGAGTCATTTACTGAAACATTTAGTTGTGCATGTTGTTAATTAATTACTTGTTATATATTAGTATTTTGCGTCGGTATTGACGTCTGCTGTTGCTTCTGTGGAATAATTGTGCTGATTCAATATTGCCAAAAAAGCAGTTGCACATGTATTGTTGTATATATCTCTCTGAAAGTAATAATAAATATAAAAAAAAAATTAAATATTAGTACTAGTAAGTGCATGCTCTTCAGCACATTATCTCAGCAAAACATGGTAAATCGTGATTTGTTTTATTTTCAGGAGGCCTTAAAATCATTAGATTTCCTTGGCGAAGATTCTTCTGGTCATACGATAGATTTAGACTCCATAACCATACCTACCAACAATGTGGGGTTACGTCCACCTGTTTCACACGTGCCTCCTGCCAACTATGCCAGTCCCCGAGCCCCTTCACCCCCACCCCCGTTACCAGCAGAAGCCCCACCCAGTATTTATGACACACCAAGCCGAAAATATCCACCAACTGTGCAACAGTCTCAACCAGAGTAAGTGTGTTTAACAATCCTTGTACTTCCACGGTAATTAAATGTAAGGTCAAAACATTCTTATTCTTAATAAGACTAGAAAAATGATGGTAACACATGGTAAAAAATCTATGAGTTGTTACGTTGGAAAATAATCCTACTTTATGGTTAATTTTGTTTGGAATTATAGTTGATAAACTTTTAAGGATTTCACATGTATGCTTTTGATGGTTCTATATACTTTTAATGGGCTAAAATAAATAAAACATTCTTTTTCTTTGAAATGTTTTGAAAATATTTTATTTTATAGAACTTATTGACAGTTGTATTATGTTCCAAGGCAATGAGAAGTTCATGTTTTTCCCTACTGTTCAATTGTTTGTTGAGTGAACATGAGAAGTTTCTTGAATAAAGGATTGAATCCTCTCCTTGACAAACTCCATCTGCTTTGACGTATCAAATACTCTCATTCTAATTTTGTTATACATTTATGATCATAATATGTATAAAACCCAGTTTTTGTCACTAAATGAATGTATACAATATTTTGCAGTTAATTACTTACACACCTCTCGATGATTTTTTCAGTTTCACTGGTCAAGCTGTAAATATGTCCGAGTTTCGACCCATCAGTGTTCTAGGTCGTGGCCATTTTGGAAAGGTGACAATTTTATTATTATTTTAAAAGATAATTTGTCTTTAGGTCATTATAAGGTTAAGTTACCTGGCATGAATTGGCTGCAATGAGATAGTAAAATATAAAAATATACATTATTTTTACTGGGCAAGAGTTCAACAACATTACACAAGTAGTAGACATCAGGCCATGTTGTTTGCCAGTATATTACAGTTTTTGATGTCACATGCATCAAGGATGATTAAGTTTGATGACAAAGGCTTACTTTTATTTGAGGACAAAGAGCTGTTAATGAATACTAAAAACTGTTCTTGTAATTTGCCTGGGATTATAACCTTCATTTTACATTTTGTAAATAGTTTTTTGGAAAAAAAAAAGGCTTAGATCTAACTCCACTGAAATAATCACGAAAACAGGACACTACTAGCTCTTGTTCAATTGCCATAAACAAGCTAAAACGTAAAAAACATGACCAATTCTGTATATGCAGTATAGATGACCCTTGAGAACTATGATTGTCATTCTAGCCTAATGGAATGAAAAAGTAATTGCCGAGGAAACAAGCTTATTCTCAGTTACCAAATTGTACCATACAAACAAAATATTTTTCAAGTGCAGAGAACAAATTATTATTGTTTATTTTCACAGGTGATATTATCAGAGTACAAGAACACTGGGGAATATTTTGCCTTGAAAGCATTAAAGAAGGGCGAGATTATAGCAAGAGATGAAGTGGAAAGCCTTATGTCGGAGAAAAGAATATTTGAAGTTATAAATGCCATGAGACATCCATACCTCGTTAACTTGTTTGCGTGCTTCCAGACACAGGTAAATAACGTATGGTATTAGCTTGTTTGCCTGCTTCCAGACACAGATGCTAAAAAAAAGTAACTTGTGGCATGTTTTACCAGCACTCGTCCGATAAGGTGTCTGTTATTAAAAGTATTTTACCTAATTTCATACATGTATCCCGTGTTAGAAATGGTTTCTAGTTGAGGCGTTTGCTTGTTTCCAAATTGTTCATGTGAACTTGTATGCCTGTTTCTAAGCAATCGTGAAATAAATATCTTGTAAACTATTTGTCAGTTTTCAGAATCATGAAAAGTTGTGAACTTGTTTCTCTGCTAGAAATCATTAACGAGGTTAACTGGTTTGCATTCTTTAAGAAGTAATATACCTTGTTGACTTGTCTGTCAGTTCCAAGAAAACGTACTTGTCTATTACAGGAACATGTGATATTTGTAATGGAGTATGCATGTGGTGGCGATCTTATGATGCATATACACAATGATGTGTTCACTGAACCTCGTACTGTGTTTTATGCAGGCTGTGTTGTACTTGGGTTGCAATATTTACATGAGCATAATATTGTGTATAGGTGAGTAGTTATACATGTATATAGACTGGGGTAGGGGTGTTGGTGTGGCAGTGAGTGTGATCTAATTGGACAAAAGAGGGCAGAAGGCTTTAATGGCATTACAAGCCATCAGATGTTTCCAAAACTTTGATATAAAAACCACAGACTGCTTTCAGCAGGACAACCTAATTAACAATAAAAGAGAGGGAAGAAATTTTGACAACAGTCATTTTAGGAAATACACATGCATGGATAGACAATGGTATGTGTTAAGTTCTAAGGGAAAAACATTGGACTCTTATGCTGGAAGTCAAGGGTTCAAATTCTGTGAGAGAAATTGGACTAATAGTTTCTGTCGTGAGCACGAGGTTCAGATCAAAATATCCGTCACCGAGGGAAACTGTTTTGGCGGGAACGAGGCAGTTACCCGAGTTGACGGAAATTTCCATCTAAGCCAACTGTCTCATGATGGAAACTTTTTCTTGCATACCGTCTTGCACTTTAAAGTAGATTTCTAAATGCAAACTTATCAAAATGATGAATTATCATTAAAACAAAGATTTTCTGATGTTGTGTTTAGGAAAGTGACGTCACAATGTTTATAACGTTACGTCATAATTAATTCACGAGAGTCATCTGGCATAGGAGGGGTGCCAGACCGGTTTTTCGGGCATTGGCAAAATCACCAGAAATGCCGATCCGATATGCAAGAATATGACTTCCACAATCTCTTCTTTGACCCAAGCACTGATCCAATCTACAGGAAACAGTTATCAGTAGTATTTGATATGAATTGTAAGAACTTGAGGATACAAGCCATGTAACAGTTATAAGTTTGAACTATTGCAGTACATGCAAGTTCAATTTCTATAAATATCTACTAAGGGGATGGGGAAAGGGGCATTTACAGTGAATATCGGAGAAGCACTGAGAATTAAAACATTATTTTGCTTTTAATACCATATAATTTTTTTTTTATGATTACCAGAGATTTGAAATTAGACAACTTGTTGTTGGATACAGAAGGTTACCTGAAGGTTGCTGACTTCGGTCTCTGTAAAGAAGGAATGGGATTTGGTGATAGAACCAGTACATTCTGTGGAACACCCGAGTTTCTTGCCCCAGAGGTTCTCACTGAACCTTCATACACTCGAGCGGTTGATTGGTGGGGACTTGGTGTGCTCATATTTGAAATGCTTGTTGGAGAGGTAAGCTGCAGCTTGGGGTATTGTTACATTCAGTTCATAAGGAAAGGGTTGAATCACCCGTAGGTATGTCATAATTGGGCACAAGCAGGTTTGTGTGGGTAGAGAGAGGTTTTTGTATGATAAACTGCAATAATGAGGTTAAGATAAATAAATCCTACAGACACTGAAGGATAAGTGACAGTTTATGTACACATAGAACATTGTTGGAATGGATGTGAAAATATACAGAACCAGTTGAAACCAAATTAGTCTACAAGTAATGTCATGACAACAGGTTTTTATCCAGATGGCATTTTGATAAAATCCATGATCATCATATCAAAAATGTATATTGTAATTTAAGGTATTTAGTGATGTAGAATAAAAAATATTGGTTGTTGAACGGCAAGGGGTAGAGCCTGTCTGTATGCTAGTTTTTCCCCATACAGTAGACTTGAGAGTGACTCTGTTACAGGGCTAAAAATAGGGCTTGATTAAAGCAATATGTGACCTAAAGTTTTACTTTTTTACAGTCCCCATTCCCTGGTGATGATGAAGAGGAGGTATTTGACAGTATAGTAAATGAAGAAGTGAAATATCCACGATTCTTATCCACAGAGGCCATAGCAATAATGAGACGGGTAAGAAAGAATTACTCGATGACATTTGAGTAGTTTAATAATTAATATTTGATATTACAATTGTTAATTTATACTTGACAACTTCGAAAACTCAACCAGGGATTTGACAGGTACTTTGTGGTAATTGCAAATGCAATTTAAACAATGTATTTTGCCATTCCTTGGTTTTATTCAACAGGTGTATTACAAAATTTCAAAATGATTTAATTTGTAAAACATCATCAGTTTTGAATATGATGAGATTATTCTATTAAAATTGTTGCAAGTTGTAAGTTAGTATAGTTGTATAGATAATCATGTAAAATAAATTAAACCGATGACTGTTTTTTTTCCTAAAATTAACATTTTTGAGTTCTCCACCCTTCAGGACATTTTGTATGTCTTCAATTGTGTTTTCAGTTATTACGTCGTAACCCAGACAGACGGTTGGGTTCAAGTGAACGGGATGCAGAGGATGTGAAGAAGCAAGCTTTCTTCAGGGTAAACTTTACTTTATACAGATCATTTGATGTACTGAAGTAAATGTGTCATCATAAAGCATGGCCATTTGCAGCTTCTTTCGGTTTTCATTAAATAATGGGCATTTTGCAATTTGGTCAAAAAGAAACTTTGGGATAGACTTGTTTGAGCAGAGATGTTATATGAGCTCCATTTGGCAAAAATGGTTTTAAACTAACAAAGAAGAAATGGAGATGTTGTTATATTGTAGCTCAGCTACACATGTAATTACAAGTGGGAGGTGCCGTGGTGTAGGGTACAGTGTCGGACTCTTCCCAGAGGTTGTTGGTTGGAATCCAGGCAGTGGTATTTTACCCTGACCTCCACAATCCCTTCTATCCGATGCTAGCACTGGTCAGAACTCCACGAAACAGTCATATAAGATTAATTAATATAAGTTCCAAGAACTTTCGTAATCAATGTAGGATAAATAAGTTTTAAACTAATTACACATGCAACAATACTGTTAAATACTGTGGCTGGCTTTAGTGGACAAGCAAACAATACTGATGGAAGATTAGACTGCAGTCTCATGCCGATCCAGAACTTTGGGAAAAAGCCCAATATTGATTGCCCAGGGTTCAGTCTTGTATAATGGGTGCTTTGTAAATTGTCAAGACTACTTATACTGGGAGACGCTGATTTAGGGACGTGGGTTTGAGCCCTTCTACCAACCATGTCTCTTTATGTCAGAAAGTTGGCAGTTTCTTACAGAGAATAGGGATCTTGTACTGGTTGTTCCCAGGAACTATGGTTAGGTAAACTACCCACCTGTGAAAATGACTGAAGTACGGTCGAAAGTTTAAACCCATAAAACTACAACAACAACTGCTGATAGGACTTGCTGTATATCATTTCATTGTTGTGTGTTACAGAACTTGGACTGGAATGAACTACTGATGAGAAGAGTTAAACCACCATTTGTTCCAACTGTTGTAAGTATATACTACCGAACTTTTGTCTAGTTACCTAAAGTGGAACTACCTTGGCGCAGTGGTAGCACATTTCCTCAGGTCCCCGGTATGATCCCCACCAGAGCCAGGTAGTGGTTGTGTCCTTAGACAAGACATTGTAATTCTACATTCCATCTCTCTCTCGAGCTTGTCCAGTATAAATTAGTTACCAAAATTAGTTGCTTTTGAGAAGTTAAGGCTATATGCTGGAATGGTAATCTCCATGATCAGCTAGCATATTCCTGTAAAGTCTGATCATGATTTGCGCTGTTTGTGAATCATAATTTTAGTTGATCATCTGTTTGACATTTAATGGTACTGTTGAAAGATGGACATGTGCATTTTAGAAGATAGGCAGGGTAGGGCATAGTTGAATTATTCTGTAAAAGTTGATGTCTTGACGTTAATTTTTTTTTATTTCAGCGTTCCCCAGAAGATGTCAGTAACTTCGATGATGAATTCACTCAGGAAAAAGCAGTTTTGACACCGGCCAAAGACCGCAGGAGCCTTAAACTGGATGATCAGGAGTTGTTTAGAGACTTTAATTACATCGCAGACTGGTGCTAGCACAGTGAATAATGAACATAGGAAATAATTCATTGCTGTACCGTTGCCAGTTGATGCAGAGGATCATACACGTATCATTAGAGTTATGCCAGCTGTAATTTATTTGCAGTCAAAAAGGTCATTTAAATACATGTTTGGAGTTTTCTTTCATCAAAAGGATTTTGAAATATCCACAGACATGATCTGGGCTATACAAATCTTCCAGGAAGTACTGAAGTTGAAGCTTCAACAGGAACATAAATTGATCGGTGTCAGAATGTCTCCCCTTGTGTGCCAATTTACACTGCAGTTTTTTCATACGTCAAATATTTGTAAAAGCCTTATGTCACAAATCAAGAACAATGTATTCCAGCATGTATTTACCAGTGTTTGATGCAGTATTTATGATTGCCACTGGAAATTCTGACCAGATTTGCAGAAAGCAGGCTGAATATTTACATATACTCCATATTTTCTGTTTCTGGTGATGCGGTTAAACATACCACTTTGTACAAGGGAGGTAATTGGAAAGGGAGGTAATTGAAGAGATTATTTCCTGTTCCTGGTGATGCGGTTAATACATACCACTGACCATTCAATACTTTGTACAAAGGAAGTAATTGAAACTGTAGAAAGGGAGGTAATTGAACAGAGAGATTATAGAGTTACTCCATGCAGCTGTTTCAGTTACTTGCAGAGATAAACAATCAAAATTTGCTGGAGATTTGTTACTATGCAAAGTATTAGATGGAGTAAGAAATAACATGGCTGTGGAAAAAATAAAGGCATATGTGTTTGCGTAATATATCAATGCTATAGCTTTATAGACTAGGGCAGGTGAAATGTTGGAAGGTGATATTCTTGCTATATTGTTTCCATGTATGTATTGCCATGGAAACTGGTTTTGAAGGATTGTTAAGGCATGTTCAGATTTCCTTTCAAAACAAACGTTGTGACTATGAAATTCTGCGATTGTGACATGGAATTACACGCAAAGACGACAAGTGTCAACGTAAATCATAGTGCTCTAATATTTGTGTTATTAAGTTTTGCCACTTTATAAAAGTGCTTGTAGATGCGGAGAAAAAAGTTCACATATTTTTTTACATCAGTTATTCATATGTTAAGATTACATAATATATCATTAAAGTATCTGTATTTGTACAATCAGCATTTTCATACCTTTACTAAGTTGTGTATTTTTCAAATGTCATTGGGGGGATAAATTGGACAGATAGAATTTCCTTTTACCTTTACCCATCCAGCAACGAGTGATTCTGCCTTTGTGACCAGTGCAGATCATGATCAACCTGCACATAAATGCATTCTGATCATGATTTGCACTTTTTGCTATTCATTCAGTACATTTTTTTATTCAAAGAATGGACAAGTTAAGAAATTTAGGTGGATAAGGGTTAATTATAGGACAGTTTGCAGTACATCGGTTATTAGTATTGTAAAACAGATTTTTCTGATATATTGTTGGGGATATTGGTTAACAAACTCAAACTCTGTAAATCCCTCAATATTTGATGTACAAGGAAATACTTCTGAATCTTGGAACTTTACTGTTTTTTTGTTAGGTTTGTGTTGCCAAGATAGTTCTTGTTCTTGCTTATTGTTACAAAATCGTAACCTTATTTTCAATATAGATCTGATACAACAACAGGTAAGTTAACATATCGGATTACGTTTGCTACCAAGTCTGTAAATTTTCACCGAGAACCCCTGAAAACAACGAATGGCATACCAAGAGCTCTTCCTTCAAGTTTTGTAATAACAAGGGGTTTTAGGGTACTTTGTTTTTAGACAACTGTTGAGTCGATGCCTGTCAGTATTTTCTTTTATTTCCCAAAGTGTAGAATACCTGCTTTTACTCTATTGGCTGTAAATTATAGCCATTGCCATTGGTGCAGATTATAATCCGACAGCACATTTATGCAGGTTAATCATGATCTGCACTTAACTATTTGGTCAGTAAATTTTCAGATTGCACCCCAGTGACAAATCAATATTACTGTATCCAGACTGAAAATTAAGGAATTACACAGGGTCAGTTGTAGCTGCTTCAAGTTTTACCTAATCTGGCAATGATTATGGCCTAACAATTGTCTCATTATTTTCTCTAACTATTGTTGACTCTGCTGTATTGTTAAGTTTTCACTTGCGAGGTTGATTAAAAAAGGCGAAAATGAATTACCTGTATAATTATTAATTTTTCATGCATGTTTATGTATGTGGTCCTTTCAATATACAGATTTTTACTGTGCAAGAATGATTTTTTCCCCCGACAAATTAGACACGAGCTGTCATTTACTGCCACATTACTAGAATTCAGTATTAGTTATGAGACTGTTCTAGAATTTCAAAGGACTAGTACCTGGTTATCAATTGTGGAGGTGAAAAATAGAAAAGAATGAATTGTCAATAAAGTTGAAATTCAGAGAAAGATGGGAGGGAATGGGTAAGGTACTTTTAATTACATTGATAATCGTGCATTTCAGAGTATGTATTATCTGTTTGTGTGAAACCTGCTGGTACCCAGCTGACGGCAAGATATTCTGCCTCTTCACATGTATACAGTCTGATCATGATCTGCAGTGCTCCAAACTCAAGTCTGGAACATTTCCAGAGAGCAGCACCCCTATGTACAGTTAATGGTACAGTCCCAAGTTGAAAGGCGGACATGTCCATTTTGGTAATTTAGGGTAAAGGTTAATTCATTCAGAGCCAGTGTAACTAGACTGCTTTTAGTTTAGAAATCATGCTTTCATTGCCCCAAGATGTCCGTGCTACATCATCTATTTATACAGCATTGAACAAAAGAAACCCATTTCATTTTGTAACGTATGTGTCTTTGTTTTGTGGGAAATGGCAATATTGGACCCCTAGCTTCAGTGTCTGTATCGTGCAGACATTTTCCATTGTTTCTATTTCCAGTGATATTGGTTATGTTGTTGACTCAATAAAAAAGGAACTCCTGGTTAATGATTGCAACACAGCAGCTGTAGGAAGTGCTTGCTGTTATCAGACATTGAACTAAATCCTTGGCCTTCTTCTTGGTTTGCCAAGATTTTGTATATGCTACAATTCAGTTTCAAGAAGTAAGACATGCCTTTCTTGTTCTCTGCCTTAATTAGGTCAAAATAAAAATGTGTTTTTCCAGTCTCCTTGCTGTGGGCATTAATTTCTATTTTTATTTTCTTATCTTG
The DNA here is from genome assembly GCA_022818135.1 of Saxidomus purpurata. NCBI lineage: Eukaryota > Metazoa > Mollusca > Bivalvia > Venerida > Veneridae > Saxidomus > Saxidomus purpurata. The sequence goes on along the minus strand of JAFMSR010000006.1, from coordinate 50,167,108 downwards.
CCTCTGTTTGCTCTGAAACACTGGTATATTGGTCTTTTTGATCATTTTCCCAGAAAAAATGTTTGAGGTTGTCAGTAAAATGTTAAAGTTGGTTTGGAGACTGGAATCACATTTAGTTTTGCCTTACCATTGTATTCCAGTAAGCTTAAAGTTATAGGTAGAAAGCAAATTTAATCAGTAAACAGATATGATATTGATACTCTAGCAACAGACTTGATGAAATAATTTTTTATTGGCTTTTCTGTTTAAGTTGATATATATGGAAAACAATACATGCAGCAGATGCATTTACAATGTAGTTTGAGTGAATGTTCTCTATTAAAAGACATTCTAATACATTATGAAATTTTTTATACCAACTGCACAGAGTAATGGTAGTTTTTGCAAAGGATTAGGGGTGTGGGATCTTTTTATATTTATTTTTGAAACCATAGTTATTTTTTCCCAAAATTTTCTGTATCATTAAAAGTAGAAGTTGCAGTTGTTCTTCACTGAAGGATAACTTTTATTTCTTGTAGATTTTTCCCCTTTAAATAGTTATACTTATTACATTGCAGATACTGTTCAAGTTTCATTGCAGAAAGTCAGTTGACCCTGTGCTTTTAGATCAGGCAGGCTGCAGGTCTATAGAGTTTGATCTACTGGGTTGAACATGTACTTATTAAACAGGCAATATTTGCTTTGAACACTAGTTTAAAAATGACATAGTTTTCCCAAAGTTAGAAATCCATGGCCACATTGATTTGACTAATATATGTTAGAAAGTGGATTTACCAAACAGCACAATTATTTATTTCACTATTTCCCTTACTGAAACACTGAATATTGTCCTGATTGACAAGTAAACGTAGAAAAAGCACTGACTTTTAAAAATCTTTCCATATTGAAAATACAAAGCCATTTTACATGTTTTATGAAGTAATATTGACATTTTCACTTGTACCGTTCATTATATTTTGTTAATGCATGTTACCTTGGCTATTATACAGCTGTCATTCTTTGTATTATAATGTTCCATTGTGTACATAAATTATTGCGCAACATTGGTTATCAATATGTACAGAAGTAGAAATATTCATTTCTGTAAAACTGAAAACAATAAAACATTAACAATTCTGATATTGTCACTTTTTATTGCGGTAAAATACACATGGCACCTTGAAGAGCATGATGATTAACAACTGTATCACCATTTGGCCTTAAGGTTTATCAAAGATGACATATACTTAACTGGTTCATAAATGATTGTGCTTTTAGATTGACAACAAACAGGTATAAAACAATTCTACACCAATTTATAGTTTGAATTTATGTAATTTAGCTATTGAGAAGGAAATTGGCTCAATGCACAAAAAATGGTTGTGAAATACATATAGACCTGGATCATTCATAACTTAGTATGCTCATCAATGATGTATTTACACAAACTGTCTAACGTACAATTGTATTTCCATTCTGTAAAAGAATATAAGAGTAATAGACATATCTCCTATGTCAATTCAGATGAATTGACTAAAAAAAAGTTCACACACCTGTTAGCGATCAATCTAATAGCCCAACAACAGGAAATGACAACAATGTCATCTGGTTTTTATTTCAGTTGAAAATACTCCCATTTAATGAAAAGTTTACAGTAGGTAAGTGCTTTGGATTGCAGCATATGCACTGTGACAGCAGAGGTTGAGCCTTCCAACTTGACTACAAAATTTGGCAGGATGCTCTCACCATGGCGATCAGTGACCACTGCTGCCGGACAAGCTTTATAAAAAAAACGACAATAGTTTTGGATTAACTTTTTAAATAGGTGTTATTTTGATATTGTGACACTCATCTCTGGTAGTGACAAAATAAATGTGCAATTATTGAAAAAGAGATATGTAAAATTGGTATTTAAAAGACTCTTGCAAACATTCTCTATTAAAGAGATGTAGAGAAAGGGAGAAAATTTCGCAGAAAATTGCTTAAAAGAGCAAACAATATGGAAAAAAAAATCGAGTACCTTGTCAATAACGTGCACAACTGCACTTTCCAATACCAGTCTCTGTAAAAATTTAATGCATCATCCCAACGGGGAAAATAGATAAAATATTACATGTGTTCAAAATTATAAAACAGTACAAGAAAATATTAATACCCACATTCTTTAGTGGTCTTACTGTGGAGAATTACAAAAGAAGTCAACATTTTTCTGCTTAGCTTATGAGTTGAAACAAGTTCTTATCTTCCGAGATCTGTCATTTGTCTATTCAATTCTTCACCTCTGCAATACTGCCTGGTGGGAACACTTTATTTTGCTGGTACATGTATATGGGTTCAGACAACTACTTAGGTGATGGATTTTTTCAGCAAAGAGTTTGAAAGACCAGAAATCTTGAAATATAACCCTTCGGGCAAAAACTGCAAAGTACTAATTGATCACAATTTAAAAGAACCTTGCTTGGTTACAAACTGCATCTTTAATTAACACAGCCTGGTGATTATTGGCAATAAAAGTTTTGTGTGATTTGTAGTGACCAGACTAATTTTGACTAAGATGCACTGTTTGGGTCATAACAAAGTTCCACTGTGTGAAAAATATAAACAATTTCCTTGATGAAAATAAAACTGTATAAAATAGTCTCGTGTATAAAGACAAATGTCAACCTAACAAAAGCAGCGAGCAAAGTGCAAGAGGGAAGTATCAGACAGTCCCAAGGCAAAGGGGTTATTTCTTCCATATTATCAGCAGGAAAAATATGTAAAAAGTTATACATGTTACAATTTACAATAAAAAATAATCTATAATAGCAAACACATATTAATTTATAAATTCACCTTCACTAATCACTAGATATGTATAATTCTAAAATTACAACAAAAAAAGTTATATCAGTTTATCAGGACTGAATACATGTATATTTAAAATAATATCAACTTAATACACACACTACAATGATGATAAATACACGTACATACATGAAGTTACATGTACAAAAAGCTGAATTTTATTTACAACAAAATTCACAATGGCAGATAATCATCTGAGCTTGCAGTATGAGTAAACTCTGATGACTGCTAAGTAATATCTTTAAGCTTAAAGCATTTTGAACAGCTCAAAATAAATGTAACATTGCATAAACATTATAAAGGTATTCAGTAAACTCTGTTTATAACGAACTCCTTGAAACCATTTAAATTTGTTCCTTGTATCAGAATAATCTGGAGTTTGTTATATCCATACATCATTTTTATATAAAATAAAGAAAGAAAAAAAACTTGGGCAGAGAAAATTTGTTCCTTATATCCGGAATTTTGTTACATCCATAGTCGTTATATACAAAATTCAGTGTAATTTCAAAACAATTGTCCAAATGAATTAGACAAAAAGTTCAGATTCAGCTGAAGTTTGGTCCTATAGGCATTGTGCCTTAAATAGCAATCTCATCCAGAAGATGGTTTTTACCTCTACACAGAAATAAAGTTTTAGCTTTTACAAAAAGCTACCAAATCCCCTGCTACAACTTGATTTATTACCGACGACAAATTAAAACAATCAAGCATCTTCTGTCACTAAATAGTAAATAACAACTCCAAATACTGTTTGGCATCGACATTATTCACATTTACGATATCATATGAACACTGCTGAGTGAAATCTAACAAAAAGCCTATTCCAATCAGATTCAACGAACATCGTCACTTGTACATAACAGACAACATACATGTACTGATGTAGACATAAAACCTGTAGATTTCACACAGCCAGGTTTATTTATAGTTCAGACAGAAAACTATTCCTATCATGACCCATTTGTAGTAGGGCCCTGGACCGCTATAGGCGGTATAAGTATAGCTCGGAGCTGACTGTTCATTTGGGCAACATCTTGGTCTTGCTTCTCGTAAACCTTTACAGCCTGTGTGAATCTTATCACTCCTGAAATAAAAGGTACCGGCATCAACTTGATCAAGATCAAATTATGTATGTAAAATAGTACTATGAATATTTTGTATAACTATTTTAATGGCAATCTAATATTATATCTAAGCTAATTTGACGCATCTTATGGTTATTCATGAATTTGGATCACATGCGAATGTAAATTTAAAGATTTTGTACTGATTTGTCAAAATTACTCCAGTTTTGATATTTATGTTCGAACTCCAAAAGTTTACATTTATATACAGAATATATATATGTGTGTCAGGTAAATGCTAAGCACAATACGCCTGACTGTATATCTGCAAAACAATCAACAAGTTTTTTTAAAATATATGGAAGGACCTACTTCCTTCTTACAAAGAACCCCTGATAGAGTACGTCTTGAACAGGACAAAATGTATATTGAAACGTCTGTCGAGCTTTGGGGTAACTTTTGTAACTTACAAAAGAAAAAATTCTCCCATGTACAGTTGAAGCTACTGTATAGTATTGTCAAAGTCAGAGGAACCAGCTGAAAACTTGTAAGTTAAAAGAAATTCTAATTTAACAGTCTAAATCTTTCTTAAAATACAATTACAGTACCAACAAATGACTTTTGAGTGAAGCATAGACTTGATCTTAAACAGAGATAACCAGAGACCACTGTGTATGTTGTACTGTAAACCGGGTAACTGATTTCTCCTTTATTATTTGAAATGGAAGTGAACAATCTGAACAAAACATAATTTGATTCATGGCTGCTACAAAATGTAAGTTTGGTGAAATTACGGTCAGTACTAGTACTTTCTATGTTGCTGTGAAAATGGATTCCGCAAAGATAGGCTCACAAGATGACAGACAAGGAAACATTTAATAAACAAAAATGTGGTGTTACCGTCTCCATCAGATGGAAACCCATACTTTTCAATTACTTCCATCTGTATTTGAGAGGCTACCGGGAACACGGTTTGCATGGCTCTTAACATGTCGTTCCCTGCATGATCCCTGGCTTCATCTAGACGCCGAACATTGCCTGGTTCACGAAATGCATGTAAAATTTCCTGTAGAGCTCCTGTGAAATATGAAAACCTTGACATTACATTTTTTGACTTATAAATTTACAATCTAAAGTAAGTTAGCAGTAACTATAGTAAATTTCTGTCAGATTCTGAAAAACTAATTTATATGAAATGACGCATGTTTTATTTTATGTATGTCAGTCATTTTTGTAGGCAGGCAGTTTACCCAACCATCATTCCTAGGACAACTATTACTAGAACCCTGTCCTCTCGGGCTCTGTATAAAAAACTGCCAGCTTTCTCACATAAAGAGACATCTTTGGTAGCTGGATTCTAACCCATGACCCTGAATTAAAGAGAGGTAACTGGTTACTGTGATTTCAATTCAGCAACTCTTGACCACTGGACCATGGAGGTGGTTATTAAAAACAATATCAATTATTGTCTTGCTGTTTTGTTGTAAAAAGCTTAAAGTCCCAGGATCTCTTTGAATTTACCGATTTAGTAAAATTAATTTATTGATAGTATAATGATAGAACCATGTTCTATTCACTCTAAAACAGTGTTGACATATGCCTTCCTTTCATATTCAAGTCGTTTCTTTGAGTAAAAGAGTTGTCAGAAAGCCTTTCTGATTTTTTGCAATCAGACCTGGGGTAATCATTAATCGTAATCATCGATTTTTTAATTGATTACATGATTACACTGTAATCATCATGTAATTGATTACCTTGCTCAAAATTGATTACATTAATTGTAATTAATCAATTACAGCTTAAATTCAGTCTGTAATTATGATTACAATTTGATTGATATTGATTACTTTCAGATTTTTCATGAAACTATTGAAATTCAAATGATTTATTTCACATGTTACAGTTAAACTAATACTCCTTTATAATGATCTTTAATCACAAATTGTAGAGTGTGAATTGATTGATTTTGATACACAATAGCCACATTTTTATTGAATAGAAAGAATGTTCTCAATTGATATCCCTATTTGAAGTAAATAATAGACATTGTTATAACAAACATTGTCCATAAAGGTAGTAAAATATCAAGTGAGATGTTTTAAGACATCACTCACAATGAAGAAATAAGTTTTAATCCGGTACAGTTAACCAAATTCTAACTGAAAGATAGACATCATTTTTTGGTGGTCTTCTAACCAAAATGTCAAAACATTGGATTTTTGATGTCTTTGAATTTCCGAAAGAGATCTCTGGAAATGTCACAGCACAATGCAAATTGTGCCCTAAAAAAGATTAATGGACACACAAAGTCACGTTCCAATTTCATTACCCACATAAAGGTATGTTAAATTTTGTTTCACATATTTTGGTTAAACCATGTTTTAAAAAGTTTCAAACAATGTAGATAACTTCTTTACTTTGTATATTCTAGAGTAAAATTTATGTCATATGCATATTACCATATTTTAATTATATGCAACAGTTATTTTGTAAGGTGATAGACAATGTGTCTATATTATAATGGATACTGTTGTACCATTGAAGTGTTTGTAAAAAATTGATAATTTCTTTGTAAAGCCTATTGTCTCTTTGAATTCCCATACAAACATTTATTGTTTTCACACCTGTTTTAACACCTGTATACAGCATACTGTACAATTGACACTTTTCAAAATTTCTGTTGCAGAGAGTTCATTATGAAACCTACACCAAGAAGACTGAGGAGGGAAAACCAATGTGAAACCACCACCCTCTGTTTCAGATTGCCCAACAACACTAGTTGTTGCAAAGTATGCACCTTCTCATCCAAAACAACAGCACATCACAAATGCCCTTGTAAAGTTTGTTGCTGGTGGCTTGCTTCCATTGTCAACTGTTGATAACCAAGAGTTTCGTGAACTTTGCAAATCTATGGATCCTAAATATCAAGTGCCAGACAGAAAGACATTCTCTACAAAACTTCTTCATGAAAAATCTTCTGAGGTCAGGAGTAATTTGAAACACCAACTTAAATTATCTGAAAGTGTTGCACTTACACTAGACTTATGGTCTAATAGACAAATGAGAGGCTTCCTAGGGATAACTGGTTATTTTATAATGAATTGGTCATTGAAAACAGTCATGATTGCATGCAAAAGAGTAAAAGGTTCTGCAGTCTGACTGACAGACGGTTTCATGAACTTATGATGCTAAAGTGCAATGCTAAAATATGATAAAGTGATGTGACAGTAACTAAAAGTGTGTTAAATTGATGACTGTTGATGAGCTGGAAATCCTTTGTGTATATAATGTATATAATGTATATATAAAATAGCATTAAGAAACTTTTGTTTATAGTTATACATTGAATGTAATCAATTATTAATCAATTACTTTCTTAAAGTAATTGTAATTTAATTGATTACAGAGGCAAGTCTGAGTAATCAATTGTAATCAATTACAATAAAATCTGAAAGTAATTGTAATTAAATCAATTACTGATCAATGTAATCATCCCCAGGTCTGTTTGCAATATCATTGAAAAAAATACTGCACTATGTTTCTTATATGTACTTTAAAAAATACCGCTTTAAAAGCAAAGTTAGGAATGATGTTGGTACTAACAATTCAGTCCAAACATTTTTAGCTCACCTGGCACAAAGCTATTATGAAGCTCTATGAAAGTTGTTCAAAGAATTCCATTCCATGCAGAACTCTGGTTGCTATGGCAACTAATAGGAAAAACTTTAAAAATCTTCTTCTCTGAAACAACAAGGCCTAGAGCTTAGATATTTGGCATGTTGCATGTCTAGTGGACCTCTACCAAGACTGTTTAAATTATGACCCCCGGGTCAAAATTGACCCCACACAGGTGGTCACTTAGTTTTGCATAGGCTTATATCGGAATTTTTTTTAAAATCTTCTTCTCTGAAACCACAAGGCCTAGAGCTTAGATATTTGGCATGTAGCATTGTCTAGAGGACCTTTAATACATAGACTGTTCAAATTATGATCCCCTTCAAAAATTGACCCCGGGCGGGTGTTTGTTTTACATAGGCTCATAGAGGAAAAACTTTAAAAATCTATGAAAGTTGTATAAAGAATTCCATTCCATGCAGAACTCTGGTTGCTATGGCAACAAATAGGAAAAACTTTAAAAATCTTCTTCTCTGAAACCACAAGGCCTAGAGCTTAGATATTTAGCATGTGGCATTGTCTAGTGCACCTCTACCAAGAGCATTGTGTAGTGGACCTCTATGAATTATGTTAGAATCATGACCCCTTTTATTATAGCAAATGGTAGTCAGGTGAGCGATATAGGGCCATCATGGCCCTCTTGTTCATTAAACCATGGATCATAATTATAATAGGTCCAACTGAATATCAAGCAATATTGACAGTTAATCTGTGTGTTTACGCCAAATAAACGTGTTGAGATAATTGCCTCCTACATGATTAATATAATTGCCTCAGGCACTACTTATAATTGGTCCAAACATGTGGCAGGTCAAAAGAATTGACTGATATGTTTGAATTTTGCTTATTATTTCAAACAATGTTGAGTAAACTATGCTTGGTACATTTAAAAATGCAGCATTTTGTAAGTTAAATATTTTAATTAAAAAATTTTATTGGGAAAACGGCTGCATAGATTCTAATTGTCCTTTCCATTGACTATATGGTATTATGGTATAGGGAGACACTAAAAATCCCCTTGGTCCAAAAATGGCATAGTAGTCATAATCCCCTCAAAGCACGGTCTGTCACTCTGTGGGTGTTACAAAAATGTCTGGGATGTAAACATTATTTTTTCATTAAACTTATGTCAATTGTTTATATGTCATAAATGGCAAATGCACACAGGAGGTGGGGTCAGGGGATCTGTGACCATCAATGAGCCTAAACAAGGCTTGGATGTGATGCATCAGAAAATCGGTAGTAATTTGGGAACTGTCGGAGGGGAGGGGTCAGAAAATTGGCAATAATTCAGGGATGCACATCTTCGCCTGCATTCGTACCTGAACTAATACCATATCATGCTATTTTTTTATCTTTAACACCTCTTTTGTAATGTAGCTGTGTCCCTTTTAACAAGATGGAAGAAACTTGTATACATAGATGTAAATGTATAAGTAGTAATTAGCCATGCATAACTCGGGAATGGGTTGGAAAGTTGGCACTAAACAAGTATTCAGTAAAAAATTAGGGGTGAATAGCAAGCCTGGGAGGGCGGGGCAGAAAGGGTGATTTTGTGTAAAGGGTAGCAGTTGGGGCATGGGGATCAGTCTGGATTGGCTGGCCCAGACCGTCAAGATTTCAGAATTTTCTGAGCTGTGATGAATACGACAACAAATGATGCATTTACTATATGATGCATTTACATAGTAAATGCATAATTTATAAAACCACACAATAGCAAGAAAATTCTCCTGAATAAGCAATTTAACGTTGTATCAGAAGAGTTTGGTCTAAAATTTGTTTTGCATACTTTGCAAACTGCACTACCACGAAAAATGGCTAAAAATGATGCAGTACTAGCACTGATTAAATGTCAGTCATAAACAATGAACATGAAAATTTAATGTAAACAACGCATGTTCTTATTGAATACAGGCCTGGCATAAAACAACATAAAAACCAAAAGGGCACATCACATAAAGGTTTTTGGTGGTCTGGGGGTATTGATACCCCTTTATATAGTCTACCCCAGACCACCAAAAACCTTTATGTGATGTGCCCCTTTGATAAAAACTAAATCCAAATTCTAAAACTTGTCCGAAATGTATACAGAATCCTGAATATCATTACACAATTTCTTCACAAAAAGACAAAAACTGATTAAGTTAACAGTAAGAATCATATACAGAAATTATATCCAGGTAAACAATCTGCAATATGCAAAACACAACCTTTACAGTCTTGTAGTGTAAAATGTTGCATGGAGGCCGCCATTACGAATTTGGCTAAATCCTGTCCGTGTCGGTCCGGTAATTCCACCTTGATAAAAAGGCACACCTAGGTACAAGATACAAGATACAAAAATATTTATTTAACGTCGGATACATTATAACAGATCAACATTAGCTACTTGAGCTATTTTTCGACAAACAATAGTATAAGAAATAATATAGTAAAAAGTAGCTGTAAAAGAGAAAATAGCACATAATTATGAAATAGCACGGATATCAGAAAGTTAACATATAGTTCCTAGTTGAAAGTGAGTAGATAATAATAGAGTATACATTTACGCATAAAATTTAGATAAAGTCTGTATCAAGTTAGCTTACACATGTAAACTGTATAAAACCAAGAGGATCTTAAGGAATACTGACACTAAGAAAATTACACATCGAACATGCATATGAAACAAAATCACAGATACAAGTATGTTGAGAAAAAAAAAAATTTAGTATGTCACTATATTAAATAGGCTTTTTAAGAGACTGTTGCTATCTTAGAAGATTTGGTGATTAAAACAAAAATAATGAGTAATAAGAGGAAGAAAAAAAATTAGATCTAGATAAATAGATAAAGATTTTTAAATAAAAATAAAAATGTATCAGTGGTGCAACAAAAATCAATATTAAGGATGTCTTTAGAGGCATAATAATGTGCCACTAAAAGAAAAGTCACTAGTTAAAGTTACATCACAAATTGCATCTATTTAAATATATAAGCATTTTATAGCTACAAAACTGCAAAGCAAGCATAGCAATAATCAAAGCAAACATAAAAGAAAGCAACGAAAAGAAAAAAAAACAAAAGCATTTATAAGCTGTGAAAAAATTGCTGATCTAGACCTAGGCCTAAAAGCTGCCATAAAAAAGTACATATAAAACACTGAGATTCAAAAGAAACACAAAAGTGTGACCGATGAGAAAAATTTAAGAACATTTATCACCCCAAATCAGATTTGGGGGAACTGATCAGCAATTTCCTCACAATACAATACATGAAATAAAATAAGGAGGGTTATAATTATGCAAATAGGAGCACACCTGAAATAAATAAAAGAAAACACCTGCTAAAATATCCACTTTTTTACAGAAAGGACATGTATAATTTTACATATATTTTTCAAAAATTAAAGTACAAACTGTTTCTTTTTCAATTTTTATGATAAAGAAAATGTAATGTTATCTTTTTTATCTTTTTTATCTTTTGATCTTACTTCAGTTCTGAATTATGCTAACATTTAATCCTTCCACTGGATACTTTCTTCTAAGTCTCACTTTATCCCGACAAAAATCACTGCCAGGATTTTTAATACTTCACTATATACTAACATTTCTATATACTAGCATTTTAGTCCTGCCTATAACACTCGCGAGAGGGGTTGGCAGTATTCAGAGATAGATAGATGTTTTACTGCTCAAGTGTTCAATTATCAAGTCTGAAAATTCAATTTCAAAGTTCAATTCCACAAAGAGTTGTCCGGCCACAGGTACAACATGTTTCTGTTTAGAACCAATCCGGCCCAGTTCAAGAAAGGCCTTATCCAGAACGGCCCACTTTTAAGTATTATTAAACTACATGTAGTATTAATATTGAATGTTCAGAAACTGAGTTTTAGGGGATACTAGTGAACTCCTACCTTTTTTGTTACACTATTTGTTGCAAATACATTAAGACATACGCCGCTTCTACCATCTGGAGCCCTTACACACAAAAAAACAATATTGATAAGGTAGAGATGGTCTAGAGGTATGCAATACGGTGGTTGAAATGTACTTATTCCCCTCTCTTGAGTCAGTCTTAAGGAACTTATGAAAGTCAAAATGTCTGTGTCACTGGAAATCCGGCCATAGTCATGCTTGGTCCAACGAACAGTCCTGCACTTTACGAACTCCCATTGGTCAATTGGATCCTGTATAAAGGGGGCCAGACAGTGCAGCTACTAGTCAAGCTAGGACCGTACGAGTATCTTGTGTGCAGTTGACTTTAACTTTTTTTTTTCTTTCTTTCTTTCTTTCTTTCTTTCTTTCTTTCTTTCTTTCTTTCTTTCTTTCTTCCCTTTCTCTTTTTTTCTTCTTATCCCTAGCAAAATGGACAGCAGAAATAGGTAGAAATACTCATTAGATGTTCCTCTGCACGGAAGTCTTTGGTAAAAGGCGAAAGACTTACACGACTGTAGGGAAACCAGAGTTTGACCTCAACTTTTCTGACTGTACTTTAATGTCACGTCTCAGGAAACCCAGTGTATGGTTAGCTTTTTCTGATGTTGTCTATGAGATTGTTCCATGATAAGTTATTTGTTATGGTTATGCTCAGGTATTTAGCTGAAGAAACTGCTTCTAAGATGATGTTGTGCATGATGTATTGTGTATCTATGACTGACTTCCGTTTGTGGATCTGAATAGCCTGGCATTTTGATTAATTGAATTTCATGTTCCATTTTGACTTCTATAGTTCCAGCTGGTGTTAATCGTGTTAGAGTAGACTTGAATGGGAAGAGACAGACAAATCCTCAGTCGACAAAAGTAGCAAAATGTCATCAAGGCTAGATATCTAATGAGCGAATCGTATATCTTAAATAATATGTGTTCTACCGTCTGGTCCAGTGGTTAACGCGCTGGACTTGTAATACAGGATCACAAGTTCGATCCCCCGCTACTCCATTAACATAATTAATGGTCTTTCGGACGAGACCTAAAACCAATGTCCGATGTATCGGATTGTACACCGTACATGTTAAAGAACCAGGGTGTGTCTCTGGAACGGGACGCGTTCTGTATCTTGCATTATCACAACAATTTAAAACAAGAACTATGTTTGAAAAATGGTCAGCGCAATTTTGAGTATATGAAAGCCATGGGTAGTTTTATTATATAGTAAAAATCCTGTCAAGTTTTATTTCATGCAGTAAGAAGGCGAAAAACAATGTTTATGACTCTTACATGGCTGAAAGAGCTTACACTCCCTTTCCCCAAATATGATTAAGTCCGTACATGTGTATCAAGAAAATAAATTTAATCCTTGTTTTTCTTATCAAATATGTTATTCGAGTTATTGACCGTTATTCACTAGTGGAGAGAGTATAACCACTGTACACTTATCATTGTGCCCCCTTCGGAGAAGAGGGGTATATTGGTTTGCAGATGCCGGTCGATCGGTCTTTCTGTCCGTGTATCAAGTGGTTTCCGGATGATAACTCGAGAACGATTTGGTCTGGAATCTTAAAACTTGGTGTGGAGGTTGGTCATGACCATCAGATGATCCCTATTGATTTTGATATCAGTATATAAAAGATCAAGGTCACTGTGACCCGGAATTGTAGAACGGTTTCCGGACGATTACTCGAGAAGGCGTGGGTCTAGCATCTTGAAACTTTATGTGGAGGTTGGTCATGACCAGCAGATCCCTATTGATTTTGATGCGAGTAGGTCAAATGGTCAAGGCCACCGGGACTTTTTCTTTTAAAGCGATATGATTTGAAAAAAAAATTAGGCCAGAATTTGTTGTTAAAAGGCTCAATGAACTTTTTTAAGGCCAAACTTTTTATTCTTTTTGGCCAATATTTTTTTTTGTAAGGCCACATGCATTTTTTAAAGGCCACATGCACTTTTTGAAGGCCATTTTTTTTGGGGTGGGGGCGGGGGCGAACAATTTAAGGCCAAAAATTAAAAAAATAAATTCAGGCCAAACAATATTTTTTTAAGGCCACATGATTTTTAACAAGGAGTCACGTGACTTCTTGTTTAGTAGCCAGTTTTGAAAACGATTCAGCAAAGGGCTTATACGTTTGACGCTGGCCGGAACATATGCAGAGTAAGCCGGGGTACGCCGGTATATCCAAACCTCATAAAATGCGCCAAATTCATCCTGGCTTTTAGAAACGAATAGAACGGCGTATGCCGGCATGCGTCAAACGTATAAGCCCCCCAAACCCTGACAATTTGAACAGCCATAGGTTTCTCCTTTCGCCTGCAAAGTAGATCGACTTTAGCTGAAAAGCGTGTGGATCGTGTTTGTGATCTCGGCTTTAAAGTTAACAAAAAGCCATTTCCGTTGCCTAATATACGTGTTAATGCTTTAAATCATTGCAACAATATTGTAGGAAAAATTCAGAATATTTGAATTACTACACCATCAGGCAGCCATATACACTGATTCGACACTGCATACAGTTAGCGTTTACATATCATCGTCTGTGTAAACTCATTCTGCAATACAACAACTAGCAATACGAACTATATAAAGTTTCTCCCTCACTCAAATATCAGCCAGTAATAACAAGAAGTATCTTTTTCAAAAAGATAAATGGCGTAAACATGTATACATAAACAAGTTATCAATATCCAGTCTATCTTTAGATCGGCGTTCACGTGATCAAAACAATCGTATTTCATTCACAACGCTTCCATTCATAAAATTTGAATGGTGAATGTGTAGCCTACTTAAGTGTCAAAGTAGTATAAGCTCTAAGATTAAGCCTGGGTTTAACATTTAGCTTTTCAAAGGATTTCTTAAAGTAAATTAAAGTGTAAGGCTAATAGACTACTTACAAGGGTTGCTATTCCCCCTTACCAACACAAAATGTGATGAAATCGAACTGCGGGGCGCGGACTGCCGATGTGGTGCGGTTGTGAAAAATCAACAAAAATATTAGTTTGAATTCTGTAAATTTTCTTCTAGTTTTTTTTTAATGAAATAGTTTCAAAAATCCGCTGAAACTTTTAGGTTAAGTAATAATACATGTACACTTTCTTTTATGATTTCTGATAGGATATTGTTGTTATAGGAGATAAACGTCCACTTCAAAAGTACATGTTTTTGGTATGTTTAACGGATATTGTCCATCAATGCTTAAGTCTCGCAGTCTGCGACAAAAAGGTTGAATTTGTATAGGAAAATACGAGAGTTGCCAATCCATGTGTATATAGGTCCGTGGCTACACTATAATTATGTTAAACAGTTTATACTGGAATTTCAAAAGCGTTTGCAATGCTTTTTGATTTGGTAGCGTATTATTTCAAATCTACAGATGTAATTGACTAAAATGTATACTGGAACCTTTTTATTTGACTATATGCTCTAAAATATGTTATTGTATACAATTTGAAGAACCTATTTTTTTTTTACAAAAATCTGAGAGCGAGCAGCTTTAAAGTGCTGAGTAGGTCGTGTCACGTATTCCTGAAGGAAGGATGTCTCATAAACAAAGCTGGTTATATACAATTTAAAAGCACTGTATTTTACTTCATCAAAAAGTCTCAAGCAAAACTATGTTTTTGTAAATAATAAAACAAAAGCAACATGATGTGTTATCAATGAACTACAGCTCTGTGATTAAAATAAACGGATAGTAACCAAAATCAAGTACTGCTTGCAAAGAATTGACACAAATGATCACTCATTGTCTGTAAGAAAACCCCCCTTGTGCCCAATTTTTCAGAGGACTCCTTGTTGTCAGCACTTTCAGTGCTTTGATTTTTCTTTTTAAGGCCATATGATTTTCTTTATTAAGGTGCGTTTGAATTTTTTTAATTAAGGCCATGTGAAAATAACTTATATTTCAAGTTATTTGTAATTCTGGACACACATACTTGTCTATCATACAGTGTCAAGTGGTGGGAGACATACATTTTTTTGTGAAAAACAAGCTCTAGATAGGTCTTAATTAAGCCAATTTCACTGTGACTTTTACTTGGAAAACGGTTCCTTGCATACTTTGACTTTTTCTACATTACGCATCGCATCAAGGGAGACATTCTTGTTATATAAATAGGTCTTATTGATATTAGTTTGGCGGTAGCAACATATTACGTTGATAGATATGAACTATTTACGTAGTAATAAAACCATCCAAGAAAGACTGAAAACGCAAGAGTATATAATATTGACCCTTTTCATTCGGTATTTTTCAATTAAAAGGTGCCTTACAAAGTACATTTTTCATTCCAAAAAATGTTATACATTCTACTCTTAATTTCATTTGCAGTTGAAAGGTTACACACTTACGGTCAAAGGCGAGCTTATTATTGCTGCGTCGAATAACTAAACTCTTCTGAATGCGTTGGTCATATGGATTCCGAATCAACGATTAAACTTTAAAATCGTTGCATAGAATGACCGAAAACATTCAAAAACCGAATAAGTTCGAAAAAGACCGAAAAACAGTTTATGCAGACCGAAAACAATTTGTTTTTCAAAAGATAATATCTTATTTACAGTTTAAGTATTAGATAAATCACGGACCTATATATAGGTCCGTGGATAAAGGAAGAAATTTGTAAATATCGTATAACAAATCAAGTAAAATGACCAAAAACAAACAAAAACGAAACATCAAATACTGCCGACCAAAGTTTGTGCCGACCGAAAACAACTTGTTTTTCTAAAGATAATATTTTTTATTATATCGCTAGTGCTGATTGATTATTCACTATTTACAAACTCCTTCATTTATTTTAAACTTTAATTATAAATTATACATTATCCTTTTTAAAAACAAGAGGGCCATGATGGCCCTTTATCGCTCACCCGAGTACAACTGCTTTTAACAAAGTTGCTAGAAATCATCGAAACAACCTTTCTGACATATTTCCAGGATATTTGGGCTGAAAATGTTACCTCTAGAGTGTTAACAAGGTTTTTCCATATTTGGGCTCTGTGACCTAGTTTTTGACCCAAGATGACCCATATTCGAACTTGAGCTAGAAATCATAGAAACAACCTTTCTGACAAATTTCCAGGATATTTGGGCTGAAAATGTTACCTCTAGAGTATTAACAAGGCTTTTCCATATTTGGGCTGTGTGACCTAGTTTTTGACCCCAAGTGACCCATATTGAAACTTGAGCTAGAAATCATCGAAACAACCTTTCTGACAAATTTCCAGGATATTTGGGCTGAAAATGTTACCTCTAGATTGTTAACAAGGTTTTTCCACATTTGGGCTGTGTGACCTAGTTTTTGACCCCAGATGACCCATATTCGAACTTGAGCTAGAAATCATCAAAACAACTTTTCCAACAAATTTCAAGGATATTTGGGCTGAAAATGTTACCTCTAGAGTGTTAACAAGGTTTTTCCATATTCAGGCTGTGTGACCTAGTTTTTGACCCCAGATGACCCATATTCGAACTTGAGCTAGAAATCTTCAAAACAACTTTTCCAACAAATTTCCAGCATATTTGGGCTGAAAATGTTACCTCTGGAGTGTTAACAAGGTTTTTCCATATTCAGGCTGTGTGACCTAGTTTTTGACCCCAAATGACCCATATTCGAACTTGAGCTAGAAATCATCTTAACAACCTTTCTGACAAATTTCCAGGATATTTGGGCTGAAAATGTTACCTCTAGAGTGTTAACAAGGTTTTTCCATATTCAGGCTGTGTGACCTAGTTTTTGACCCCAGATGACCCACATTCGAACTTGAGCTAGAAATCATCAAAACAACTTTTCCAACAAATTTCCAGGATATTTGGGCTGAAAATGTTACCTCTAGAGTGTTAACAAGGTTTTTCCATATTCAGGCTGTGTGACCTAGTTTTTGACCCCAAATGACCCATATTCGAACTTGAGCTAGAAATCATCTTAACAACCTTTCCAACAAATTTCCAGGATATTTGGGCTGAAAATGTTACCTCTAGAGTGTTAACAAGGTTTTTCCATATTCAGGCTGTGTGACCTAGTTTTTGACCCCAAATGACCCATATTCGAACTTGAGCTAGAAATCATCTTAACAACCTTTCTGACAAATTTCCAGGATATTTGGGCTGAAAATGTTACCTCTAGAGTGTTAACAAGGTTTTTCCATATTTGGGCTGTGTGACCTAGTTTTTGACCCCAGGTGACCCATATTAAAACTTGAGCTAGAAATCAACCAAACAACCTTTCTGGCAAATTGCCAGGATATTTGGACTGAAACAGTAGCCTCTAGAGCCTTAACAAGATTTTTCTATTTTTGGGTCATGTGACCTAGTTTTTCATCCGAGATGACCCATATTCGAACTCGTCCGAGTAATTACTGGGACAAACATCCTGACCAAGTTTCGTGACAATTGAGGCAAAAATGTGACCACTAGAGTGTTAACGAACTAATGTGGACGGACGACGGACATTCATCGATCCTAATAGCTCACCCTGAGCTAGCTCAGGTGAGCTTAAAATTGTTTCCGGTCTGCATAAACTGTTTTTCATTCTTTTTCGATTGTTTTCGGTCATTCTATGCACCCCTCTAAATTACATACACACTACCGTCCTCGGATACCGAACACCGGACTTGGCGTATAGCTGCAGGGCCTTATGGGAGAGGATATGACGTCAAAGCATCATTTGCATAGAATCGCCATTTTGGATTTTTTATTAGCAGGAGTAAAGCTCTTGTATCCGTGAAAAATCAGGCTCATCGGTGCCATTATAATCTTAAACTTGACATTTTAATTGTCTTTAGACTTCACCCAGTGGAACGGACCGGTGTAAGTTTATTTCTGACTCATTGGAAGGATGCATTTTAACAAAATATATTGCCCAACCTTCAGGTCGAAGGGTTCATCTAGGACGCTTTTTCAGAAAGAAAGTGCGTCGCTGAGTTTTTCGACTTTATATGAAGCCCATTAACCCTTGATGCATATTTCGGTTTTGCTACGGTCATTTATGTGTCTATGTTCTAGTTCAAATGCTTCCAAAGTATCTTTAAGATGGTCTATTTGTTTTGCTTTGTCGGTTACTATCGGGGGCTCTGACTCCCAGCTGAACGTTCGTTTTGTATTTTTAGATCGATGGTTTCTTTATGTCTAGAATCCTTTTGAATATTATTCTTTAGCACAAATCGTTTATCTCTTCTCTTACACTATTTCCATGGAAAGAGTGAATCTTTCAGTTCTAGAAAATTGATGTGTTGGCCTTTGCAGTTTCCAGACAGTATATATTATTATCTCTCCTAGATGTTGTATAAACAACTAATGCAAAGATATCTTTTTGCAAATCTGGCCATAGACAAGGGTTTTACACTAAATAACTATTCGGGAACACCAGCATCACAAAAGAAAGACTCCCTTTTGTCAAAAACTTAAAGCAGACTTCTTTATAAGAAATGACGGCCCGAAATGACTTTGTTCATTGAGGGTGGCATAGTGGTTGAGCAGTTAACGCTTCCGACTACCAGTCCAGAAGTCTTTGTGTTCGAATCCCTACTTGAAGATCTTTAGCACTGTAAATTTCATGATCCAGGGGTTCCACTAGCTCTTGAAAGTCAAGGGTCACAGATCCTTGGGCATGGAATTTGTCAGGAGACGGGGTTGCTTCCGGGTCAACTCACACCTTATTCATCCTGTACCCTAATTGGTCAACTTCCACGGTTCAAAAAGTCAAACTTGCACCATGTACAAAGCTTGTTGATATAACGTGAATCCTGGTATAAGCAGGTGGTTCTTGGCTCCCAAAAAGTCTGGGGTTGTCCAAAATCATATTAGACAGAAAATCATTGTCTGGATTCAAAAATAATGTTCGGTGACGTAAACAACACGGTGTTAATTCTACATTTTCAAGAAGACACTTTAAAAGCGTTTATTAACATAGAAGTGTTGAAACAGTGATTGGCTGATGTCAATAAGGTTTTCACAGCTTTGTTACTCACAAGCTGATCTCTTTATTTGTTTAACAATAAAGTTTAAAAAGAGTGTGAATTAAAATTTGTTTGCAGATCTTTGGTTGTTGTCTTACCTGAACTTCGATCAATCATTTACGAAACTATAATAACTTTTGCATGTCAGGCAAGTATAATACGAGTGATTAATTTAACAAACAAACAAGCTTTGGGGTCATTTTTGCTATCGGTACACACAGTTTTGGTATATTCTAACAGAGATAAATCTTAAAACATCATATAATGTGCTTAATGATTTAAGCAGTCTTTCACCGTATCATTTTCTGAAAACGAACACATAAAATGCACTTTACATTTTCTGAAAATGGACATACAGGAAATGTACTTTCGCTTTAGATAGCAAAGCTTTCTGTAAGATTTCCTATTTTATTTAGTTAATTCGTGATTTATTGACTAATTTAATTCCACAATGTCATTGTTTTCTACAATTTAACAATTTGTTTACTTATAAAAACATAGTGCCTGTCAAAAATTGATATGCTTAATTTAGTTGGGTGGGTGGGGTATACATATTACGGTCCAAGTTTACTAATATCGCTATGCAAGATGACAAAAGCCAAAGATCATACCACGTTATAAAATTTATGTTAATTTACAACGCAGTGAAAGTTCAAACCCCAACTACCACGTTTTAAAGAGGCTGCAGTGTATGGGGATAAATGCTTTATCACAAGTGAAATAGGCCAAGAGAAATTTTCATAAGTGCATTCAAGCTTAGACTTTAAACTTTGATATTATTTGGCACACTGAAACCCTTTGCAACAGTGTCACAGTTTGTTTGAAATACTACAGAATGATCATTAATACCACTCATAAAGACCTTTTTGGTGGGGGGATTTTTTCTGTCAAGGTTCGTCGACCATCTCTTGAAAATGTTAATTTTTTAGCTTCTATGATACCATGATGACGGTAACATACAAACCAATACACATGCAACTGTACAAAATGCAGATCGATCCTAAATGAGACAACAGAATAGGCTCTAAATTAGACATATCCCGGACATACCGGAAGTGTTTTTGTAAACAATTTGTCTTGCATGATTTCGAGGCTGTTTGAAAAGGTTATCTTGTATTTATTTGAGCATAAACATTTTAATTGCATCATAGAAGATGCTCTTTACTGTTTCTGTTGCGTCATTGACAGAATGAGTGTCAAAAACGCAGAAAACGTGCTCCCGCAGAAAGACTGAGATTGTACTTCATTATTGTTGTCACGTGCGAATAAATAACAATGGATTATACACTGTATAAACTGCAGCGAGCATGATACATTATCGGAAAATTACTGGCTGTTTGCTATCTGATTTGCCTACATAGGGAACTATATAAATGTTTGACACAAAGTAGGTAGAACACAGTTAAAAATTTGAAAGAAATGTGATGATTTAGTCAGATTGGCACAAGTAGGTGGAACAGAGTTAAATTGGGAAAAAATTGATGATGCATGGAAGCGATAAAGTTAATAATGCCCCAGATCACTGTGATGCTCAGGCTGAAAATTTCTCCTAGTCATTTTGTTGTCTGTTTGAAAATATCCGGATTAAAACCCATAGATACTTGTAAAATTGAATCCCTGATAAATGTTTGTAGTTTCCCACCCATCTTAGAGGTGAACTAGTTAGAAACCCAGAGGTAGCCTGTTAGTATTAGTGCTATACAGTGGGCAAGTAAAAGAACAAATGGGTCTATTCGTAAAATAGCTAGGATCTGGCACCAGCATCTGCATCTGTCTCTTCAACCAGTTTTGGCAGTTTCACCGGATATATCCTGGTGATCATATACACTGCGACCTCGTTATAACGCGGATCCCGGTATAACGCGGTTGGGTCTTGGCTCCCAAAAATTTCGGGATCGACCAAAATCGTATCTGTCAAAAAAAGCATTGTCCCTATACAAAACAAATGTTCGAAAACGTAAATAAACAACATGGCAGGTAGTTAATTGATCTTTGTCACTTGCGCGGTATCAAGCGTCTATAAACAAAGAAGTGTTAAAACAATTACGGCTTACTGATATTTTTCACGGCTCCGTTATTCACAAGCTGACCTCTTTGTTTGTTAAACAATAACTTCTAAATCGTGTGAATTAATATTTGTTTGCGCATCTTTGATTGCAGGCTTACCTGAACTTAAATAAATCAATTACAAAACTGTTATTATTTGTTTTAACAAAAAAGTACTTTCACTTTAGCCATCATTTTCGGAAAATGGATGTACTTTCGTTTTCAATAGCAAATATTTACGTAGGATTTCTCTTTTGTACATTTAATTTCTGGTTAATTAACTAATTTATTTTACATAGAATCATTATTTTCTACAATTTAACCTCTCGTTTCATAAAAACATGATGCGTGCTAAACATCAATATGCTTTAATTTGGTTAGGTGGGTGGGGTAGAGGATGTGCTGCGCTATGCAAGAAAACCAGCGGCCGATGATCAGACCGCGTTATAAAAAGAGTCTCACTTATAACGCGGTCTGACCAGTTGGACCCCGACTACCGCGTTATAACGGGGTTGCAGTGTAATTGCCTTTAACAAATGTTTTGGGTTTAATATTTGGGTCACCAATATTGATTTTGTACCAAATTTGTTGTATGGCTTCAGTCTTGGCTGTGTGCCTTTGCCTGTTCAGTATGTCTTTTACATGGTAGAACTTAAACAGAATGTCAAACAATATCTAAACGTTACTTTCTTTAAAAAAAATTACCCTAATATTTAATGAGAATGTTTTTACAGAAATCTAAATTATCTTTAAAAAGGTAGACTAGGGTTGAAACTAGTTCAATATGTATTATTTGATATTTTTTTAACATTGCAGGCATAACGGTTCGTTCATAGGGTACTTGGCACAAGTATCTCTGATGTATATCTTGACAAGATGTCCTCCTTCTCGGGGTTAGGCAATAAGGCCGACAAGAACAAGGGAAAGTTCACATCTATCAATATAAACAACATATATAAGGGCAAGAGCGTTGAACAGCAGAAGACTCCAGGTAAGTTGAAAGTTTTAATTCACTTAAAAAAACTTGTCTCCTCAAATAATAGATAAAATTTCAGGATGAAATTCATGCAAACTGATCTTAATTCTTAAATTAATTGACAAGGATTATGTTAGTACTTGGTGCTTTCAATATTAAGACTGGGTCAGAGGCAACATATCTAAATTTAGTAGTTCAGCTATACTTCTTCATTGAACTTCCAAGTTCCCCAAATTTTGTAGCAATCTCTTAATAGCACAATTTGAGTAGTGACTTAGTCTGTATCCTCTATGAACAGGGTCTCAGTAAGATTCTTCCCTACATTGGACTTTACTAAGCATTGTCTATCTTAGACTTAAGTGATAAGAGGCCTATTTCATTTTGGATCATTTTCACTCTTCAGTTGTTATCATTTTACTTCTTATTAATATAATTGATATTTAATTAGCTGCCTTTGTAAGTAATTTCATGATCTACTTGCAGTAACACGTCAACATGGTTTGCAAAGCTTGGGCAAAGTGGGCAGCGTACGGCGCATGCCGCCTCCGGCCAATTTACCAAGTCTGAAAAGTGAGAACAGCGGGAACGATCCAACTATAGCATTAGTTCCAACAGGCGGAGCAGGTAATCAAATAATCTTAATTAAAAACACAAGAGTGAGAAGTACTTGAGCAGAAAATTAAAGAATTATATGTGAAGGAATATAAATTTAGAAACTTACTAAGAAAATCACTGAGGTGGCTTTTCTGTTCAGCTTTGTATTGCAGATAGAAATATTCTTGCTTTGTAATCCTAGAAATTAAAATGTGTCATTAAGGTAAAAGATCACTAATTGCATCATTTTGTATTCAAGGATGGGGCAACAAGGAGAAAGAGGAGAAGGGAGGAACTGGCAGTCCGCAGCCAACGTCACAGCAGCAGCAGCAACAGCAGCAGCAGGTAACTACAGCGCAATCTCTGGGGCAAACAAACAAAGTAAGTTGTACATCTTATCCATCTGTGTTCATAGCCAAATTATCAATGTATTTTTACTTTATCTGGATCTCTTTATATTTATTAAATTTGTTACCTGTAACAGTTTCAAGTCAAAAGTACTTGTTGTTCTATAGTAGGCATATTGTCAAGTGACAGAATTTTAAGAAGTTATTTAGCTTTAATAATTTGTTTTACTTACAGCCTGTAACATCTGCGGCTGCAGTCGCTGGTTCACCAGCAGGGCCAGTACAAACACCAACATCACAGACACCAGTATCAGCAACAGCAGGCACACCTGTAACTCCGGGGGGCACAAACAGTACGGGGGCAACAGGTAATGTTGTTAATTGCTTCTTCTAGTAATTTTGGAGTGTTGTCCTCTGCAAACACAATGATTGCTGTAAAAGTGTGTTGTTTAAAAGTTGTTGCAGCACAAGAACATGTGAATATGGGAATTTTAAATGTCCATTACTTAGACCAAATCAAATTTTCTTTTCAATCTGGAATTGTAATGGGTGTCTTCTTAGAAGGAAAAATACGACATACTGCATCAAATGTGACCATGATTATTGTGTTGAATATTCGAGTTTAACAAAAGAATTAATAAATTATATTTTGCCTTTTCAAAAATGAAAAGTACGTTTTCCACAGATCAAAGAGCTTTGTAATTTTCCAGAAGTCTCTGAGAAAGAGGCTGTAAATAGGTTGTACATGAGTAAGCACGCCTATTTTGAATTATAGTTGAAATAACTTTACTTCAAATATGGTTCGCACAGGCCTTGAAAAGTACTTGAATTTGAGTCAAGTGCTTGAAAAGTACTTGAATTCTGTGCTGGCAAAAAGTCCTTGAAAAGTACTTGAATTTGAAAATGAAACTAGTGAATTTCTTTAAAAGTCATAGAATTTGTATGTTTGCGTAAAAAACGTCCAAAATAATTGTATCACGCCTTAAAATGACGAGAAAACAGTCTATACATATCAGTCCATCGAACATGCTCACGTGTGATGTATCAACTACGTACCGGATTCGGGAATTTAGACACGCTTGCTCCCGGAGTGATTTCACTTTACCAAAAGTCATGGTCGCGGAAAATTTGTGAAAATGCATTTTCTCATCGACATTGCTCACGAATGATAGTGATAAAGCATGGGTAAAGGAATTTAAGGGGAACAAACACAAGTGTACTTGCGTTGTGTTGAATAAACTTATAGACATAGCGCATTATGGGTGAAAATGAATTGAAGAGTCATCAACGAGAAAAAAAGCATTCATTAACATGATAAACAAACTCTGACAAATAAACGTTCCAATGAGTCAATGCAGTTGTTCCTCATGACAAAAAATCCAGATTTGAGTAAGTAAATATTGCGATTTTCAAGACAACATGTATTTTGCTTGATATTAATTTGAATAACCAAGATACATATTACATTGTCTTCCAAATATGATTTAAGGCAACATTTGACTATGTATCCCGACATGAAGTCGGATTTTTCGCATCATTTTAGTCCTTGAAAATTAGAAAAAAGTCCTTGAAAAGTCCTTGAAAAGTACTTGAATTTTGTCTTAGAACTTCTGTATGAACCATGTGGACCAATGATGTGCAACGTAATAAATCGAAACAAGTACAAAAAGACCACCCAGGTCAATCTAAGGAAAAACAAAAACATTCACTCGTTTTTTCTGCAGCAGTATTTCAAACAGGGAAATACTCCAGGGCTATTGTAAAGTTTTAGAAGCCAGTTTTAAACTGTATTTCCCTGTTACAATTAAGAAAATTCAGTCTGGTCTTAGTAATGGACCTTTTAAGTATTTATGGAAAACAAATAATGCTCTCAAAGAGATGAAATTGTTTGCGTTTGTGAAAGCGTATTATGGGCAATTTTACAATACATTATTCAGGATAAAAGTTCGGAAACCTTAATTTTACATTTCTCTGAAAGCAGGTCTAACTGTATTAAGTACGTCAGTATTTTTGGAATTTTACTGTGGGTCACACTTGCAATTAATTAATAAATTCATTTGAAAAAAAAGCCTTTATCTTCATTTCACATATTTATAAATCTGTCTTGAGCAAGAACTTTAAATCGTAACAGAAAGTTTAATTTATGGAATTGTTGCATTTTAGGTGGAGTCAAGTCATGGAGCAGCGTAACCATGGGAGAACCAGTGAAAAACATTGTGGGGCACAAGTCACCATACTTTCAAGAAGAATTTCCAACATTAGCTTCAAGTGGAACAGAAGGTACAGACAAATCAAAAGATTCAGCAGACAAAAAAGAAGGCGAGACAGTAAAGGAGCAGCAATATGGACCAGGGCCAAGTTTGCGACCACAAAGTATGTTTGCTTTTATTTGTTCATTTCATTTCTTGCAATTCCAGATATTTTGGCCATATAGAAAGTGAGATCGAGATCAGTACTTGACCAGCAGTGGATTTCTGCTGCATGGAAACAAATTAAGAAATTTAGTTGTAGTACTTCTTCATTTTTACTTGACCTCTTCTAATGCAATGACCTGTATTGATTTTGGTCAGAATTAACATTTGCAGTCTGTTTTGCAAGATTTAACACACTAACAAATTATAAGGTGAAAGTTAAAAAGCAGTAACTTTATTACAATTTAGTGTGAAAGAGGGGAATAGTCACTGGCAAATTATACTTTATTGAATAGTCAGTTCACTATAGTAAACAAAATTTACTACTTTCAAAATTTCTGTATTATGATCGAGTTTGTAAGACATTTTCTAGTGAAATAGTCACTAGCTGTACTGATGGTATTTTACATATTTCCATTGAAAATGATAACACAAAAAAATTAAGATAAAAGCTATTTTGTAGATGTAGGGAATTGGAAGGAAGGAGGAGGTCGTGGCGCCATGCAACAGCCCTCGCCCAGCAAAGATGCACAATCTGGGCAATCGTCTGGCCAGGAAAACCAGACAGAAACACAGCAGAATGGCCCCCCGATGTCCGGTGGAAGTGGTGCCGCTGGAGACTCCCCACTCATGCCTCAGATGCCTCCTGCCACTGCGGCGGGGATGCCTCTGAGGCCTGGGGGTGCCCAGGGCCAGGGTGGACCTATGATGGGTCCACCACCATACGGCATGCCACCAGGATACAGAGGGATGATGCCACCTTATCATGTAAGTTACAATTTTGTATGAGTAGGCTCATCTACTGTTTAGTGAACCATTGAGCTCCTATTTGAAAAGAAATGACTTTGTAGTCTGAGAAATTTTAGATCATGGTTATATTTAGAAGGTAACTCGAGTACTGGGAAATAATGTCATTCTCATTAAAAAATATGTTGCTATTCTTATTTGTGAATGAGCAAAGTTTAAGATGGATTTTAAAACATTGTCTAATATTAATGGGTTTAGTGTATTTGGAGAAAATGCTAGATGATGACTGACTTTATCTGACATTTCTGGTGAAATAGTCACTCGCCGTACTGATGGCATTTTACATATTGTTGGAAAACTACAGTTGACCTGTCGTCAAATTTTGTATTACTAGATATTTTCTGCAGGCAAATGCTAAGTGATTACTTGGTTTTTCAGCCATTTCTAGTGAAATAACCGCTTGCCTAACAGATGGAATTCTACATGTTGTTGTAAGGAATGTTTATCAGCTCAAAATCTGATCACTTTTATAAAGGAAATCAATAAGTGACACAATGTCCAATTCTGTATAACTAGATATTTTCTGCAGGAAAAATACTATATGATGACTGGGTTATTCAGACATTTCTGGTGAAATAATCACTCGCTGTACTAATGGCATTTTACATGTTGTAAGAGTTGGTTCAAAACCTGGTGCATTTTATTAAGGAAGACAACAGTTGACACATTGTCCAATTCTGTATTACTAGATATTTTTTCTGCAGGAAAAATGCTATATGATGACTGGGTTATTCAGACATTTCTGGTGAAACAATCACTCGCCGTACTGATGGCATTTTACATGTTGCAAGAGTTAGTTCAAAACCTGGTGCATTTTATTAAGGAAGACAACAGTTGACACATTGTCCAATTCTGTATTACTAGATATTTTCTGCAGGAAAAATGCTATATGATGACTGAGTTATTCAGACATTTCTGGTGAAATAATCACTCGCCGTACTGAGAGCATTTTACATGTTGCAAGAGTTAGTTCAAAACGTGGTGCATTTTATTAAGGAAAGCAATGAGTGACACATTGTCCAATTCTGTATTACTAGATATTTTCTGCAGGAAAAATGCTATATGATGACTGGGTTAATCAGACATTTCTGGTGAAATAATCACTCGCCGTACTGAGAGCATTTTACATGTTGTAAGTTAGTTCAAAACCTGGTGCATTTTATTAAGGGAGACAACAGTTGACACATTGTCCAATTCTGTATTACTAGATATTTTCTGCAGGAAAAATGCTATATGATGACTGAGTTATTCAGACATTTCTGGTGAAATAATCACTCGCCGTACTGATGGCATTTTACATGTTGCAAGAGTTAGTTCAAAACCTGGTGCATTTTGTTAAGGAAAGCAATGAGTGACACATTGTCCAATTCTGTATTACTAGATATTTTCTGCAGGAAAAATGCTATATGATGACTGAGTTATTCATACATTTCTGGTGAAATAATCACTCGCCGTACTGAGAGCATTTTACATGTTGCAAGAGTTAGTTCAAAACCTGGTGCATTTTGTTAAGGAAAGCAGTTGACACATTGTCCAATTCTGTATTACTAGATATTTTCTGCAGGAAAAATGCTATATGATGACTGGGTTATTCAGACATTTCTGGTGAAATAATCACTCGCCGTACTGAGAGCATTTTACATGTTGCAAGAGTTAGTTCAAAACCTGGTGCATTTTGTTAAGGAAGACAACAGTTGACACATTGTCCAATTCTGTATTACTAGATATTTTCTGCAGGAAAAATGCTATATGATGACTGGGTTATTCAGACATTTCTGGTGAAATAATCACTCGCCGTACTGATGGCATTTTACATGTTGCAAGAGTTAGTTCAAAACCTGGTGCATTTTATTAAGGAAAGCAGTTGACACATTGTCCAATTCTGTATTACTAGATATTTTCTGCAGGAAAAATGCTATATGATGACTGGGTTATTCAGACATTTCTGGTGAAATAATCACTCGCCGTACTGAGAGCATTTTACATGTTGTAAGTTAGTTCAAAACCTGGTGCATTTTATTAAGGGAGACAACAGTTGACACATTGTCCAATTCTGTATTACTAGATATTTTCTGCAGGAAAAATGCTATATGATGACTGGGCTATTCAGACATTTCTGGTGAAACAATCACTCGCCGTACTGATAGCATTTTACATGTTGTAAGAGTTGGTTCAAAACCTGGTGCATTTTATGATCTCACCTGGCTATGCCAGGGTGAGCTTTTCTAATTGATGATTGTCCGTCTGTCAGGGCATGATTTAGCACTGGACCGTTGGCCCGGGTCCAGTTAAAAAGCCCACGGTCCAACTGACCGTCTAGTAAGCTGGTCCGCCGGTCCAGATCAAAAATGAGATGACAATGTTACAAATCTTTGTTTGTCAGTGGTTTATAGAACGAGTTAGTTTTCTAATTTGTCAACTACATCCATCTATAACCAATTGAAATCGCGTTTTATACACCTCCAATCGCGCCAAATAGCGTGACCTAGAGCTTGGAGTTGGATTGACAATATCGCGGCACTTCGCGAGGGAAAATAAAATCGCCGTACGCCGTGTGATTTTTCAGGTAGATGAACGGGATTACGTGATATTAAATTTAAATTCTTTTTGGTAGATATTTGTAAACACGCGTTTTTTTTTTGTCTTTTATACGATTTAAATTGAAAATCATAGGCCGACCGACGAGCATTTGTGTAGCGTTTTCAATATTGTGTATCAACAAAAAAACCCACTTACTAATAACAGTATCTAATCCAAAGTAAATTTTTTATAATCCAAAGTCAACAAATACATGTCTTAAACTGTCAAAATATGTCTTTTAAATGCCACGTGCTTCACTAAGATCAAAGAAACCTGACTAGCGCCGATTAGCGTCGGCGACCTTCTTTGATCTTGTGACACAAATACATGTCTTAAACTGTCAAAATATGTCTTTTAAATGCCACGTGCTTCACTAAGATCAAAGAAACCTGACTAGCGCCGATTAGCGTCGGCGACCTTCTTTGATCTTGTGACACGTGCGGCTTTATCTCTATTATTAACTGAAGTTTGCAGTAAAAATCACTTTATTCGGCAAAGGTTATTCATTAATATAAATATAAGAAAATTGTTCCTGAAAAAGAGCCCATTGAATGATAAACGAAAATCGGGCACGCAGAAGCGCGACGATTTTGTAACAAACAACAAGTTGCTCCGGTAGTTTTGTTTTGAATAAACAACATTCGGAACTTTTTAATTGTTAGAGAAATAATTTTTCACGTTCATCAATCAGTCGTTTCACATAGCTTGGACTTGCAAACAATTTCAAAATTGAAAGAGTTAATTTTGTCATCCTTTATGACAGGCCATTTTCACACCTACGAGTGACATATGCGAAGTGGAAAATAAACATTGACCAATTGCGGCGGATATTTCACGGAAATAAATATTTCAAATCTACATTGAGGCAGGGTCCGTATATTCCGTAATATACGGACCCTGATTGAGGTTCAGATATAAAAATCACTTTTGAAACGATGATATCAAAAACGTAATAGTATAGCAGCGATTCGCAACGAACATACCGCGGTGGCGATATGTGAATCAATCCTTGGGAATCAAAGAATCTACTTTTACAGGTGTATTTTTTCAAAATTTTAATTTTATGATGTAATAAAAAAAGTCACTCAGAAATACATAGCGAAACGCGATAGTCTCGTGATCGATATTTTCGCTCATAACTCCACTCGAAGTCATGTTATTTTGAAGTCACGTTATTTATTTGTTTTACATTTCTTTGCATAGTCAATTTATAGTATTTATTAGTGCAAATATTTTGGTCCAGGTCAGTAAACCTCGGTCCAATTGAAGTCTAGATGAGGTGGTCCGAAGGTCCAATTAAGTTTTCAGTCCTAAGTCGAGCCCTGTCTGTCGTCCGTCAACATTTTGATTCAAATGACATCTCCTCTGAAACCACTAGGCCAATGTTGATAAAACTATGCAGGAATGTTCCTTGCATGAAGCTCTACCAAAATTGTTCAAAGAATTCCATTCCATGCAGAACTCTGGTAGCTATGGCAACAAATAGGAAAAACTTAAAAAATCTTCTTCTCTGAAACCACAAGGCCTAGAGCTTAGATATTTGGCATGTAGCATTGTCTAGTGGACCTCTACCAAGATTGTTCAAATTATGACCCCCGGATCAAAATTGACGCCGCGCGGGGTGTCGCTTAGTTTTACATAGGCTTATATAGGAAAAACTTTAAAAATCTTCTTCTCTGAAACCACAAGGCCTAGAGCTTAGATATTTGGCATGTAGCATTGCCTAGTAGATCTCTTCAAAGTTTGTACAAATTATGCCCCTGGGGTCAAAATTGACCTTGCCCGGGGGGGGGGGGGTGGGGGTCACTTGTTTTATAAGGACGTATATAGGAAAACCTATTGTATATAACATTATCTAGTGATCTTCCACACATCTTGGCCCTCTTGTTAAGGAAAGCAATGGGTGACACATTGTCCAATTCTGTAGTACTAGATATTTTCTGCAGGAAAGATGCTATATGATGACTGGGTTATTCAGACATTTCTGGTGAAATAATCACTCGCCGTACTGATGGCATTTTACATGTTGCAAGAGTTAGTTCAAAACCTGGTGCATTTTGTTAAGGAAGACAACAGTTGACACATTGTCCAATTTTGTAGTACTAGATATTTTCTGCAGGAAAGATGCTATATGATGACTGGGTTATTCAGACATTTCTGGTGAAATAATCACTCGCCGTACTGATGGCATTTTACATGTTGCAAGAGTTAGTTCAAAACCTGGTGCATTTTGTTAAGGAAAGCAGTTGACACATTGTCCAATTCTGTATTACTAGATATTTTCTGCAGGAAAAATGCTATATGATGACTGGGTTATTCAGACATTTCTGGTGAAATAATCACTCGCCGTACTGATGGCATTTTACATGTTGCAAGAGTTAGTTCAAAACCTGGTGCATTTTATTAAGGAAAGCAATGAGTGACACATTGTCCAATTCTGTATTACTAGATATTTTCTGCAGGAAAAATGCTATATGATGACTGAGTTATTCATACATTTCTGGTGAAATAATCACCGTCTGGCATCGTTGTGGCATTTTACATGTTGCAAGAGTTAGTTCAAAACCTGGTGCATTTTGTTAAGGAAAGCAATGAGTGACACATTGTCCAATTCTGTATTACTAGATATTTTCTGCAGGAAAAATGCTATATGATGACTGAGTTATTCAGACATTTCTGGTGAAATAATCACTCGCCGTACTGATGGCATTTTACATGTTGTTGTATGAAATATATGTTCAAAATCTGATGAATTTCTTTAAGGAAAACAACAGTTGACACGTCCAGTTTTGTATTATGAATTTTTTTGCAGGAAAAATACTATATGATGACTGGGTTAATCAGACATTTCTGGTGAAATAATCACTCGCCGTACTGATGGCATTTTACATGTTGCAAGAGTTAGTTCAAAACCTGGTGCATTTTATTTAGGAAGACAACAGTTGACACACTGTCCAGTTTTACTAGATATTTTCTGCAGGAAAAATGCTATATGATGACTGGGTTATTCAGACATTTCTGGTGAAATAATCACTCGCCGTACTGATGGCATTTTACCTTGTAACCAATAATTTAAATTACTTAAATGCAAATGAAAGTTTTAAGGTACGTTACTAACACATGGTATATATCAAGTTATGAATAGGTCAAGAATCGTTCCTTACATTACAGATGTATAGAGGGTTTCCACCATACCCACCACCAAATTTCCAGGGGATGCCACCCAGACCTCCATATCCATATGATGGAAGGTAAGATTCTTATAATTTACAGGTAAAGTTTGTGTAGTTAAATCTGTTAAATACATCTTATATTCTTGACTCTATGAACAAATTAGATAAATGGCTGGCTCGAAAACAGTTGGTGTCCAGTTAACACTTTTGTTCTAACTGAATATTTTTTATGGGATCATAACCAAACCTCAGCAAAATGTTAATCGGCATAAGATACTGGCCAGTTTGCAACTGGTAGTCAATAAATGTTCACTTAATACCCCTTTAAAGCAATAGCATCCTTATTGAGTGATGGACAAGTTTGGTCGAGAAATGTATGATTAAGGGTTGAAAATGCATTGAACAAGATTATTTCATGATGATAATTTAGGTTTGCACGACACCCTCCACCTCACATGCCACCACAGCGTCCGAGTGGAGAGAAGCCCGAGGACGATGATGAGAAGAGGGATGACTACAAACGGCCAGCTATTATCTCTGATAAAGATCTGAAGGACTTTGATGAAATCCTACACCTTGACAACAATGGTGGTTGGGCCAGTGCGCAGGGGGAGATAGACTACAGGTATAGACTGCATGTTCATGGCTTGATAAAAAGATATGTAAAGCGAATTAAAAAAAAAATTCACATCTTTAGTTTAAATATTGCAGTATTGTTGCATTGATTATAACTTTTGCTGGAGAAGTAAGTACTTGTTTTGTATTGTAGATCATGATTATACTGATTATTTTGCACAAGATCACTGTTTAGAGCAGTAACAAGTACTATTCAAGTTGAAAGAGAAATCTAGATTAGAAATTTAGTACCGAAACTACAAATTGAAGAAAAAAGCAGTGGGAATAGTGTAACCTGAAATTACAGATACATGTCCTATTTACATTAACCTTTTCTTTTTGAATTTTCAGTGAAAAGCTTGTGTTCAGTGATGAGGAGGATGAGAATGGAGAGCCAGGAAAACGAAGGTAATCAATGTCTGGTTGTTTTATGAGAGAGATTTTGAAGTTCGCCCATCAGTTTAATGTTCAACCTTCTGCACTAGGCCTGACTTGTTTAAGTGGCAGATCATTAGGGGATTACTCCAGACTTCTCTCACTAGTGACTAGTTTGCTGACAACTGTCCTAAGCAAGTAGATGACTGATGAGGGGAACCTATTTTCAGTACTCATTGGACTCCCATGACTGTTTCAAATGAAGTAATTATTAAATAGTAAGATAATGTTAAGTCAGCAGACTAATTTTTTTCAAAGGTCATGAAATCCATACATTGAATACAATTTTACCTCACCTGATGTGTGCTATTGTGATTGACTGATGTCTGTTTACTGTTCGTTCACGCTTGTTTCATGTAGCAACATCACATTCAGAACAAATATTTCTTGACTTTGAAAGGTTGTTTAACAGCAATGGCTGCAAGCTAACATAAAAGTATGAATTCGTAAACCTGTAGACAATTACTTCATCAGATATTTTTATTGACTACAGCAGAAAGATGAAAGTGGAGAGAGCCCAGCTTGAACAAGAGGATAAAGACGGTGTAGAGGAGAAGAAAGAGAAGAGAAAGGCAAGTGATAGCGTAGAGAATGAAGAAGGCAGTAATACTGAGGATGGGTACAAGGTAAAGAGCAGCAACTGTCCACAGCAGCTATCCTCTTGCTATGTAGCACTTGACCTGTCCTAGCCATACTTCTGTTGTTCGGATAGGAAGTCTCTAAGTATTGGTAGTTCCTCGTAGTTAGTGCTCCTATCTGGCCATATGCACCAGTCTTTGCAACTTATCCCTCAGTCTTCAGAAAGTCTTTTGAGTGCAAGGGTGTGGTCAAACACTTCACCAGAGACAATGTCAAGGTGTTCTCTTTCTTGGGGCTAAGTTTACCTGAAAGTCAGTCACCTATGCAAAAAGGCACATCCAATAATTTTCCCTCACCTCGGGGGGAGACATATTATTTTTGTCCTGTCCGTCAGTCGTCAGGCAGTCCGTCGCCATTCTTCTTCTGGACAAGTAATTACGAGTCCTTTTGACCTACAGCTCTCAAACTTCATAGGATGAATGGTCTTATTGAGCAGATGATCCCTATTGTTTTTGGGGGTCAGTAGTTCAAAGGTCAAGGTCAAAGTGGCCGTTGGTCAATTTCGTATCCGGATGATAACAAAGTTCCTTTTGACCTTGAGCCCTGCAAACTTCATAGGATGATTGGTCTTATAGAGCTGATGATCCCTATTGTTTTTGGGGTCAGTAGGTCAAGGTCAAGGTCTGACTACGTTGGTCAATTTCGTCTCCGGATGATTAACTAGAAAAACTTTCTACGACCTCAAACTTCATAGGATGATTGGTCTTATAGAGCAGATGATCCCTATTGTTTTTGGGGTCAGTAGGTCAGAGGTTAGGACATATGACCGTTGGTCAATTTCTCATTTCAGGATGAGTAACTAGAGTTCCTTTTGACCTACAAGCTCTAAACTGGGGAGTCCGTCAGTCCATCCGCCCATTCTAAGTTTCCGGACCATAACTAGAGTTCCTTTTGACCTACAGCTCTCAAACTTCATAGGATGAATGGCTTATTGAGCGATGATCCCTATTGCTTTTGGGGTCAGTAGTTCAAAGGTCAAGGTCACAGTGACCGTTGGTCAATTTCGTTTCCGGATGATAACTAGAGTTCCTTTTGACCTACAGCCCTCAAAGTTCATAGGATGATTGGTCTTATAGAGCTTATGATCCCTACTTGTTTTTGGGGTCAGTAGGTCAAAGGTCAAGGTCAACTGACCGTTGTCATTTCTATCGGATGATAACTAGAGTTCCTTAGACCTACAGACCTCAAACTTCATAGGTTGGTCTTATTGAGCAGATGATCCCTATTGTTTTTGGGGTCAGTAGTTCAAAGGTCAAGGTCACAGTGAGCGTTGGTCAATTTCTGTTATAATTTGGGGTCACTAACTCAATAGGTCAAGGCCATTAGGGGGAGACAAGTTTTTTTGTGAAAAACAATCTCTAGTTCTTTCCTATCATTTCTTGTTTTGTAGACAAGAGGGCAGTGTTTTTTCTGGTACAAGTAATTCTGATTGACCCGAATATCACATGCAGATGAAGATGTTTCAGAAAGTGACTACTCTAGCTGGGGAAAGGGGGTGTTTGTATTCTAGCCTTGGAAAAAGGGGGTGCTTTGTAATTGTCCAACACCAAACTTTCTTAACTGTTGAGTGCATTTAATTGTTAAAGAGTAATGATTCAGTTAGTCTTGGTAACAATCTGTAGGTATAATTGCAGTCTCCCTTTTTGAGCAAGTTTAACAGGAAAAATTTCTGCTCACGCATTCAAAAGTTACTATGCATTTGGCAGTTTCTTTGTTTTTGGGATATATTAGATGTTGGAATATTTTCTTTCTAGTTAAAATAAGTATGGAGCAGTAAAGTTTTTGTAGCAAGCACTGCATAAGCCCTGCTAATGACCCCTTGATATTCCTTTTTAATCATAAACTCCGGTATGATTCAGCATTCTTTGTTTTACCCCTAAAAAACCACTATAAATTCAAATTATTTTTTTACTGGTTCTAGTTTTGTTAAGTTTGTTAAAAAAAAGTTGGAAGATTGTGTTACTGTAAGCCTTACCCAGCTGGTGATATTAGTTTCTTTGAGCAACTTTCTTGATTTGTCACTTAGAAGATTGCTAGTTAACGAGGCTTGTGTGCCCGTTAACGTCAAAGTTTTGTTTTATTGGCCAAGTACTAGAAGAAACTCTGCATGCCGTCTCACTTTGAAATGATATTTTAAACAAACACCAGAGCATTTTGATTAAACAACATTCTTTGATGTTACGTATGGGAAAGGGACCACATTGTTGATAATTCAAATTATTTTTTTACGGTCACTAGTAGCACTATCGTCTTACAAGAGGGTTGGAAGATTAGTTTTACTGGTAAGACTCTACCCCATCTGGTATGCAAGAACAAATGATCTTGCATTGACAACAAGTATCAGTGCATTCTTGATCATGATCTTCACTGTTCCCTAGTTCTGAATTCCCATTTGCCCTGTAATGATCTTGTCTGAATTGAAAGATGAACAAAACTATCTGTTACATTTAGCCGGGCACAGTTTCAGCTCATGTGTATGATCTAGGAATTTAGTATGGATTGTAGGGTCAGACAGTTGGATAAAACCATAGCTGCTCTTTATACTGACACCTCACTTCACTTACCTGTGCATGAGTTATAGTACATGCATGCTTTTTGTGTTCTCTGGTGTGGTTCCTTTGTTCATGTGTTTTATTGCATACTATTGAGTTAAATGATCGTTGTAGTGTTTGCATGTTGATTTACCTGTACAAGTAGTGTTTGCATGTTGATTTACCTGTACATATACACTGACTATAACTTGTATTTATTTTAGTCAAATCAATGTACCATCTTGAACACTGCTTGACCTTTGTATACACAGTTTTTTTCTGTTCACATTATGTGAATACAGTCGTGTATTTTATTTCATGTTTTTGTGTAATTTAGTTTTCATCTGTTTCCCTAGCATGTTTTTACAAGTATTTTCTTTTCTAACCGCAGTACCAGAATATAATTTTTATGTTATGTATTTTCCCAAGTGTATTCCTTTTATTCTTTTGATTCATATTTTGGAATTGCACCGAACAATCACTTACCATGCATGTTTAGCAGTTTGTTTAATATTGTGTGAATACAGGTAATTACAACTGTTACTGCTAGTAGACTGCAACAAGTTTAAAAATATCCATGATAGTATTGGAGTAATCATTTTATTCACCATATTTAAAAATAAAGAATAAGATTCTTTTAAGAAGCATTTAATAGGCATTTTCAGTTGTCTTAAATCGCAAAAAAAAGAGAGATAAATTTGCTATGAAAAGTTTGGTTTGATTAAGATAACATCTCAATACTATTACGGTAAAATTCTATTTGTAGTTTGTCAAAAGGATTCTTGTTTTAACTTGAAAGAAAACATTATCAGATTTGAATACTAAAATTTTCTACTAAACCAGGTACAATTTCAGTGTTTAAACATGCAAGATACTGACAAGGGATGTTAAAATATTGAGTCATATTGTTTGTGATAGATGCCATTGGCTATACAAGTAAATGTTCAATCAAGTTTGATAAATATAACCTGTACATTCCATCTGTTGAATGAATAGGTTAGTGAAGGACAGTCTCCAGGGCCAAGAGAAGCTTGGGGCCCAGCAGGCCCCATGCATCCACAGTTCAGGGGTAGACCACCACACCCAGGAATGGATGGAGTAAGTTATTCTTATTTTGTGCAAATTAAAATCTGTAGCATTGATATTGACTAAATGAGAGGCATGTCTTTGGTCTGTTAGGCAAGCATTTTTATCCCAAGCAAGTAATATTTAAGTAAATATTGTCAGAAATGCCTCGAGTAGGAATGATTTTATGTTTTTAAGTGTAATAGGAATGAAATTATATTAAATGCTATACTTGTGTATTTTAGCGTGGAGGCTGGCAGATGCCACCATTTGACTTTATGGGACCAAGAGGACCTTATCCACCTCCTTACCGGATGGGAATACCACCGCAAGGTCCACCACAACCAGGACAGGTACTGTAAACTAATAATAATAATTAAACGTACTCCTTTGTTAGTCCTTTACTAAACTTCTCTACTTTATTGCATTAATAATCATAATATCGGCAGATTTATATGTAATTTTTAACATCTCTGTTGAAAAAGGTAGACACTTGCTTAACAAGCAAAACTTAACAACACTCCCATCTAGATTTAATTGTTGTGATGAATGTTGCAACTTCAATGAGATTTAATCCAATATTTGTGACTCGCAGTTCAGTAGTGAGGATGGTCATCAACAGATTTAACACAATGTAAATAAAACTTTGCGTAAACTTGAAACTAGAAAATCTATTTATGCAGAGGCCTCCATTTCCTGGTCATCCTCCACCCCAGCAAGGTGGAACAAGTCCGAGCAAGAAGGGAGATGACGACGACGAGATGTGGAGACAGAAGCGGCAGGAGAGGAACCAGGAGTTCTCGACTGCAATAGAGAGAGCAAGACAGAGACGAGAGGAAGAAGAGAAGAAAATGGAAATGGATCGAAAGAAAGCTGCACAGGAGAAACTGAAAGCACTAGATGAAAGAACGAAGAAGAAGGATGAAAATAAGGTAAAATGCTAACTAGATATGCCAATAGTGTTATTTCATCAAAGAAAGCCTGAATCATCTGGCGATGATACTGTTTAAAGTATTTAACCAAGGCAAAGATTTTAATGTAAATTTTGGTTAAAAAATAATTTTGTCAGGCTTTGATTGTGCTTGTGCCAATCTTAAAAATGTTCGTTTATGCTAGTTACTCTTGAAACTGATAATTAAGTTATGTCTGATTTGCTGTGTTTAACAGTAAATTATGTATATTGCAGTCTGAAACGGAGGGAGATGATGTTGATATAGACAGTAAAGTTGAGACACGGTCAACTAGAACAAGCGAAAGTGAGAGTGATAAAGGTGATAGACCACTGTCCAGGGATGGACAAAAATATCCACAGGTACTTGTTTTAACTGAAAATTAGATACAAATTTTTTCAGTATTATACCGTTGTAATTGGGTTTCCCAAGGTCCAGCTGTTCAGATCATTG
The DNA here is from genome assembly GCA_022818135.1 of Saxidomus purpurata. NCBI lineage: Eukaryota > Metazoa > Mollusca > Bivalvia > Venerida > Veneridae > Saxidomus > Saxidomus purpurata. The sequence goes on along the minus strand of JAFMSR010000006.1, from coordinate 50,128,044 downwards.
TAACCAACTGATACATGTCTCACTTTTTGTCAAACTCTTTCGTTAAGAAGCTAACTTTGAAAAGTCCCATGTTTGTGCCGCAAGTTTTGTTACAGTTAGAGAATTCAAAATAGTACTGTGACAAGAATTGTTGCATGTGTGCTTATAATACAGTGAAATGATGCGTACTTCTCATTGTAATTTCAGGGTTCACATGGTAAAAATTACTCGAGAGTGCCGCCACGGTTCCAGAAGCAGCACTCTGGTGGAGAACAGCCACATTCTCCACAATCATCACAGCCCGGTCCTACATCACCACAGCCAATGCCAGCCCAGATGAGACCAGGCCAGGGTCCACCTTCACCATGGGGACCTTATCCTTGGGGAGCAATGCCCCCACACCATTTCATGGGCTATGGTCCAAGACCACCCATGGATATGCAAGGTAAATTTGTATGATTATTTTTGTACTTGCATGTCATGATAACTGTAAGAAGTTTTTTGGAAGAATGGTTTTCCTTGCTCACAGTCGCAACTCTGCTCCAAAAAAAAATGTGTGATGCATTTCAGTCAAGAACTAAAATTTAAAGTACATGTTTTAACTGCATCATATCAAATTTGAAACTAGTAAAAGAAAAAATCAGTGGACTTGTTTAAAGAATCCTTAGACGTCTTGCAGTAATGGAATGAATTATTTTAGGTATGCCAATGTACCCAGGTGTGAGGCGGAATCGTACTGACAGCCATGGATCTGGGACAGAGAGCCAGGATGAGATTAGAGAGGAAGCAAGAAGACAGGCTTACCATCCACACTTTGAAGATATGAGGAGACAGCAGCAGTTCATGGATCAGAGAATGTATCCAGACTACGAGAAAGCAGAGGATTACAGAAGGTAAGAAATATATTTTTTGCGCACAACTTCTATTAAATGGGTGATTTTATATTGTAGTTTTTCGCAAAATTGTATGTAGGTTCTGTTTTGTGTTTAAAATTTTGTTATGTTTTAAACGCAAGACTGCATACTGCTGCTCAAGCTGATCAGGTATGGGTTAAGATGTTGATTCTTCAAGCATTATGCAACACAATACAGCAATCGTTTATTTGGCCTTAAGTCAAAAATGCATTTAATACTGCAACAGACATTTGTGAAAATAAGTTGCCTGCTTTTTAAAAGATTGGCCTGCTTCAAGCATCCTATGTAATACTATTTTGATGGATAATTTTATGTTATAAATTGAATTTAACACAACTTGGGACTGAATTACAGAGAGGTCACCAACAACAAGAGCATGGAATATTACCTACATAACAGTGGGCAGTATGAGGACATCTCTGATCAGGAGAATGAGAATGATTTTGCTGAGCCGGAGCCCAAGCCACCCGTGGTGCAGAAAGATCCATTTGAAGAGAGCTCTGACAAGGATGAGAGACGGACCCCGTCTGATAAAGGGGAGAGACATGTTGAACAGGAAACCAGGACTCAGCCTGATGTGAAAGAAAGGTATAGTTTAATTAAGAGATTTGGTGTCCGATTCATCTGACTTGATGCTTAATTGGCCCTGTGCATTTTTTCCAAGTTCGAGGAAGACACCCTAGCACCTCAATTTGGGAACATTTAAGTGATAATTAGCTGAATGGGTCACTGAAATCCTGGTGTAAAGTCAGTTTGGGGAAAACTGCATGATTTTAAAGAAATTTTAGTTGGGGAAGACGTCCTGATCCAGCCTCTTGATATAGAAGATAAAAATGGCCTGTGGCGGTCTTAATTATTGAAAGGTTTAGGTTGAAATAGTATACAAATATGACAGAAAATCTTGTTCAAAATTGTATGTTACTTTTTCAGTTTAATTCATTTTAAAAGCATAAATAGCAGCATAATTGTGAATTTCACAAAGTATAACTTAAAAGATGTAGATCAAAAGTCTTGTAAAAGTAGTAAACGTTGAGTTTAATTTTCCATCTTTCTATGATACCAAGTCTATTGAAATGTTTATTTATTCTTAGAGATGAAAAGAAGTTTGAGGAGAAAGAATCAAGAGAAGATAAGTTTGATAACAGACATAAGGATAGGGATGTTCAAAGAGATAAAGGTAGAGACAGGAGGACTGACAGACAGACGTCTAGAGATAGTGATAAAGATAGATCTGACAAGAGAGACATTCAGGGTAGGGGAGATAAATCAGACAGAAGGCAGGAGAAATCTGAGAAACAGGAATTCAGAGATCGGCCAGACACCAAACGTGAAAGTTACTTCGAGAAAGGAGATAAGTGGGATAAATCTCGGGATAAAAGTGACAGACAATATAGAGGTGATAGAAGGGACCGAGGTGATAGGCGACAGAGAGATCATGACAACTACCAAGGGGGAGGTTTCAGGCAGGATGATGGAAGACCACATAGTAAGTTTTCAAACAAGTTCTGGCATCAAGTTTGATCCAGTGTGATCTTGAATAAAACAATGTATCATTACAAGAAATTGGTATAATGTCATAGATTGTTGATTAGACTTTGGAGAAGAGGATCCCCTTTTACATATGTACAATACATGTTGCATTTTGTCCTATCTGATAAGACTATATAGAGAAAATGTGGCATACAGGAAATGCAATTTTGATGTTGAAATTTTTGGCAAGTTCTTTTCAGTGTAATAACTGTTACATATTAACTATATGAAACACGTCCGCCTTAGAAATTCTTGTTTTACCTCACTGAGTCTATGGCTATTGCATAGCATACTTCTTTACATGTTGCACTTTGCTTTTCAGAGCGCGATCATTACAATGCCCCACCCCCAATTACCATGCGAGAGTCTCAACAGAATACTCCACCCCGCAGTAACTTTGTGTCGCTGAAAAGACCGGCCTCTACATTATCCAAATCCGACTCCAGAGAATCTCCAGCTAGTGATAAAGTAGATGAACAGGTCACAGGTAGAAAGGTAAATATCTATTTTACAAAGTTGTGATTGAGTTTCCATTACACGGAAGTTTCCTTCTAGGGTGTCTTTGTAGGGAATATGAGGTTTAGTTTTTAAAGCACTTTTCCTTCCAGACTTCTAAACATGAGTTCAGTGATTGACTTTGGTTTATCATAAATGTTATTAAGATGTAAAACTAGAGTTTAAAAGAGGCATATTCAACACAAATTCAGTTAGATGTTGACTCCGTCCTTATGTCAAATGATTCTACCTCTTTCAGCCATTGCAGCTCTATCATTATGTTCACTGTCCAGTCTGTAAATTTGCACTGAGCTATCCTTTGAACAGTTCATGCATCTGTCATTTTAGAGGCCAGGTTAAGCGTGATAGTATTGCACATTTTCCCTGAAAGAAAGGATCATTCTAATTGTCCGTTTACTTGCAGGAGCAGAACAAAGATTTGAACAAAACTGCTGCAGTTGGCAAGGATGATACTATCAAGGAAACAGTAGAGAAAGAAGCCAAACAGGAACAACCGGAGGATAAGAAAGAAAAGTAAGTAAACGTTTCATTTAAAATGACGTAATTGGTATGTCCTACCAACGTTTCTTCATAAAAATCTGTATCAGAAGGTTCTATAATGTATGGTTATGTATTCTTGGAGAGTGAAGGTAGAGCGAAGCTGATCAAAGTTTATCTAAAGTAGAATAAATATGAGTAATCTAGATAAACTAGAGGACTTTAATGGTTTAAATTTTTCATGCTGAAAAAGAAGGAATATAAGCAGGATTTTTTAGCTCACCTGGCTATGCCAGGGTGAGCTTTTCTGATCGATGATTGTCCGTCATCCGTCAACATTTTGATTCAAATGACATCTCCTCTGAAACCTCTAGGCCAATGTTGATAAAACTATGCAGGAATGTTCCTTGCATGAAGCTCTACCAAAATTGTTCAAAGAATTCCATTCCATGCAGAACTCTGGTTGCTATGGCAACAAATAGGAAAAACTTAAAAAATCTTCTTCTCTGAAACCACAAGGCCTAGAGCTTAGATATTTGGCATGTAGCATTGTCTAGTGGACCTCTACCAAGATTGTTCAAATTATGACCCCAGGGTCAAAATTGACCCCGCACGGGTGGGCACTTAGTTTTTGCATAGGAATATATAGGAAAAACTTTAAAAATCTTCTTCTCTGAAACCACAAGGCCTAGAGCTAAGATATTTGGCATGTAGCATTGTCTAGTGGACCTCTACCAAGATTGTTCAAATTATGCCCCTGGGGTCAAAATTGACCTCGCAGGGGTGGTCACTTAGTTTTGCATAGGAATATATAGGAAAAACTTTAAAAATCTTCTTCTCTGAAACCACAAGGCCTAGAGCTTAGATATTTGGCATGTAGCATTGGCTAGTGGACCTCTACCAAGATTGTTCAAATTATGAGCCCCGGGTCAAAATTGACCCCGCGCGGGTGGGCACTTACTTTTTGCATAGGAATATATAGGAAAAACTTAAAATCTTCTTCTCTGAAACCACAAGGCCTAGAGCTAAGATATTTGGCATGTAGCATTGTCTAGTGGACCTCTACCAAGATTGTTCAAATTATGACCCCCGGGTCAAAACTGACCCTGCACGGGGGTTGTCACTTAGTTTTGCATAGGAATATATAGGAAAAACTTTAAAAATCTTCTTTCTGAAACCACAAGGCCTAGAGCTTAGATATTTGGCATGTAGCATTGTCTAGTGGACCTCTACCAAGATTGTTCAAATTATGAGCCCCGGATCAAAATTGACCCTGCATGGGGGGGGGTCACTTAGTTTTACATAGACTTATATAGTAAAAACTTTAAAAATCTTCTTCTTTGAAACCACAAGGCCTAGAGCTTAGATATTTGGCATGAAGCATTGTCTAGTGGACCTCTACCAAGTTTGTTCAAATTATGAGCCCCGGATCAAAATTGACCCCGCACGGGGTGTCACTTAGTTTTACATAGACTTACATAGTAAAAACTTTAAAAATCTTCTTTGAGACCACAAGGCCTAGAGCTTAGATATTTGGCATGTAGCATTGGCTAGTGGACCTCCTCCAAGTTTATTCAAATTATGACCCCCCGGGTCAAAATTGACCCCGCACCGGGGGTCACTTTGTTTTACATAGGCTTATATAGGGAAAAGTTTAAAAATCTTTTTCTCTGAAACTACAAGGCCTAGAGCATAAATATTTGGCATGTAGCATTGCCTAGTAGACCTCTTCAAAGTTTGTTCAAATTATGCCCCTGGGGTCAAAATTGACCTTGCCCAGGGGGGGATCACTTGTTTTACAAAGGCGTATTTAGGAAAACTTATTTGGTATATAACATTATCTAGTGATCTTCCACCAGGCAAGTGGACTTGTACCAAGGTGAGCGATATAGGGCCATCTTGGCCCTCTTGTTTTACAGAAGGGGGAAGGGGCCCAAGCTATTTTGGAAATAGAACTAAGTTTGAATAGTGGCCATTGTTTCTACTATTTGACTTAATAGTTAGCATGGAAGGTTTTGTTTGCTGTGATGTATGTCTAAATCTGTCAATCCTATGAGAATTCATGATTCTATCATTTTCATGACGCTGAGCAAACAGTCCTTTATCTTGTTTATTCATGTATACATGTACTACAAAATCTTATTCCTTCAATCTGAAAGCAGGGGTGCAAGTGTTCCGGATTATACTGGATTTCCGGCGTCGATCCAGGTCTTTTTTCCAATTCGTGTAAATCCGAGGAGATATTGTTCGGGGGGGGGGGGGGGGCTTACACGTCCTCGGAACCTCCGAAGTGCCGAAAAATTAACGCGGAACGTGAGACCGTGAGACTGGCATTTAGTATCAGCTTTCTGTAATGTAATATAACGCGCATTTTTATTGGCTTAAAATTTGATGTTTTACCCAATAGGAATGATCGATTCATTGCAACACTTGTATATAGTAATGGCAGATTTTTAAACGATAGGAACAAATTTGAAAGCAGCTATTTTTCGTAATTATATGAAACATGAAGATTTTTACCACCGGGATATAATATCAAGGAACTCGAAAGAGAAGCAAAGAATAAGTGCAGATTGGAATGGTTAAGCGAAACAGATTCTAATGGTGGAAAATGGGGGGAGTGGTTGCATAAACCAGACATTTTCGGGATTGCATTTTGTGACGTTATGAGAAGACTGCTTGTCCTGTAATAGATTTCCTTTCTAGGTAATGCATCAGAAGCCCTCAGAAATTGCTCAAAACAAGAGGCTTCCGGGGGCCTCCGGCCCCTTGGACCCCTGGCCAGGGCTTTGCCCTTGACCCACCAATTTTTCGGCGCTTTGGAGGTTCCGCGGACGTGTAAGCCCCCACGGACTTCGGAGGTTCCGCGGACGTGTAAGCCCCCACCCCCCCCCCCCACCCCAACAATATCACCTTGGACCCCTGGCCAGGGCTTTGCCCTTGACCCACCGGGGGTCCTACCGGTCCCCAGGCCCCCAGCTTATATTTCAGGATTTTCGATTTTGCCAACTTCCACCCCTGTGAAAGAAACAGATCTGCACAAGACAGAAGAATACTCAAAGAATAGTATTTAGTTACGAATTTCACTTAAAATTGAAGCTGCTCTATTTAGGGTGGACAGCTGGGGTTTGAAGCCAGTTAGAAGATTCTTCTGCTACTACTGATTCAGGGTGAATATTGAATAGTCATATAGTTCTAGGGAAAAATGATCTATGGTGTAGGAATCTGGAGGTTTCACTTATACTCGATTGTATATTGTATGGCATTATAAAGATTACAGAATAAGTTCGAATAATTTATATTTCCTGATTGACTATTACAAATTCTGTAACTTTTGTCTATCTTTTGCAGAGAAAAGAAAGAGTCTAGTGAAAAGATTGAAAAGGTTGATCAGAAAGACAGGAAAGAGCGAGATGACCGCCGGGACAGGGAGAGAAATGACCATGGAGATCGCTCACATCCACCTGCGAAACGCATGAGAGATGAACCTCGAGACCAGAGAGAGAGATACGATAATAGAGATAAGTATGACAATAGGTATGATAATAGGGCACGTAGTGCTCCGAGAGGTAGGGAATTCGTTAGAGGTGCAGGTGCCAGGGGTCGAGGCAGAGGTCGTGGCAGAGGATCTAGCATGGTTGAGCGTGGCTTTCCAAGCAATAGGCGAGGTGCTCCATCAGGGCCCCCTAGGGGAGGTTCTAGGGAATACAGAGGAGGTGAAAATCACGCAGATGGCAGAAGAGATAATAGGATGCGTAGCAATGCACCTTCTTATGCTGACACGGCAAAACCATTCACCATTGAGAAATGGGGAGATGAGGCTGTGAACGAGACAGAAGAGGATCACAAGAGAAGACGGGACAAAGATGAGGAGAGTGATGTCTCTGTGGATGATGTGACATCTGGTAGCGAGGACTCCAACAAGGGTGATGATGCTGATAGGCATAAGGTAATTAAAGATACAGAAGTTGGAAATTATGATTAACATGCTGTTCTGTTGAGTTTTTTAAGGTACAAAAAAATTGTCTTATTATTTTTTTAACGAGAAGTTTATTTATTATGTTAACTTTTTTCAAGCAATTCCAGAAGCATACTGGAGACTGTACAGATCTTGGTCCATAGTTCATACTTGCAAGTTTAGAGAAGAATCAAAATAGAAGCTGTTGCACTCACTTGAGTCATTTGCTTAATGAACCGACAGCATTGAGATTTTTGGTCCAATTTTTAAAACTTTGCTATGGCTGCAACCTCATGAACAGATAACAGTGATAGTTAAATGGAGTTTATGTTTTTATAGGTTGCATATGGGATTGTGGAAATGCCACACTGAAAGGTCTGGTAAATTCAACATTTTTTTTCACAACATTGTAGGATAATGGTAAACCAGTATCTGGTCATACACCTAAGTCCAGAGACAACCGCCAATACCATCGTAGGGATAACCGGCACCCGGATGATGATAGATACAGTAAGGGGGATCAGAGATCGCCAAGGGAGGACAAGTTCGCTCAGAGAGGAGAGCCTTCCAGGAGAGGAAGAGGTAGGAAAATAATTACTTGAATTTGCACCTATCCAAAGAATGGTGAAGAATGTTAAATACTTGCTTTTGTTTTCGTGCTGAATGTTGATTATAAGTTAAGTAATGCTGGTGAATCTAAACGACAGGAAAAGCAAAAAATGAATGCATCATTTGAATGTACTTAAAGTATCCGAACATATTACAGGTGGTTCAGCGTACCGTGGTAGGGGTCACCCGGGTGGAGTGCGGGGAAATGACAGACGCTACAACTCTGCTCCGCCAGGTCGAGGAGGTGGAGGATTTGGTAAACCACCACCCAAAGAATATAGGGGACCACCTGATGATACAAGAAATGAGAATAGGTAAGTCAGGGGGAATATTTTAAGTAGTTTTGCAAGGGAAGAAGTACTTCGAAATTATTGGAGGATTTCTGTGGCTTATCTGGTGTATTATATAGACTTGGATTAAACTCCACCTTTGGCAAAAGAAGAATGTTTGTTTAAATATCTTAACAAACTTTACTGGGCTGACAGCAATTTAAAATGAATAATCCTCTGATGACATACAAAGATTTTTTAAGAAAACTTTATGGGGGAAAAAACAACCATACACACGAAGATCTGTCAGTGTATTACATATAGAAGCCTTCTACCCTAAAACCATTGGTCAGATTTTCAAATAATTCACAGGAATGATCTGTATGTATTTAGTTTATGAATATATAATTATTTGTGATTTAATGACTTAATCAGTTAATGACTTTCTTTATTAGCTTGTTTAATACCATTGGCTGCAGATGATCGTCTAGGTTTGTCACAAAAGGTAATATAAAAGTATGACATGAATGTGCATAAACATTTTGTAGATGTAATGTTAAGGAATTCATGCGTAGAATGAACAGGGAATTCATGCGTAGAATGAACAGGGAATTCATGCGTAGAATGAACAGGTATAAAGGTTGTATTTTATTATATAAGTTACTCATGTTTTCAGGAGAGAAAGAAGAGGAGATAGAAATTCACCCCCTCCGAGATTTTCACGTGGTCGTGGAGATCGTGGTGGTTTTGATCGCGGCGGTAGAAGTAGGGGTCGTGGCCGAGGTGCAAATGCCCCGCCTACATCCGGTAAAGCTCCACTCACCAAACAGAACTCTTCTGATATGGCCAATGAGGAGTGGGAAACTGCCTCTGAAAGTAGTGATGTGTTTGATAGAAGGGATTCAAAAAACGATATTAAGGATGGTCGCGATAAAAGGGATCCTAAAAAAAGTTTTTCTAGTCAAAGACCCCAAAATGATAGACAAAATAGACGTCCTTCAGATCAACGTGGGGGAAATAGAAATCATGAGCATTCAAAAAACTTTCATAAAGAGAGGATACCCAACTCCTCGCTGACAAAAAATGGGTTTGCACCACAGGCAAAAAACGGGATGAGTGGGGGCAAACGACCCCCACTGAATGCTAGTAATAAGAAGGAGAATTACAACCAAGTGTACAGATTAGACGAAATTGTGCCAATGGACCAGACTGCCATCAACAATGCTATCAACAGTTCTTTGCATGACAGGTACTAATTTTTCCTCTAGAACACAGAATTATTTCTTGGAATTACTGTTTTAATACAGCCAAGAATTCAGGTTTTATAAAACAGAATTACAGGTAGAGCCGGTGACAGACAGTAAAGCTCGGTGTAGTTCTATTTACTTGTATCATATAACATATGATGTAAACTTTAATTGAATTAAAAATTACAAAATAACAGAATCATATGGACTGAAAATTCAGTTTGGTCGTAGAATTTGTCTAAATAGAAAGTCTTAAAAATCTCAAGTTAATATTGTAACTTGTCCATTCCTCATTAGAAATGAGCATTATAAATAAATTGCAATAAACTAGGCATGACATTTGAGGTACCAAAGTAGTCCAATAAGCGTTGCGCCTTAATGTATTGAGATTATCTATAATGGTATACAATGATGCCTATTATCTTGTAAGGCAATCTGTAAAATGTCAACAATCTAGCATATTTGATTTGCTTCAGAAGTAAGCCATCCCGTAGAGGAGACCTTACAGATGTATCAAAACCATTGAAGGCAGAGAAAGAAAAGAAAGATGCCCTTGCCAACATTGATTTGAACAATTACGCAAGTAAGTATTAAATCCAGTAACTTGTTTGTGTGTGCTTATAGGGTCTCATACTTCACTTTCAAACTAGAGAAGATTTCTTGCATACTGTTACATATGACAGACTACTCCAAAAAGAGATTTTCCCGGAAAGGGGCAGGGGCAGGGAATGATTTGTAAGGAAACAGTGTTCCATGTTCTTTGTTGGAAAGTTACCAGCTACTGTGAAGTAACAGTCACTCATCAAAAAAACATCTGAAAACAATGTTCTAACCCATGGAGACAAATGTTTAGGAAAAACGGATCATTATTTTCTATCAAACTTATTACAGGTGTGGTAGTGATAGATGACCAGCCAGAGGTAACGATTGACGATCCCAACTTCCTGTACGAGAACAATGATGGTTTCCAGGAGGTACAGTCTAAAAAAGCTCTGAAGAGCAAACAGAAGGCTCAGGAGGCTGAGAATAAGAAACAAGCAACTGAGGGACAGGAAAATGCACTGAAGAAGAAAGAGGTATCAAAGGTAAGCAACATTAAATGTAAAAAATTGAAGATGAAATTTGAGCAGGTTACCTATGTCTGCATTACAATGATCAATGCATTTGAGTGCATGAAATGCATGGCTTACAGCTCAACATCCATTAATATCATTGGTAATTTGTAGAATCTTCTACTACGTATACAGAAAGTGAAAAGTTACCGTTCTGTCATATGGTGGTTGTATCATGACTTCTTGTGAAAAATATTTATATACCTTGATAGTGTCAAATATGTTATGTGTTTGCAATGATGTATGTCATAATCTGTCAATCCTATGAGAAGACGTGATTCAATCTTCTATCAGACCCTGAGCAAACCAACCACTTCATACATGTATACAAGTGTGTTCAGAGCTTTAGTTGGAGAAGTAACAAACAAGCCTGTAATTTATTGCAAGAGAATTTGCCTGGTAGACTTGAGGATTTGGCCTTTACATTATATTTGTATGCCCTATTTGATAACTCTGTAGTCAGTAAGGTAGGGTGTAAGTTTTAGCCATAGTATAGGTAGTCTTATAGAATTCAGTCTAGCATTATATACTCCATACATGGTAAGGTAGTGCATATATTTAAGTGTTGGGACCAGTATAATTCAAAGTTTAAACCATTTAGATACAGTGTCCTAGTACATTTTTATGCATTTCTTTTTTGCCAAGACAGCTAGTTTGGATATCTGAATACTGCTTCTAGTCATGGTTGTCATTCATGTCACACAGTGCTGCTTGTTGTCACATTGCAAAGGATACAGTAGCTAAGAGTACTTCTTTTACTGACGACAACATTGTGCCAAATAGCACTTGAAACAATAAGCATCATGACTTTTTGTGAAAAATATTTATATACCTTGATATGGCCCAAGATGGTATGTGTTTGCAATGATGTATGTCATAATCTGTCAATCCTATGAGAATACATGATTCATCCTTCTATCTGACCCTGAGCAAACCAACCACTTCATACATGAATACGAGTGTGTTAATTCAGGACTTTAGTTGGAGAAGTAACAAACAAGCCTGTAATTTATTGCAAGAGAATTTTCCTGGTAGCCTTGAGCATTATATACTCCATACATAGTAAGGTAGTGCATATATTTTATTGTTGGGACCAGTATAATTCAAAGTTGTTAAAGCATTTAGATACGATGTCCTAGTAGATTTTTATGCATTTTTTTTTTTTTGCCAAGACAGCTAGTTTGGATATCTGAATACTGCTTCTAGTCATGGTTGTCATTCATGTCACACAGTGCTGCTTGTTGTCACATTGCAAAGGATACAGTAGCTAAGAGTACTTCTTTTACTGACGACAACATAGTGCCAAATAGCACTTGAAACAATAAGCATCATGACTTCTTGTGAAAGATATTTATAAACCTTGATAGGATCCAAGATTGTATGTGTTTGCAATGATGTATGTCATAATCTGTCAATCCTATGAGAAGACATGATTCATCCTTATATCTGACCCTGAGCAAACTGACCACTTTATACATGAATACGAGTGTGTTAATTCAGGACTTTAGTTGGAGAAGTCACAAACAAGCTTGTTATTTATCAGAAGAGAATTTGCTAGGTAGACTTGAGGATTTGGCCTTTACATTATATTTTTATGCCCTATTTGATAATTCTGTAGTCAGTAAGGTAGGGTGTAAGTGTTAGCAATAGTATAGGTGGTCTTATAGGTATATACTCAATACATTATAAGGTACTTTAGTGTAAGGACCAGTATAATTCAAAGTTGTTGCTGTGTGCTGCTTGTTGTCACATTGCAAAGGATATGGTAGCTAGGAGTACTTTTTTTTTACTGCTTGCAAATAGCACTTGAATCAATAATAAGCATGGTGACTTCTTGTGAAAGCTATGTATTTGCCTTGATATGATCCAAGATTGTATGTGTTTGCAATGATGTATGTCATAATCTGTCAATCCTATGAGAAGACATGATTCAATCTTCTGTCTGACCTGAGCAAACTGACCATTTCCTACACGAGTATGAGTGTGTTGATTCAGAACTACAGTTGGAGAAGAAGCAAATGAGTCTTAAGTGTGAATTTGATCAACTGTTAAAGCTGTTTATTGGATGCATGATAGGCTGAAAATAGTTGCTCAAATGAATATGCCACATACAAAATATTTAGTTGATACATTTCTGTTTGGGTTAATGAAAGCATTGTTGGTGTCCATAACCCTTACATTCATGTCTTCTGATAGTCACGGGTTATTATACAGACTTATCTTGTAGAATTTTCTACCCGATGTACAGAAAGAGTAAAAAAGACTGTATTGTCTCTAGATGGTTGCATCATGACTTCTTTTAAAATTATATTTATATACAACTGAACCTTGATATGGTCCAAGATGGTATGTGTTTGCAATGATGTTTGTCATAATCTGTCAATCCTATGAGAAGACATGATTCATTCTTATATCTGACCCTGAGCAAACTGCACTATCGGCTGAAAACTAGTATTAAAAATGCTGCTGTAAAGAGTTACTGATCAAATCCTGTAACATTTTATAAAGTTACTATTTGGTAGGCTACTTTCATTATCCTAGAGGAGCTAAAATGAACTTGATGCCAGTAAATTGTTAAAATTGGTGAAGGAAGTTGTAGTTTTAATTCTTTCTTTGACATTGCAGGTTGTTGCAAAGCCGAAAGGTGTACATACTGCCTTGGACAAACCCCGCACCAATTATAAACTGTCAAAGTTGCCGCCAAGATTTGCGAAACAGAGGGAGCAGCTGAGGGGAGAGAAGAGCAAGAATGGTCCAGGATCATCGGGTCTCGAAGAAGGTCTACAAGTGTCCACATTTATGCCAAAGATTGAAAACTGGGACAACGAACTTGCCAACAATATCCCACCATTGTCATCCCAAGTTATCAACACTGAAGTTAAACAACAAGAGATGGATCTCTCAAAAAGTAAGTTAATTATACTTCATGAATATTGACTTAAAATTTGGTGTGAAGAATGCTCGGGGAAAAATAATTATACCTCTTGAATCTTTGACCAATTTGAAAAGTGCTAAAAAGGCCCTGTAAAGTAATGGGCACATTAAAGTTTCCTTCTTCTTCTTTCTCTGAAAATGAAATAGAGTTTCAACTTCTGTTATGTGTAGATTTAACAAGCAAGATAGAATTTTGTACACGTTTATTTCACTTATGTTACAGATATGATGGGAACTTACTCACCTGTTGTTGGCCAGACTAACTTACAGAACCTGACCCAGATAGCTCAGCAACAGTCACAGGTCACACAAGCACAGCCTACTCTGACATCAGCACCTGTACCCAGTGTGAATGCCTGGAATAAACCAATCAACTTTGCTGCTGTAACCAGCATGCAGGTTCAGGTATGTTGAAACAGATTGTTTTTAGAATTTCTTTGTTTGGCCCTTGCCCAGATTCTAGCATTAGTCTGCCTTTGCAGCTAGTACAGATCATGATCTGCACTCAATAAATGTCCACAGGGCACCATTTTGAACATTAAATGGTGCTGTCGAAATGAAAGATGGCAGAGGCTATCTTAGAAATTTAGCAGGGTTAAAGTGAAGATGCTGTTTGCAGTGATGTGTGTCAAAATCTGTCAATCCTATGATAGTAACATGATTCGAATCTTTGTTGACTCTGAGCGAACAGTTTCATTTGTATTTTGTCTTGAATCATTTTCTGATTGATGCTGTGCATCACAATGAATGCATCGATCTTTAGCTTGAATATTCTTTGACAAAAACAAGGTTAAACTTATTATATTCAATAACTCGATAACCATCGGGCAAAGGATCCTCAGACTTAAATGTACATGATCTTAACCAGTAGGTGACCTATTGATATTTAGGTTGCTGGGCCAAAGGTCAAAGTCAGATCTATTATGTTCAATGATGGAGAGCCATTAGGCCTATGATCTTCGAACTGAATAATGAGGTTGGCTTGAGCAATAGATTACCCCACTGATTTTGACTGATAATGACCTGTCATTTTGACCTTGAATGTGATTTTTAAAGTGCAATGATATTTGGGCGAGTGATGTAAGGCCATCATGGCTCTCTTGTTGTCATGAAGCATTTAATGCAAGATAATTTGGTTTTAATGGAATGAATGTACGAATGCAGGTTGGCCAGGAACCAAAGTTTGACAAGGGAGACCAGCATGACAGTGGCATAGATGTTAGTGACCATCCAAATAGTGGTGGTTCCTCAACTCGAAGTTCTCCAAGCACTGAGAATAAAATAGCTGTTCCTAAGCTAGAGAAGGTATGTATAATAAAGCAGTAAGACTTTGACTTGAGGTGTAGGTAATAATAAGTAATAAAACTTTTAAAAGGCAAGTTAAGTTTTCTTGGTTGTCTTGTAAGAAGAATAAAATTAAAATTTGAGTATAAAATAGAAGATGTGAGTCTCTTCCATGGATAGTACCCCATTCTTTTCGAAGGTTTGGCTTTAGATATATGATGGAAAGCCCAACAGACTTGTGCATTGAAGTTATTGGTTTGCCATGGGAGGTATTAACTGAAAGATTTTGACATAATTACTATAAAAACTGGGTTTTAACCAGAGACATTTACTGAGCCAATCAAAATATATCATAATTGATACTTTCAGATTAATGAGAAGACTGCATGTGTGGATGTGAAGTCTGAGATGCAGAAGTCTCAATTTGAGGCCAGCCCAAAACCCCAGAGACAGCAGAAGGTAAGTGAGGATGTCCTATTTACTGGAGTCTGTTGAAACTGGTTCTCTATGCTTGTGGACACTTTCAACCCTTGCACTGCTGGCAGCAAATAATTCTGCCTTTGTGACCAGTGCAAATCTTGAGTAACCTGTACAATCATGCAGTCAAATCATGATCTACAGTGTTCACTTTTCAGTCAGTAAATACTTAGTGAGCACCCCTTTGAACAGATTATTGTACAGGCCTAATTAGAAGATGGGCGAGTCCATAGGTATTTAGCAGGCTAACAAGCTAGTATTCTTTTAAGTCTGACATCTAGTATGTGTAAAGTTAATGTTTAAAGCTAACTTGTGGTCATGAGGATCACAGAATGTAGTCTATAAGAACTTGAAGTTTGCTGTATTATCCAGCTAAGATTAACTCAACTGTAGCATCTTGAAGTTATATACATTCTGATATCTATTTTCAGCCAATCCGCAGTGAGAAAGTGAGTGTTAAAGACACAATGAATAAAGTTGACAAGGTTGTGAAGAAACCGGAATCTAAAATAAGGCCGAGTAACTCAATGGAGAAACCTCAAGCGATACAGTTACCACCTAGTTTCAAGGATTCCATATTTGGAAAGGTATGTAAATCATAAACGTTTAATAACTGCTTATAAAAATTCTACTTTGTAGGAATTATTTTAAGTGGTCTCGGGGGACAGCAGAATTTAGTTAAACCAGGAACTTATGCCTTGTTATCTTGATTGGTGAATTTAAGGAAGTAAATTCCACTCCACACAGGAAGAGGATATACAACAATGTGAAACATTGTGGTGTTCAAATTATTTCCAGTGTTCTAGCATATTTTTACAGAATTTTAGATATTGTAAAGCTATTTTCAGATACATTGCTGCACGTAATTATTTTGTGTCCGTACTGTATTTGTGTTTGACATCAGTTTTCATTTTGTGTATAGGGAGATGACTCTAATGAAATAAAGCTGGATTTCACATTTGATGCCGAGTTGGCAAAGTTTGCTGAAGAGAAGTCGGAAATGCAAGGAGACGACATGCATGAGGACCCATCTCCTGTTGCCATCACACTTGGAACAACTAGTAACCAAAACATTGTGAATAACGCACCAACATCTCCGGCAGCGCAGGATCTCAATATGAAGATTGCTTCAGTGAAGACAGTGTGGGATACACCAGCTGTTCCCAATGTTAACAATGTATTTGAACAAAAGTAAGCTTTATAGCAGTGTATTTGAATTCATTAATTACTTGCTTAATTGTTTAAGAAATTTGCTAGAAGACTTCATTTTGAATGCAAGTTTCATAGATGATTGGATGTGGGATTTAGATTTAACTTGTACTGTAGCATCCTTGCATTGTCTACTTTAAAAAAAAAGGAAAGAGTTTAATACATGTGCTGCTGATTACAGAAACCTTTAAATGGTTCACTACAGTACTTGCATTGTAACAGTACTATATCTTGGTGACATAAATTCCAGCTGCTGGCCACATGAAATACAACTTGCAAGCTTTTCAAGGAAGTTTGAGAGGCAAGAATTCTGTCATCCATGTAACATGTTTATTGCTTTTACAGTATTGCCAGTGGTGTGATGGGATCGTCTACAGGTGTCAGCGTGTCCGAATCATTCCCCACCTTCAGTACAGCTGAAGTTGACATGAATATGGATAATCGTTCTATAGATCTGAGTGACAACATGGTAGTAGGGAGTCTGGATGAGAACAACAGTAACAATATCTCCCCTCGTGGCCAGGACAGTATTGGCTTCGGTGGAGAATCTGATATTACGACGCGGACATCATTCTCTGTTGATGTGCCACCATTCAAGTCCCAACTGGATAATGTAAACACTTTCTCGCAATCTGATATGGGTAAAGTGTTTAACAATTCTGACAGTCAAGGGTACAGTACACCAAGGGAGATAGATGGATTCTCTGTGGGCTCGGACATTGGTCAGACTTACAGTCAGGGATTTTCTAGTGCAGAGTCAGTGCACTCATACTCACAGGGTTTCTCAACCGGCTCAGGTACTGTCTTGACATACTCTCAGCCATTCCCTGCCAGTTCCGAGACTTACACAGGCAACAGTGAAGTGGGAAGCTTTGCTCATACCAACCTTGCTAACATGATGGACCTCAAAACATCTGCCTCAGAGAAGAGCAACATTTGCACGGTAAGTGTTAAATTATAAGATTGAGAATTTTGCTTACAGAAGGTACCAAAATACTAGGAATATTATGTTATGTATAAAATTTGAAACAGTATCTTGCTCCATTCTGGTTTCAATAGTCTTGTGTGTTATAAAAAATTATCTTTGTTCTTTTACAGGTGAAGCCACAGCAGCTTCAGTATCCAGCTTCATCCAGCAGTTCTGGAAGTGTTGTGACCAGTATGAATGGAACCACTGACCCCAGTCCACCGGTCCTCATACAAAACCAGCAACACCCATTCCAGCCATTCCAGCTTGGATCCCAACTTATAACTCCACAGGAACCTAGGGTATATTCATAGTCTTCACATTGAATATGATATCAACAAAAACTGTTTCCTGTCTAGAAATGTACTTTCCCAATGAGTAGTATATAACTATTGGAAGTCTTAAACTTCATAGTATGTAAGCTAATGCTTGATTTATAGGAATATAATTATTGTATATATATAGTAATTGTTTCATTCAATAGCAAGTTCACAAATTTATGGGTAGAGCAATACCATAGCTGTACTTCAATTTAAGTTCTCTGATCATTTTACAAGTTGTTTCACTTAATATATAAGTATAAAATAGGCTAGACATGCTTCTCTTTACAGTTGAGTCATTCAGGGTTCAGCTTTAATCTGTCCCAGTTACAGCAGCCACAACTAGGGCAGCAGACATTTACACAGCAAAATCTGTTCATGCCAACCACGCCCACACAGCCAGATCCTTATCAGCAGTCCCAGGTAGCCTCTTTCCAGAGGAATCCTCCGCAGCCATATGGACAGACACCATCACAACAAAACACAATAATGGTGTCTGCAGCCACGTCTTCTCAGATGTCTTCTGCAATAAAACCACCTTCCCAGACAGGATTTGGTAAGAAAACAAGTGTTAGATATAATTTTAGTGAACAGCAGCTTGAAAGATCATGAAAAAATTGTAAACCTTTCTGGATAAAACTGTTTATAGGTTTGTTTCTGTATTCAGCATTGTGCATATTATAAGTTTTGGTCTGTATTTCAAGTTTATTTGAAAGAATTGTACAACTACATTGCCAGATACCTTAAACTCGACTGTTTACACAGCATCTAGGGATTATACATCATTTAATTGCTTTTTTGTTTGTTTGAAATTTAGGTAATCAACTGCCAACTGTGCCAAGCAAGAATCTTGGTCCCAGCAACATAGCTTATGGTCAGTCGGGCTTGAACAGTTCTACACTGCAGCCATCGCAGGTCTCATTTATACAGTTTGATCCGAGCAGTCAGCTGTTTGGAACTAGCCAGATACTAGGCTCATCACAGTCACAGAACAACTCCCAGATCCTAGGCTCCATGGTTCAACAAAGGTTAGTGTCTATGAATCAAATAACATTTCATTGAAAGGCAAGATGAATTATTGTTAGTGAAGGCCCATCTCCATGGTCGAGTGGTTGAAGTCACTGTATTGTGATCACTAAATACAGAAATTGAGGTTCATGGGTACAAGGCCTGAATGTAAGACAGTAGTTGGCAGTTTTTTGGGTAGGATGCTGTTTAGTATTGGGCCTTCTCAGGAAAGATGATTATATAAATGGGGTTATAAAGAACTAAAGTACACTTGAAAACACAAGACGAGAAAAATTTCAGTTCAACATTAAATGGATTTAATGTTAATCAGCAGTAATAGTGTTAAAGGTATACGACCAGATAAATTACAAAACTTTGTGAGCAAGATCTGTTCTACTATAAAACTGTTTTATACATGTTTTTATTATTTGTATATTAGACAAGCAGGGCTTCAGATCCAGACACCATCGTCGTTCTACCAGCAGGCCCAACAGACTCCTATACAACCACCTGCTCCATTGCAGCAAACTGGCTTCTTCCCAACCCAACAGCCTACTAACAGTTTACAGGTAAGATCAAAATCATTGTTTGAATCTGATTTCAGAATTTTTTGTAAATCAGCTTTAATTTAAAAATTATGATTCCCAGTTTGTTTTATATTACTTGTAAATTTTGCCTCATGTAGACTTCACTCAAAAGATTGCAAAGTTTCAGTGTCACAAATGTCTATTAAATTTGAATATCCTTTATTCAGATTCTTCCATTATTTCTAATGTTTAATTGGAATGTCTTTTTAAACAAATGAACCCCTACTTGCTACCTTGTCCTCGTATTTTGAAAAGGCACCTATTTGAAGTTTGTTCAAGCTGTTTTAACCACACCAACCTTGTTGAATTAATCATTCTTATTCTGTAAATTTTAATTGTGAATTTTTAGTATGGCAACAGTACGATCAAGCTTGGTGGGGCAGACATGACTTTTGCTTCCATGCTGCAGAATTTACAACAGTCCCAGCAGGCCCAGTCAGGGAGTCAGCAGCCAACGGGCACACCCACTGGACCACCACCATTCAATCCACTTACATTCGGCACCCAGACGTTGAACCTGCCTATGCAACCTTCTGCAACACTGCCCCATGGTCAACAGATGAGTATTGGTCTTGGAAAAGCAGCAGGCTTTACATCACAGACACAGATCTCTCCTATTCCTCCATCTGTAAGTTTTACTGTTACACCCTACCCTTTCTTAATAAAATATTTTTTAGTTTTAAACACTTTACATTGATCTTGGTCACTTTCCAGGGGTCAAAGCGAAATGTGTTTGCATCAGTAAGTATGTTCATTAAATAGAGTTTGACCCTCATTTAGTGTGTTACAGAGTTTGTAAATCATTGGCATGTTAAACATCAAGTAATTGTGGAAAGTGCATTTTGCTTTCTTCATTTCTTGTTAAGAGTTTGTTTTCTTTTTGCTGAACATTGAACATACACACAACTGACTTTGTATTTCTTTTGTAGCTGAAGTCTCCACCCAGCAGTATGGCTACAACAACAGTGGGGTCGGCTCCAGTTCCAGGACAGAATGTGAACTCCAAACCATTCACATCTCAGCTAACCAGAACGAATGCACCACCACCCCAGCCTCCTGTCAACCAGCAAAATACAAATATGGCTGCACAACAGAGGTTTCCTACCATGACATTCAACAATACATTACCGCCAAATACAGCAGCTCCTCAGCAACAGTTTAACAAGTTCAGCAACTTTGCAATACAAGGTAATAGATACTAGGCATTTAGTCTTGCACATATTGTAAAGTTCCACTATTGAACCCAGATGAAAATACAGAAAGCACTAAGTTCTTTAAATGTGGGTTAAGAATGTAAATCCACATCTTTAATGATTGTCTGCATTTTGAGAGTTATTTCTCATGTATTTGGTCATATCTGTCAAAATCTGTTATTTCTCAACAGTCAAGACTGTATGCATTGAGGAGATAAAAGACCTGTCCTTGCCTATGCCATAGTGCTGGAGAATTTTGCATTTGTTATGGTGGGAAATATTTACTAATATATAGGAATTCATATTTTGTTCTTTTTTGAAATCGAGACTATTCCTAGGTTAATCAACAAACAGTTTACAAAGCTGTGATTGATGAAGTAAAAATCATGCAAACTGAACACAAAGTTATGAATGATCCTTTATTGTAGGAGCAATGCGGCCACAAATGATACTGGGTAACATGCTTAGACCTGGAGTTCCACCTGCATCTTTCCCAAACCCCATACAGCGTCCGGTTGGGGGAGTGCAGCCATCGCGCCCGCAGAGACCTATGCGCCCACAGAGCACACCGCCAGTGAGCGCACCAAGTACTGTAAATGTCTCCGACATGAAGGCTAAGCAGAGGCAAGCTTTGATAGCACATACGCAGAGCTTCCTCAATCCCGATAACAAACCCAGACCGAAATCCAAGGTAGAGGTGTCGGCGAAAGACGAGAAGACAAGCATTTTGTCAACGGAAAATACAAGTACGGACATACAGGAAGGAGAGAAAAAATAGGCATTGAAAGCTGACGGGGGAAAATGGTTTTGCATTTATAGTGATGTAGTAATAATGTGGCAAAATGTTCATATTTAACTTATTTTAATATGAAAGAAGCATTGTGATGTAAAGGCAATTTGAAAAAATAAAACGGAAGAATATAAATAACTTTGAAATGTGAACTGAAAAAATAGTATGACTTGCACAGCATAATACTGATGTATAATCCAAAGAAAGCAATGCTTCTTGATTAATTGAGTAGCGGGTAAAGCCCTGATAACACTGCACATTTAATCCAAGAAATCAAAGAATAAAACAAGTGATTAACAGAAACATGCAGTCACTTTAAAGAGGAAGACCAGCTGGATTTGCTGCTAATGGTTTTGTGTATAAGAAGAGGACGTTAACGAAGCAGTTACTTTAAGCGAGGTAAACAGACATCACAGACTGTGAAAGTGGTGATTTTAGTTTAAATCAAGTAGAAATGACAATACTGGAAGTAATTTCAGTTCTGATTAAGTGTAGAGGACTGGCTTCTGAAGGAACGGTTGGATAGTATATATCGCGAGAACTGGCAGGTTATTGATAGAGTGTACTGAACATGATTGACAGTTGTACATGCTTTGGATAATGTTTGGAAGTATTATTTATTTCACTGTACATAGTCATTTTGTTAACTTGCATGGTCCAAAGTTTGTATTCAATTGCGATATGTTTTGCAGCTATTCATACATGGCAGCTTGCAAGACGAAACAGTTAACAAAGTACCAGATTTATTCATCATTTGACCCTTATGTTGTAAATAAGTGAAGATACATATTTTTTTTATACTTTGTATATGAAGTTGACAAATATAAATACTGTTTGAATAGCTTTAATGTTATAGTACATTGTAAAGTAATCCATTTGTGAAATAAATGTATTAAGAGATTTATCCATACTAAATATACATAGGTTTATTTTGTAAATACCATAAATTCATACATATATATATATTCACAAGCATAAAATATGCATTTTGTATTTGCCGTTTTGCATGTATCAAATTGTGTTACAAAGACTATGTGTTGAAAATAGTTTCACCCGTCATTTTGTAAATATCTCATTAACATTTGATAAACGTTTTCACAAACAATTCTGTGCTTACAAGATCTGGTGCTTTGTTAAGTGTTTCAGGAGTGGACAAACAAAACCATTTAGAGCGCAAACAATGGTACCTCAATGTAGTAAGGAATGGGATTTCCTTAGTATCCCAATACATGAATTGTTGAGTTGAAGCAGTAAAGGAAAACTGCGCTTTTGTTTGGTTCGGTGTAGAAAAAGAACAGGTAGTGAGCTGGAAATGGTACTAAGTGCCTAACAGCAGTATGTTTCCGTTTTGTTGTGGTACCTTTGAGAAATGGTTACATGAAAAACATTCTTATAAAAGAGTTGATAAAGAATCGGTAAGTGGTGGTTTTAAAGTTAAAAGTATTCAAGGTGTAGAGAGGTAAAAATACAATCATTGTTATGATTGAAAGAATACATAATATAATTATAACTTGAACCATGTGGATTGATGTTAGAACAGGTATATCCTGTGGAGGAATTTCTAAGTTATGGACAGTGTCCATGAAAGGGTGGCATTATGGATGGAAGGCATCCTGAGGAATTCTGCTCTAGTGAGGGGAGAAGTAGTTAATTGCTGTGGTTTGTACTTTGATGTGGGTGGGATGTTACTAGACGTATAGGACTTGGTGTCTTTACTATTTAAAGAAAGTCCGAGGGAGAATATGGAAAATAATAATGTAGGCCTCTAGACGGTGGGAAGCTAGATCCTAGCTGTAGTTAAAAATGGGGAAAATATTGATGCCCGTGGTTTGGTCGTTTGTGTTTAAAAAACACAAGGGGGTTTATTTGAATGGAGATGTTACTAAAGGTTGGTTTTTGGGCAAATTCATTTGGTGTTTAAAGATGTTATATCATAAACTACATTTGGCTTTCAGCATGAAGTCTTGATATGCCCCAGGTAATTAGTGGAAGAGGGAGATGTAATGAGCCCTTTTGGTGGTTTTTATTTTACATGTTTTTATCCATTTTAACAATGTGTACTTTTAAACTTCACTGCCCCTGAGTGTTTAAAAGTATCACATGTTGAATTGATGACCTGTCGACTTTGACCTTTTCATACTGCCCCATGAAAGGTCAGGTTGTAAGGTCACTTGAGTGATTATATATATATTGATATGTAGTTCTAGATATCATTTTCCTTCTGTCTTAATTTATAAATATTTTATGTAACATTTTGGGTTGCACTGTAGTTGAAGTTCTTTATTTTCCTTTGTGAAAAAAGATGGTTCATATATATGACGTGTTGGAGCCTGTGGGTTATAACTGACATTATAACTCTTATGCACTTACAGCCTTGTGGCTCTGATACCTCAACAATTGTTGTAACTGCTTATTTTGTGTTGCCTATCATTAAATGGTTCAGAGGCAGAATGTTGTATAACCAAATAAATTACCAAATCTTATAGTCGTGCAGCTTTCTGCCTACGACCCAATATTTCACGAACTACTTACAATCACTTTATAATCACATTGTGCCAGTTTGTCAGTAGATACACAAAGTTCTGATATACAAATTTCTTCATAAAATCTCCAGAAATGTGTACTATGAATGATTTTTCATGTGTTGGAAAATAGAAAAGCCAGCACAATTTAAAACAAAGATTTGCTATGTATTTTTGTTTAACATATATGAATAGAACTGTTCTCTTCAAAAGAGAACAAATTTAAACAGATTGCATGTACCAGTAAACTGATAATTGTTGGTAGAGTTAACTGCTGCCATATATTGACTGTAGAAGTATGGCATTCAACCATGTAAAATACCATGTGGCATGTGTTAACCTTGTTTGCCTTTTATTTTATCAAAACGTTAAAAAAACAAGGACATCTGAAAGTGTGTGTCCCTGGTCCGTTGTAACGTATGAAAAAGCTTTTGAAAGTGCATGTGTAAAGTTTTCTGATTCCCTTCACCATATGCCTGTTGTGTTACTACTTTCTTTATAAGATATAGAATGGAGGACCTATGCCTCCAAAATCGAAAATTTCTGTGATATAATGTGTCCTGTCTGTGAAATTCACATTTACTGGAACGGCCAAAGCAAGTTAAATGAGATTTAAGCAAGTATTGTTCATCTACCACATATACCAGACCTGAAAATGTTTTCTTCTATTTACCGTTTACCTTTTCAATATGCTAAGTGTTATTGGATCTTGCTATTAGACATGTACATTTCGAATTTAAAGATTCTTGTAAAATGCTCCACATGGAAATCAGGCACTTCTGTTATATTAAGTCCTTCAAACTTGTGGCAGAATTCTTTTCTATATGACAGTTAATGTCTTTACTATGTTCAACAAGTGTTTGGATTACAATTGCGTTAACAGTATGACTTCCTGTAAACATGAATTTAAGGCAGGAATGTACTCGACGCCCAACATAAATGGAGTCATTTTCTGACTAACTTAATGTTTTCCCTAAGCACAAACATGGACACTGCATAAATGTTGTGATTTTTTAAAAATAATTCATGAAAAGAACATTTTGACAAAATTCCTAGCCAAAGAAAACACTGCAAACGATAGCAAAGACTGAGAACGCATTTATAGAGATTTGAGTTTCTGCATATTTACATTCACTGAAAACTATATACATGTACAATAAAAAGGACTTGTCTAAAGAATTCAGATACGGTGTTATTTTGTAAATTATGCTATACTTTGTTGTAATGTATATCACAGTTCAGATAAATAAACAAAACTATCAAGTATATGTTGTTCAAGAAACATGCTGCATGGGATAGTTTGTTTTTTTCTCAATTTTTAGTATGGTGAATGCTATGAGAATCCGAAGAAAAAAGTTTGTGATACTGTCATACATGTTATATATGTGTGCCATTAGATTGTCGAAATCTTAATGGCATAAGGAAGAATAACACAGGGTGATTTATCCTGTGAATAGATAATTAGGAATCAAGTAGTATGTTTTTAACAAATGGTGCTTAGTTGAGTTACAGAACAAAAAAGGTCATAAACTACACTTCACATTTTCAGAAATCGTTTCTGAATATTAAAACGTATATCCCTGTATTGCAAATACTTCAAAGTTGGAAAAACGTGCATTGTCCTGAAGTTATAAAATTAAGTTTGTCATATTAAGGTTCACTTTAGACATGAAATGTGTGTGTTTCCCTTACCTGATTGCCTCAAAACAAAACCTTTTAATATATGAAATAAGATCCATTATAGCGATGTTCATCGTCTAATAAACAAGGATTTAGAGTTCTGCTGCACAGTAATTAACCACGAAGGCCATATGCCCGAGTTGTTTATAACTGCGTATCAGATCAACAGAGTTATTTATAGGACGATGGCAACGCTGAAAAGGGTGTTATTTCGATTCTAACATGACCAGATATTACAAAAGAGCGTTATTTTCTACGCAGATATTTATTTAATGTTGTGTGGCACATTGAGGTCATTTTGATGGCATATCCATTTGGGCATTGTTAATGGCATAATAAAACTTATTTTTTGTATATAGAGACAAGACCGTAAGTCATGATAGAATAGAAAATTAACAATCGTGTATGACGGACAGCTATTCCTAGAATAAGTTCAGTTCTGTTCTTAAGATCTGTAAACTATTGTGATTGTTCGCCAATTGAATGACATTTTTAAAACAGGCAGGGGAAACACAAACATTTCAACCTAAACATATATATCAGGTACATGTAATAATAATACTGGTAGATCTGCAATGATCTCTTAGTGAATAAGTTTGTTTGTGCAACAGTAAAGCATGCAAGCAGCATAAAACACATGTCCATCTTTTTGTTTGTGTGATAGTTACTGTGGTACTAAAATGTTTTTACAATTTTCTTCCATCATTTTCATGCTCTCAAAAATAAAAGGGCTCAATGTGAATAAAACCCATTTTGTTATTATTTCCACACATGGTATCCATTGAAACTGATGTTACTGTTCAGAGTTACATTCCTAATTTGAAGAAAGACATTAATTCATGTTTTACAGCCCCATAATTTATGACCAATGCCAGTTATAACCAAAATGTATGAATATACAAGACGGTTTCATTCCCAGTGAATAGAGAGTAATCTGTGAAAATATTTTTGTGACTCTGTTCAATATATTTTCAGTAGTGCCAGTAACAAGAGAATAACTCGCATGTAACTTATTTCCTGCCTTTTAAGCTCACCTGGCACAGTGCCAGAGTGAGCTATTGGGATCACTCTCCATCCAGGGTCCGTCGTCCGTCTGTCCACCATTTCCTTCAAACGACATCTCTGAAACCACATGGCCAATGTTGATGAAACTTTGCAGGGATGTTCCTTGCATGAAGCACTCTCGAAAGTTGTTCAAAGAATTCCATGCAGAACTCTGGTTGCTATGGCAACAAATTGGAAAACTTCGAAAATCTTCTCTGAAACCACAAGGCCTAGAGCTTAGATATTTAGCATGTAGCGTTATCTAGTGGACCTCTACCAAGATTGTTCAAATTATGAGCCCCAGCTTAAAATTGACCTAGCGCGGGTGGTCACTAAATTTTACATAGGCTTATATAGGCCTAAAGCTTAGATATTTGGCATGTAGCATTGTCTACTGCACCTCTACCAAGATTGTTCAAATTATGACCCTTGGGTCAAAATTGACCCCGCCCAGGGGGTCACATGGTTTTACATGGCCTATATAGGAGAAATTTAAGATATCTTTTCCTCTGAAACTACAAAACCTAGAGCCTAGATATTTGGCATGTAGCATTGTCTAGTGAATCTCTACCAAGAAGGAACCACAAGGTCAGCAGGCAGAGTTTAGGTATTTGGAATGTTACTTAGCAATGAGTAGTGGACCTCTACGAATTATGTTAAAATCGTGACCCCTTGTATTATAGCCAATGGTAGTCAGGTGAGCGATATAGGGCCATCATGGCCCTCTTGTTAGAAGCATCTGCTGTTTTTAGTTTTATTCTTGACCATTCTTAAATGTATCCATTTCGAAGGGCAATATAACTTGTGCCCAAGGAATCTGCTTACAACCGAACAAAGTTAGTATTTCTCAAGGTAATGGGGGTCTAGACTGGTCCTATTGTAAAAAAGAAAAGCTGGTAGCTAGTTTGTCTAGTCTGCAATGTAGTAATGATTCATTAATTTTTCAGTGTAATTTTCACAGAAGCCATGTGTCCAGCTGAATTGAGCTAGTTTGTTCATTTATTGTTCATACGTCCTTTTCAATTAATATTATGAGCAGAATAATGATGGCCTAATATATTACCTTAATTTTCTTCAGGTCGGAACGGTCATCTAAAGTCTGGATTTGGGAGGTTATTACATTGAATAAAAGTCTTGTGAAATCTGTATGTTAAGGCAACATTTGTATCGAATCCTCGTGAGTGAATTGGAGCAAAGTGGGTCATAAACAAAATCACTAGCTAAGAGACTTGAAAACCATGTTAACTGGCCAATATATATTATGGTCATGAAATACTGACAGGCAGTATTTAGGAAAATATGAAAACTTTCAATCCACTCCAAATCTAGCCAGTTTGTACGGTAGAGACTGAGAAAGGTGGCAAGCTTGGCAATAAGGTGTTGCTAGGGAGAACAGAGAGACGCTTTGAATATTGAATATTGAATGTTTTGGAAAGAAATCAGATGCAGAAAACAATCTCTGAAGGGCAAAACAGGCCAAGCTTATAAATGACTCCTTGTTCATACCATCATTGGCGGTAAAATCCGTATCAGGAATTGTGTATTCCCAGCTTTGTGTGCCTGTGGTTTTAGAAATCGAGATTAACAGATTCATGCCCAGACCGTGGATCATCTTCAGTGCTGGTTCTTTCACGCTTACTTTCAGATGTCCAATTCTTTACAGTTGAATATATAGGACAGCCACCAAGTGTATTTTTCATGTCTTTATGAATTCCTTTCATGTGCAGACACGTTATCATCGCTCTCTTCTCTGAATTTCCCATTTCATCAATAGTTTATAACTCATCAACAATTTAACATCCCCCAGCAAACCACAGCTTTTGCACACGTTAGCGATTTCATTTATTCAGTTAAGATCACGCTTACGGAAGTGAAAACTGCAATGCCGTGGATTTTTTTATGTACCCTCGTATAAAATCCAGTGTGCTAGACGTAGAGCTTCAATTTGCCTTAATGATTCTATTCATTCTCCTGTAATTTTTTGCAATGATTATCCAACCGATAAAGTAAATCCCGACGGACTTGAAAATCAATTGTCCTGGATACAGGGAAAATATAAATTGATGTTTGCATTTGATGTTCCAAATATAATGTGACAAAATGTTTGTACTGACTTAAGGTAGATATCAACATATTTGGGGTCATATTTATTAACGTGTTTTGGACAAGAAATGACCGACTTCCAACTGGCGGAGGAATAAATCAACGAAGAAAAACAGCAAGCTGGATATTAAAATCAATGCCTTTGTAAATCACCAGCACATCATCCATGAAGAAATACCCACTTTCGATAAATCAGTAAGTAAAGACTTTACACGTGACGTGTGCCCGTTCTCGTGTTATATATAAACTGTTGTGCCAAAACAGTATACTATGAATTGATTATATTGTCCTCTTTTTCCGCTTAATAAACCAGAGCAGAAAATTCGTTCAAGTACGTATCATCCGTATATGTTTACCAGATGCCTCTCTCCTCTTTGAAGAAGGAAATATATACAAAACAGGATATTTTGCAGACGTCCCTGTGTCGGTTTGAAGACCAAGTGGTTTCTTGACAATAACTCAAGAACCAATATTAATCCGAACCACATTATTATTACTTGATTTTCATATTTGCTCTCTACCAAGGGCAGTTTGAAATCCTTCTATTAAAGGCCAGTGTCACTGTAACTTTATATTGAAACGGTCTTTGGAAGATATCTCAAGAACTCTGCGTATGTTTTCAGTCTTCACATGATGATTGCTTTGGTTTCGTCTGTTCCTATCATCACTGCCGTTATCGCGGTAACTTGTCCAAAACAAAATGGCCACCAGTGAAAAAATGATGCTATTACTAAAATTTAGTCTGGTGGTCTTTTGACATAATACACAATCAAGTTACTGTTATATAAGATTTAAGAACCTGTTTTAGTCTGTTTTGTTGCAAAATTTGTTAAAACGTGTCATTTCAGTTCTTGGGTTACTTACATGAAAAATATCCAATTTTTGTGCAAGTTTCCTGACAAAGTCAAATGATGAAATTATTCAAACTGGCACTTATTTA
This sequence comes from Saxidomus purpurata, assembly GCA_022818135.1. NCBI lineage: Eukaryota > Metazoa > Mollusca > Bivalvia > Venerida > Veneridae > Saxidomus > Saxidomus purpurata. The sequence goes on along the minus strand of JAFMSR010000006.1, from coordinate 50,098,375 downwards.
CTAGTTCAATGTCTGCTCCAGATGCTCGACCATAGAAATAGTTGAACAGTTCTTTCAATCTTACACATCAACAGTTTATTACACATCACTAAATTGTGAAGTCCACATGCTTGAGTTATGGTTTAAGGTAGAGCACTATTGTCTTTAGTGGGTGGGGTGCATGTTTTCTTTTTCATTTGTTTTTCCTTTCATGTAAACTGTGTTTCTTTTGGTCGGGATGTTATAATATTGTAGTATACTGACACTAATAATTCATGTAAAGAGAACTATAAATCAGTGAATTATTATGAAGAACGGATACATTTTGAAAAATATTCTTGCTAGTTGACAAACAAAGACTCAAAGAGACAGATTCAGTAAAAATAATTAACTAAAACATAATTAACACAATTATCAACATATTTGTGTTCGATTTTTCTGTATCAAATGCATAATTTGAAAACTGTCTGTAAAAACAACGAGAGCGTCTTGCAGTATTTTATATGGATTGGTAAACATTTCTTTTTTACAACAAGGGTATGTTGATAATGGTATAAACTATGTTTTAGTTTCTTTATTCCACTGAATCTATCACTCCGAGTCCTTTTTTGTCAACTAGCAAGAATATGTCTCAAAATGTATCCGTTCTTTATAATAATTCACTGATTTATAGTTCTCTTTACATGAATTATTAGTGTCAGTATACTACAATATTTTGACATCCCGACCAAAGGAAACACTTTTTACATTAAAGGAAAAAAATAAGAATTGAGAATAACCATGCACCCCACCCACTAAAGACAATAGTGCTTTACCTTAAACCATAACTCAAGCACATGGACTTCAAAATTTAGTGGTGTGTTATAAACTGTTGATGTGTAAGATTGAAAGAACTGTTCAACTATTTCTATGGTCGAGCATCTGGAGCAGACATTGAACTAGTAAATAAGTGCCAGTTTGAATAATTTCATCATTTCCTGTACGCGACGAGGTGGTGGACCCAATAAGCACAATTACAAACAAACAAAATTTCATCATTTGACTTTGTAAGGAAACTTGCACAAAAATTGGATATTTTTCATGTAAGTAAACCAAGAACTGAAATGACATGTTTTAACAATATTTGCAACAAAACACACCAATGCAGGTTCTAAAAGCTTATATAACAGTTATTTGTTTGTGTATTATGTCAAAAGACCACCAGACTACATTTTAGTAATAGTATCATTTTTTACTGGTGGCCATTTTGTTTTGGACAAGTTACCTTAACACATTATTGTACTGCGATATAGTTCAAAATATTTTTGGAAGTGGCTGCTCGTCTGGTATCATACAAAGAGGCACATATTTTGTAAAACAGATTATTGGAAGAAAAACTTAAAAGATAATTCTTGAAAACAGCCGGTATTTAACACTTCCACAAAAACATCATATAATTTTCATCGTCTATAACTGCATAATTTTCAAATTTAAAATTTCATTACGCAATTTACAACTGGCACATCAAATCTCATTGAGGGAGTATATAGTCTAACATCCGGTATACCACAGGGGTCAATATGAGACCCGTTGCTATTTTTTCTCTACGTCAACGACATTCCGCTTGCAACAAAATCTGAACTAGATATGTATGCGGATGATACGACTTTACATTGCTCTAACAAAAAAAAAAAAAAAGTAGTATACAGGCTGATCTGAACTGGTATTTCAATATGGCTATAAACCCATTAAAAACCACTCCTGTATGGTTATGTGAACTAACTACAGGCTCAAACATGTCGGAGAATTAAAACTTAATATCGATTATGTTGTCATTCGAAATGTGAAAACGCAAAAACTATTGGGGATATATTTTGATTAGTGCCTTACATGGAAATTGCATATTGATAAAACTTAATTGTTCAAAAATTGTCTCAGAGTTATCGCTTTTAAAAGAATTCACAACTTTTTAAGTCCTCAAATGAAGGAACTTTTTTAATTATAGCGCATGTATTGCTTCTATTTTTGACTACAGCTGTATTACTTGGTCTAATGCAAATAATTCAGAAATTAACACAAGGACAAATGTACGGAAGCGTCCTGGTGCCAATTCATAATGTTCTATAAAAAAATAACTCCTACGTAGGACTTTATAACTCCTACGTAGGACTTTATAACTCCTACGTAGGACTTTATAATTCCTACGTAGGACTTTATAACTCCTACGTAGGAGATAAAAAAGCCTAATTAGGAGTTTATAACAGAATTACATACAGAATTTTATAAGGGGTAAGAAATTGACTAGTCAGTTCTCTCCCCCCCCCCCCCCAGTCTGAATTGACTCACTGGAGGAAAACTGGGCTGTTACACTGGGCTGCTAACAAGAGCTGCCAACAGTACAGCACATATGATTATTCTCAGTGCTTGCCCATGAAATGAATATTTACCATAGCACATTAAAGTGAAAAACATAAAGATGCTCAGATACTTAGCTTTATTCTTATCTTAGTTTGTACAAATTTATCTTGGGTCGATTGTGAAGCAAGTTCGAATAACTTATATTAATCACTGTCAACAACTCATTCCTGGTGGAATCCATCGCCAGGAGGGTATGAGAGAAGAGGCCAGTTTTTCCCTTTTAATGCTGAGCGCCAAGCATGGGAGCTACTGATACCATTTTTCACGTCTTTGGTATGACGCGGCCTGAGATCTAACCCATGACCTCCCACACCCAAAGCTGACCCTCTACCACTAGGCTATCGTAGCGTATTCTTATCTTAACAACAAGAGAGTTATGATGGCCCTGAATTGCTCACAAAAGTCACATTGCTGAGATTGCTAAAGTCAGTCTGATTAATGGATTCAGAGAAGAATGTAAAATCCCTGAATGAGGTCAATTTTGACCAACAGGTCCCAACTTGAATATATTTGGTAGAATTCCTCCTTTATGGCTCTAATGTATAGGATGTGTGTGATATTTAAAGAACTGCTGTTTAATCATAGATTGAAAGCTACAGTTATTGTTGTTGGCAAACATACAGTTATAAACTCCTAATTAGGCTTTTTTATCTCCTACGTAGGAGTTACAAAGTCCTAATTAGGCTTTTTTATCTCATACGTAGGAGTTATAAAGTCCTACGTAGGAGTTATAAACTCCTAATTAGGCTTTTTTATCTCCTACGTAGCAGTTGCAAAGTCCTACGTAGGAGTTATAAAGTCCTACGTAGGAGTTATAAAGTCCTAATTAGGCTTTTTTATCTCCTACGTAGGAGTTATAAAGTCCTACGTAGGAGTTTAAAAGTCCTACGTAGGAGTTATAAAGTCCTATGTAGGAGTTATAAAGTCCTACGTAGGAGTTATTCTTTTTTATAGAACATTATGAATTGGCACCAGGACGCTTCCGTACAAATGTTTACAAGTCTAAAATGGTACCTTTTAAAAAAAAGATGCAACTATTTTACTGGATTATTGATCTCTAAGCGCTACATGGTCCTGCACCAACATAATTTATTATACATGTATTATAGATCTAATTTGTCTGTCAGAAAATAAAAAAAACTAAAGCCTACGACTTTCTACAAAAAAAAAAACATAAAAGATAAAATACCTAAAACCAGGAACCTAGAATCAACGTTCCTGCTGAAACTAATTATTTAAAACGATCGTTTGGTTACTGTAGTATGGAAGTTAGGAATACTATTCCTGTTAAAATTAAAAGCGCTGTATATAAAGTATATTTATTCTGGGTCCTATTGATATTTGCTGAATGCATACACTTGATTGTGCACATTTAGCGCAGAATGTTTTTGTTTACGAATATTACACATATTGTGTCTGTCGTCAGTACTATTATTCATTAAAGTGACATTATGCACATTTTTTAAAAGTAAAATTCCAGCTGAAATAGGTGTGTGTGAAAAGGGTAGAGGAAATAATAACTTTTAACCCAATACAACAAAATTTTCCTGCTACCAGTATGAAATAATAACTTTCCAAATATTACTTTTCCTATTTTGACTGGGAGAGTCAATTTAAGAAATAAACAAATGCATGCAGGAGTAGCTCCCTTCCACTGCCGAGCAACACTAATAACACAAGGGAGATCACTGATAAGGAAGGAATTATTATTTCATTTGTCCATTTTTTTAATTTTTAAAGCACCAACTTCAAATATTAATGTGGCATTATCATTATTTTAACACATTTAAATGCACAGCAACCGAAAATTGCTTTTATAAAACTGTCACCAAAAATACACTATGTGCAGTTAGATGAGCATAATTGTCACTTTACGTTATGCATTTAGATATATTTTTTTCGGCGAAGCCGTATTAAGCTAGCTTTTGATCGGAAGTTTGAAACTCTTCAACATCTAATGAAATGATGAGCAGAATGTATGACATTTTTTGAAATGTTAAGCACCTTTCTAATTGGATAATACAGGGTGCATTGAATTATCGAAAACAACCGAAAAAGACCTAATACAGGGTGCATAGAATTACCAAAAAAACGACCGAAAAAGACCGAATAAGACTGAAAAGGGACCGAAAAACAGTTTATGCAGACCAGGAACCGTCTATAACGGTTATAGAGTATTCCTGTGCAGACCGAAAACAACTTTTTTTTCTAAAGATAATGTATAATTTATCATTTAAGTTTTAATGAACGAAGAAATTTGTAAATAAAAAAATAATTAATAATTAATAAATATTCTAGTGATATAATATTGTTTTTCTGATACATGTGTCGCGATAGATTTATTTAGTGAAATTAAACTAATTTTTGTTTCATCTTTCTTGAATGGCATAATTTGAAGTGTGTTTTTTATGTAGAATATTTTTATTTTCCCAAGTTAATTTAAAAGGAAAAACAAGGAATAAGTTTGTTTTTCCGACATGTCGGGGGAGATATTTAATTACTATTGGAGACAAATTTGAAAAGTGGCCGGTTAGCTCAGTCGGGAGAGCAGAAGCACAACCTTGCAATGGAAGGTACATGGGTTCGAATCCTGGTCAAAGTCCTGTTTTTTCCTCACCTTGTGACATTTGGCGTTAGTTAATTTTTACTATAAAAATCTAGCTAACAATTGTTCTCATATATAAAAATTTGCAACGACTATCTTTTTTAAAGGTAGTTCTTTTTTTCTTCAGTTTTTCATTTTTGTAAAAAGTATCATTTTGTGTGTGTGTGTACATGAATGTCATTGTATTTATTGAAGGTCTCATTGGAAATAAGATTATCGCCATGTCATATTTGTACTGATGTATCGCGTTCGGGTAGAATTATTAATAAACGGTTCAGTTTATCCAGCAGCAAATTTGCTTGCGGTCACAAAGATGTTAAATAATTACCTCAAACATAAAAATTGATGTTTTGGTTGAAAGAGTCGCTTTAGTGTTCAGAAATATCCGAACTGTCTCTACCTTCATAAAATAAAGTGTTTGGTATTACTACTATATAATGAATACAGGCAGTCCTGCCTATAACACTCGCGAGATACCGTCGTTAACTGTCTGGCGTTTAGTAGCATCATGATCACGTGATTCATTCAACCTTAGCCATGTGGTATATTTTTGCGTACAACTGAAGCATTAACAAGTTATAATTCACACGTGGTGACATACGTTAATATATGTAATAGTTTGGGAGGAAAACAGCGTTGTTTTAAAAAAGATATTTAGGATAAAATAGATTCTTGAGTTACAGGATAATTTCTGACAAAAATGGATGCTAAGGAAATGATACCCATGAATGCTGGTTCTAGTACAAACAAGCCAGGTTCAACAAGTTCAAATTCTGACGAGGAGGCTGTAAATCTCAAACCCAAGATCTCGCTTCTCAATGGAGTGACGATAATAGTAGGGTCCATCATAGGATCTGGGATATTTGTAAGCCCCAAAGGCGTTTTAGAAAATGCGGGTAGTGTAGGACTTTCGTTAATAATATGGGTGATGTGTGGACTATTTTCAATGATTGGTGCTTATTGTTACGCAGAACTTGGTACTTCTATAATGAAATCGGGAGCCGATTATGCATATATCTATGAAGCATACGGACCATTTCTCGCATTTTTAAGACTATGGGTTGAAAGTATGATCGTAAGACCGTGTTCTCAAGCAATAGTAGCGCTGACGTTTTCATATTACGTTGTTGAACCGTTGTTTCCAGACTGTGAGCAACCAGATGTTGCAGTCCGACTTCTTGCAGTTGTCTGTATTTGTAAGTATATTCTATCTATATCTGGGTTCCATTTGACCAGAGAGTTGGTGTTTCGACCCATGAAATTTGCAAACTGTCAGAAAATATGCTAAGGGTCTTTTTTTTTCCCCTGATTATTAAGTCCTGTCTGACTGTGGGTGAACTTGCCAAGACCCCTGCTGAAGAGTCATTTTTAAGGCGATCGCTTGCTGGCAAACGCCTAAATTCTTGGCTTTGCCGTGAGTAAACCAAACGGATTATTAGGTCGCGTTCATGTCTTCATTCGGTAGAAGGTGAAAACTTGGTCTTTACCGTTGATTCATATGTAAGTTTAAATTCATTTTAAACGAAACAAAAAGCTTTTGACAACATAAAATTATTATAAAAACAATCTGATAGTTTCAAGGTACTGGAAGATCGTCGTCTTCTTTCATTTCTAATCTTTGTTATTATATTATTAAAAGTTAAAGATGCATAGAGACCAGCGATGACAGCCGAGGAATCACCTTTCCCGAATGTAAATAATTTTTCAGTCCCCGGATGTGCGAAGCTGAGAATAAACAGGCTGAGCATATTTCTCGATCTGGATAAATATCCCAAATGAGCTAAAATAGCCCCATTGGGCTAAAACATAAACAATAGAAAAGTAAAATTTTTTCAAAATAGTGCAACTTAATTTTTTCACTGAATATTTATATAATTCAAACAGACCTGATAAATACATTACTTTCTGGTTTTTCGGTTGGTAAAAAAGTCAAAATTTCACCAACAAGATATTGATAGGAAATTTGCTTATTCTTATTGCTTACAATAATATAAACATACACTGACAAAATAAACTTGCGCTTTTTCCTAGCAAAAAAGTTATTTAAAAAATTGTACTTTTCTATGATTGTTTAAATGTTTTAGCCTGATCAGGCTATTTGAGCTCATTCAGGGTATTTACCCCGATCGGGAGATATTCTGATAAGCCTGATAAAGACAATAAAATGTGGAAGGTATAAGATCAGCAGAGACACCTAGCGGCAGATTTTGATATATTCTTTTTTTATGTTTTTTGATCATGTTATAATTATATTCATGAGGCAACTTTAGTCCAGTTTAAGGTAATGTCACAGATCTGTATTATTTAGAAAAGGCTGTGTTATATATGCCATTTGTTGTCGGGGCATTTTTATCTTATATATCAGACTCAGAGGCCTGTATAGGGCATCTTCACTAACTAAAATTTCTTTAAAATCATGCAGTTTTCCCAAAACTGACTTTACACCAGGATTTAACTTAAGTGTCCCCATCAGCTACTAATCACTTATATTTTTCCCAAATCAAGGGGATAGGGTGCCTTCCCCAAACTTGGAAAAATGCCCATAAAGTGCTGGAGTGGTGTTTCTTGTTATTCTGTTTGTAATTTACTAAAGATGTTAAATTGCTCCACAATGCATCATGTACATGCTATAAACTTACCAATGGAAACTTTGACGTGTTTCTATTGCTTTCTGCAGCTTTGACAAACAGAAGGCATGCTGACAAGAGGAAATGTTTTTAAGCCATTTATGACTATTCTTGAAGCGAAACAGAGCAAGCTTTTCATATTGCTTTTTCTTGTTAAAATTCAACTTTGAAACAGTAAAAATTATTTGTGAAACTCTGGAAATTGAAATAATTCCAAATTCATAAATACCAAACGAGAAGTTTCCTGGGTAGAACATTTTTTTGTATCTTTAGTATGTACTTCACTACCTGAGACACAAACAAGTAGGGTAAATACGGTATGTACTTCATATTTTAATTCAGACTATCAAGCAGACCAGTAGTTACATTTACAATTAAAAACATAATTCTTACAGGTTAAACCTTAGAGAATTACATTATGACAGTTTACGTCTTACTGGAAAAGACAGAAATAGTTATTACTAAAAGGAAAGAAATACTCTTTTTGTTGTTGTTTTTTCCGCCTGTAAAAAGGAAATGGCAGTGAACTTACCTGTTTAAACCAGATAAGAAACTGTTTTCCAAAGCAACCCACTAATGCACTTTCTAAGCATTTATTGTTATTTACAAAGATAGCTTGAATAGATATACATGTGTATTCTAAAAGCCTTTGAATATTTTGGGTGTGCACATTATGTAAAGGTCAGAAAACGTGATATAATCATGATAATTAAGTACAAGGTAAAAAGGGAGGGTCATATGTTAAATTGTGAACCCTTGCTGATGCAACAACTACACAATGCAATGCTGATGCAATATTGGGATTTCCCAGAAAATAATTATTTGGAAAATTGTCTTCTGATATCCCATATTATGTTAATACAGGTATACAGGGTACATGCATGACGCAATACAGCTTACTAAAGTCATGATTCGTTTGTACCTTTCTATATAGTCTTGTTTGTTGTTAGTAAACAGTTACGATATTGTTTTACTGTTAGTGATAAAAGAAGTGCAGAATGTGCACTATTAAATGTACTAGTTTTAAATCGATAGAAATAAAAGCTGTATTTGAGTATGAACCTTGAAAATACAGTTGTGTGAGAATATCAAATTATACAATTATGTTTAGAAATATAAAAAAGATTTGTTCCATAAATTGACATAACGTGCGCATTGCACTTAATAGTTATGCTACATGTAATTTGTATGTTTATTATACCCCCACAAAACGAAGTTTGGGGGGGGGTATATAGGAGTGAGCTTGTCGGTTGGTCGGTCGGTCTGTTGGTTTTATGGTTTCCGGATGATAACTCATGAACAAGTTGACCGATTTAAATAATATTTGGTACACAGGTGCAACATAAAAAAATACAGGTCAAGTTCGACTTTGGGGTCAGTAGGTCAAAGGTCAAGGTCACAGTGACCCTGAACAGTAAAACAGTTTCCGGATGATTACTCATGAACGTCTGGACCAATTTAGATAATTTTTGGTACACAGCTGTAACATCATGAAATACAGGTCAAGTTTGACTTTGGAGTCAGTAGGCCAAAGGTCAAGGTCACAGTGACCTTGAACAGTAAAACGGTTTCCGGATGGTAACTCATGAACGACTTGACCGATTTAAATAATTTTTGGTACACAGGTGCATCATCAGAAAATACAGGTCAAGTTCGACTTTGGGGTCAGTAGGTCAAAGGTCAAGGTCACAGTGACCCTGAACAGTAAAACGGTTTCCGGATGATAACTCATGAAAGACTTAATCGATTTAAATAATGTTTGGTACACAGGTGTAACATCATGAAATACAGGTCAAGTTTGACTTTGAGGTCTGTAGGTCAAGGTCACAGTGACTCGGAATAGTAAAACGGTTTCGGATGATAACTCATGAACGACTTGACCGATTTATATTATTTTTGGTACACAGCTGTAACATCATGAAATACAGGTCTAGTTCGACTTTGAGGTCAGTAGGCCAAAGGTCAAGGTCACAGTGACCCTGAACAGTAAAACTGTTTCCGGATGATAACTCATGAAAGGCTTGACCTATTTAAATAATTTTTGGTACACAGGTGTAACATCATGAAATACAGGTCAGGTTTGACTTTGAGTTCTGTAGGTCAAGGTCACATGATTGGGAACAGTTAAACGACACTTGGGGCTAGGATCATGAAATTTGATAGGGAGGTTAGTGATATTAACATGTTTGAAATAAACCTATTAAATTTAATAATAATCCATACTTTCCAACCTTACATATTTTGTGTGCTATTAAAACAATACATTTACACAACTTATTGTATAATAACTGAAATGTATGTCCTTGTGGCCATTCCTTTCTTATGGTTGCCATACTTCTGTGACAAAGCTGTATTGTGGGGGTATAATTCGTCACTCTTGTGACAGTTCTAGTTTTGATAGTATTAGTGCAGTTAGCCATAAAGTAAGGCCTAAAGAAAAAATGTTTGTTTCAGATAACCCAACCTGACCCTACCTACTAAAAGCCTCTGACCCTAGTCATTTTATTGGGGTTAGGGAAAAGAAAGGTAAACCTACCCCTAAACCATTAATTATACCCCCACAAAACGAAGTTTGGGGGGGGTATATAGGAGTGAGCTTGTCGGTCGGTCGGTCTGTTGGTTTTCGTTTCCGGATGATAACTCATGAACGACTTTACCCTTTTGAATAATTTTTGGTACACACGTGCAACTTTATGAAATACAGGTCAAGTTTGACTTTGGGGTCAGTAGGTCAAAGGTCAAGGTCACAGTGACTCTGAACTGTAAAACAGTTTCCGGATGATAACTCATGAAAGGCTTGACCGATTTCAATGAAACTTGGTCTGTAGGTAGCTTGCGTGGAGACGCCGCTTGGGATTGCATTTGGGGTCACTAGGGTCAAGGTCAAGGTCAGTGTTACTAAAAATAGAAAAATGGTTTCCGCTCAATAACTCAAGTTAGGAGTGACTAATTGCAATCAAACTCAGTGTGTAGGTAGCTTGTGTAGAGAGGAAGCTTGGAATTGCATTTTGGGTCACTAGGTTCAAGGTCAAGGGCACTGTTACTAAAAATAGAAAAATGGTTTCCGCTCAATAACTTGAGTTAGGAGTGACCAGTTGTAATGAAACTTGGTGTGTAGGTAGCTTGCGTGGAGAGGAAGCTTTGGGTCACTAGGGTCAAGGTCACTAGGGTCAAAGTCAAGGTCACTGTTACTAAAAGTAGATTTTTATTTATTTTTAGTTTTTCGATTGTTTTAAGCAAAAAAAAAAAATTTTCGTGGTCAAGGTCACTAGGGTCAAGGTCAAGGTCAGTGTTACTAAAAAATAGATTTTTATTTATTTTTAGTTTTTAGTCTTTTAAGCAAAAAAAAAATTTGGGGTCAAGGTCACTAGGGTCAAGGTCAAGGTCACTGTTACTAAAAATAGATTTTTATTTATTTTTAGTTTTTAGATTGTTTTAAGCCAAAAAAATAATTTGGGGGTCAAGGTCACTAGGGTCAAGGTCAAGGTCACTTATACTAAAAATGTATTTTTGCTATTAAAACAATACATTTACACAAGTTATTGTATAATAACTCAACTCTATGTCCTTGTGGCCATTCCTTTCTTATGGTTGCCATACTTCTGTGACAAAGTTGTATTGTGGGGGTATAATTCGTCACTCTTGCGACAGTTCTAGTTTTTGACAGAATAAAGCTCCATAACAACAGCAATATATGAGCTATGACATTAATTTTGCAAGAAATAGCACTATTTGCAAGAAAATGATCTTGACATAAGTATACTTGAACAAAAAACATCCCTACCTAGTAGATTCGGGAATGTTACCCTAAACAAACAATTATTTTTTAGGCCTACAATGTAAGCATGATTTAAGGCATGGCCTTAGCATGCATCATGAAAGTAAATGGATTAAATTTAATCCATTTGCATACAGGGTTAGGTGATAGGATGGTCTGAATAATTTGGATCTGTATAAAAAATTCAATGGAGCTGAAATTCGGTATCATACATGACATACCATTATTCCAATACAGTATTCATGTAAAAACATTATTTAATATTGAACATCTTAATATGTTAAAGCATTGAAAATTGTACACTTATATTTAAATTACTCTAGGCTATTGGATCCAGAGTGATTTCCATTATAAACCATTAAAGCTTCAAGATAATAATAATTGCCAAGAACAATCATTTACCGACTCTGTTCCTTTAAAAACTTTAAATTTAAAGTTGAACAGTTTTCTTTAAGACATAATTATCTTGTCATCATTGGTGTATAAAAACTTTTATGATGAACATCCATTTATATGAATTTTATTGATGTTGTAATGGTATGTTATTAAATATGCTATCTGTCTTCTTTTTAGATGTAATAACCATATAGTTGCTAGGCAACAACTATAGTGTTCTGCATTAGAGCATGCAGTCATGCTTCAGGAGTTAACAGCCTTTACTCAAATATGAACAGTAATAATCTTCACTACATGATCAGTCTTGATACATTAACAAAAGGAAAAATATTACCCCCAAGAAAACTTTCACTTTTTTTTTAATTTGAAAACACAAAACTCTTGTGTTTTGATTTTACATGTATATTGTTAATTAAACATGTATGAAATAAGATGAGAAAACACAAAAAAATACATTTTTGACCATAGCCCCCAGTTTAGGAAAGACAAAATTCTCCATTTTTGATATTTAAAAAAAGCACTCAAAAAATCTAAATAAAGAGTAACCTTTTATTGTACAAATTTCCAATTATTAATATTGGAGTCTTAGCTTCTCTTACATTGTGTAAGACCCTGTTCATCGACTTTTTTCTGCTTTAAAAAGTATTTGAAGGTCAAAAGTTTCTGTTCAGTTTTGCTTCAAAATTGTTGATTCATGAGGAATTTGTGGGTTATTCAAAATATTTTTAGTTTGTTATGGGCTGTTAGAATATTGTTATATTTAGACAACAGAGGGTGCCCTCAAAAGGGGCAGGAAGCATTAAGTATAAGTTTGGCACGGGGCACTTTTTGTGTGTTTGAGGACTACAACAGTTCAAAATCAGAAAATCTCCTGTATAGAATTGAACCATTTCTATAAATAAATGATGCAAAAGCTTTATATAAGGAGTCCTATTTTAAAAATGTTTAAAATGCTTCCTCAATTGTTTCGAAGGATTTCTATATCTTCTGCTCTATTGAGTCCAACAAAAGGGCATCTGTGAGGCCCAGAATGGCAGCAAGGGGAGACAAAAAAAGAGCAGGGTACAGCACCCTGGTAAAACACTCGAGGATGTACATATATGATATATGAGGTTAAACTAAAGGGTTGAGATCCAGATACATTTGTAATTCATTTTCTCAATTGTAAATATAAAGTTTAATTGAACATTTTTTGACAGTTTTTAAAGGTCTTTTGAATTTCAGTTTAATTTTGTGACCATTTTGTATTTCAGTAATTTTAACAGCTATCAATTGTTACGACGTAAAATGGGCAACCAGGGTACAAGATGTGTTCACGTATGCAAAGTTGTTGGCATTGGCGCTGATCATCATAACCGGCATTGTTCAGTTGTGTCGCGGTGAGTAGTCTTGTGCTATCAGTTCAACTCATACCTGTCAGCTACTGGCCAAATTTTGCGTTAAAATAAGATTCTTGTAAGTAAAGCTCGGACAGCAAACTTCTCCGCATGGTTATTTCCTGTAATATTGTACAGTACAGCTGTTTTTCAAATTTGAATTTTTAATGTTTTTTATACTACATTTGCAGTAAGGTTAATTTTATAAAATATTTAAATATCAAGCGGTAAATTTATACAAAAAGTTGATTAAAAATAGTGATTTCAATAAAATTATTTAACTTTACGTGCCGTCACATGATATTTTCCATCATCACGTGGTATCTTGTGAAGGCAGTGATTTGAGAGCGGAGCTCACCCAATCAAATCGCTGTGAGGAGGTTGGTCAGACAGGTGTTTCGGATTTGGAAATAGCTTCCATGTTCTCATAAAAATTTTGGTCAGGCGCTGTGCATGCCTATTCTTTTTTAGGCCTAAGTGCAGGTATGCTGACTGAGTTTTTGAAACTTGCAAGCTATGTCAGAATAATTAACTGGCAAATCTCATTTAACTGCTAAATATAATGTTATATAAGGCCTAAAGAGAAAAATCTGTTTCCTGTAACCTTACCGACCCTCCTTTTGTACCCCAGACCCAAACTTTTTTTATGACCCAGAAACATGACGAAAATTTCTGCATGTTTTTTCATGGACTGTGGTGTTGCCCGTGTTCAAATTTTTTTTATTTATTTCATCACTGATTTCATCATTGATTTTCATTCACCTTGTAATGGCTGAATACTGTTATTGATACCCATCAAATTACAAGTTCACATTAAAAAATCCTTTGTACCTACAGACCCATCTTTTTGTCAGCATGTTACAGGAAACAGACATTTTTTTAAGGCCTAAAATTAATGGTAATTAGATGTAAAAATATTGCCAGCAATTTGCATTTAAATTAAGTAAAAAGACTGTCATGTGATTAGTAATTTTATAAAATGATGTTTGTTAAATTTAGATGAGCATTTCAACTGAATAACATGCAATATTTTGTTGTAATATTCCAGGAGAGACCGAGAATTTCAAGGATCCCTTTGAGTATACAGAGACTAACATCGCCAAGGCAACGCTCGGCTTCTACTCCGGCCTGTTTGCTTACAATGGGTGGTAAGTTTGACTATCACAAAAAAAAGATAACAGAAATATGTATTTTACAAAGAATTGCGAGGTTCTCCTGAGTCCTCCACCAAAAAAATGTTTGCCTGGGGCTTGTAGATGGTGGCAGAAGTCCAAATCTCACGACACACAGCACCCAGGATTGACTTACATTGTAGTCTTTTATATGATGGACACTAAATTTAAACAGCACCAGCTGTTTCAGTGCGCATGAAAGACTTAAAGAGTGAATGTTCCTGTTAAATTTTGAAAGTGGAGTATTTGGGGTTGGAGAGAGATTATAGGATGGATAAGGGAAGAAAAGCTCAGCCACATGTAGATGCAATTTTGATTCGATTGATTCTGAAATGCCGGTCTTTTTCAAAATTGCATACAGATTATACTACAGTGAAGTTCAATGTACGTATATACAGAACTATATTAATGAGTTCCTTTTGTTATGTATTATATAATGTATAGAAATTTTATTCAGCCGTCTATTAACTAAAACAATAAAACATACATTTTAAATGAAGCAAATGAGGGGGAGGTGGAATCAGAGAATTTTGTGATGAAAATGAAGCAGATGCATGAAAGTTTTTTTGCAAATTAAATTATATAAAGACTATTTCACCCACATGCAAGCTGTCACACTGTGACGTCAATTCCAAAGATACACTGCTGTTTTTGTTTTCATTGATATTATATCATGTCAGGCAACTCTGTCATTGAGGTACATTGAATTAAAGGCTAGTCTTACAAAAGTCATTGTATGGAAAGTCTATACCGGTATCCTATTCTGATACATATTAATTTAATAAAAGTTGTCATGACCTTTCTTGTTTGCCTGGAAAAATGCTGCTGTGTTAAACCATATTTGCAGATGTATCAGCTCCTACTCTTTCATATTTAAATAAATTGATTGCTTAAATAACTTAGGGCATGTGAAATGTATTCATTCTCAGCAAATGTTGCCTCCGGCAGTCATTTTAATGGTTGAATAGGTCATATAGCATATGTGTGGCCGAGAAAAAAGTAGTGTGGTTGAGATGTAATATACTTGGAAAAACTATCTGAGATAGGGAAAAAGTATAGTTATATCTTGAATAACTATTTCCCTTCCTTGCTGACTGTCCGAGTTGGACACTTTCCTAGAGCTGACAGCATCATTTAACTGAAAATATGGCAAGGCAGTTCCATCAGATGATTGTTTCATTTTCTTAGAGATGACAGGGTCACTTGGTGCACTGGCCTTGCAATTTCAATACTAATTCTAGATGTCGCATGGCAGACACAGATTTCATTCTTTTGCTTCTCACAAACACAGTAATTGACAATTCAGAATTCCGCAAATCACTTTAAGGATTACCACAGATACACGGATGAATAAAGCTCACGAAATAATTACTTTTGATTGATTTATTGGTAGAAAAAGATTTTGTTTATTGTTTTTCGAAGACAGGGTCTATTTTCTAGATCGGAAATCAATGAAGAGGTGAAATAAAATATGTTGTCTTACAGACAGTATATGTCCAACTTGTGTTTATATCTCAGCTGGGACCATGTGGTTCTTGTTTTATGATTATGAAAAAAAGATTTATAATTCATGATCGGCATTTATATGTAGAAATTTGCATAACCACAATGGATAAAATTCCTGAAAATTTGCTCTAGATTTGGTGTTCAGCTCTGCAAAGTGGGAAGCCATCCCTTAACAGAAATTTAAAGCGCACACACACATTAGTTGGCCCTTTATTGATAAGAGCACAATGGGCGTAAATTACTTTGCAATGATTTAAAGACATTTTAGAGAAGCTTAAAACAAGTCGGAGATTTGGTCAGTAAACATGACGCCAATGATGCGAAAACCTCATCCCTTTGTTGATGTTGGACTATTTATAACCAAAAAAAATCCATTGAAACCTTTTCCACCTGCATTTGTTTGTCCATTTATTTGTGTATATGAAGTCCAATTTTGATTGGTATTGAAATCACTTGATTAACACCAGGCTCAACAGGGAATCTTGAGAGGTTATTTCATTTGAATTTTTTTTTGCTTTTTAAAAAATCATATTAATTTATATGGTAAATTTCGGATGAATTCATGAAAAGTTAGAAGTCCTTAGTCTCTAGTGCAAGCTAGTGTCAAGGATATTTGTCTTAATATTATATATAATTTGTGTTCATGTTTTAATTTCAGGAACTACTTGAATTATGTGATAGAAGAGTTACAGGACCCAGTCAAGTAAGTTTCTAGTTTTACATGTTGATAGGGACTGGCATTCAGTTCTTACAATTACTTCTATTTTTGATAATCTACCCCCTTATTTCCTACAAATTCCCTCCCTTTGCTGCCAAAAATGTTCGTGATTGAGCCATGTTAGTAAATAAAAAAGGCTGAAATTATTTTGCTTGCAGTTTTAAATCATCTAGTCTGGTGGCAAGGATAATGTTGATAGTGTAAACTGCACAGTGGTTGCCTTTGAAGTATTTGTTAGCTCTCAAGAACCACTCAAAGCGTCAAGGGAACAGTGCAGTATGAGTCACTGCCTTGGAGGATTCATGCCTTGTGTTAGAAGTCAGTAAAGCTAAATTTATTACTTCAAGGCATGGGATGGGCCACAGAGTTCTCCAAACATCCCAATACCCACTCCATCCAAGAAAAATACAATATTTACATTACATCATAATTTAATAGTACTCTATTAAATTAGGTCTCGAGTATTATCTAGAATTAACTGTGTAGCTTTTCTTTACATGTGAAATGTTGATCTAAGTAGAAAAGTACTCCCAAGTAGAAAATAACTTCCAAGAATGTAATATCTTCAAAGAAGTTGTAAAAACTCACATTAAAGGGAAGATTCTCCTTGAATTCAAGGTCATTCATTTGAAGGTCGTTGAGCTAATTGTGTTGTTGCATCATACAGAGAGGCAGTCAGCCAGTGAAGACTGGTTCCAATCAATAAATCAGTCCAAATATAGATTTACTGCTACTACTACTACTACCCACATTCTACGCAGATAGTAGTTTCTATTTTAAACAGACTGACACACCTTGTATCGATGGATGTAAATCAATATTGCTCATCAACAGAAAAGAATCACTGTCTGTGATGTACTATTTCCAAATCATCTACCAGTACTTTGTAAACAAAGCATGCATATTTTATATTATCTTTTATATTGTTGTTAGAATGAAAGATATTTTCCGGGTTTAATCAAACACCAGGTGAAACCAGGTTTGGTCTTTTAACAGGTTGTTATGACAAACTATATTTACATTTATTTCACTTGACTTCAAGTTACATCCTGTATTTGTATGACATTGATAATTGTTAGTTCATAGTGTATGGTCAAATAAACAATGAAAATGCATGATGCAATATTTCACAATTTAAGTCTTGTGATTAATGTATTTTTTGTTGGAATTTTTTGCTTTCAGACAGGCTGTATTCTTATCATATAATCTTTTATGGTTAACTTAATAATAAAATGTCGTCTTTTGTGGTTAACTTAATAATAAAATTTTGAATGGCTGTGTGCCTTCTTGTGGTTAACTTGATAAAATAATTTTGAATGTCTGCGTGTTTCACATCAGAATGAAATAAATGACTGAAAGATTTTGCTTTTTGATAATAAAATTTTTAACGTCTGTGTGTTTAAGATAAAGTTGACAGTGTTTTAGTGCACAGTGGTTTTCCTTTTTAGTATTGAATTTGGGTCTCGATCACACTCGAAGCATAAGGAACTAGCTAGTAAAAGGTCTGGAAAGATTCATGTCTGGTGTTAGCAGTCAGTAAAGCTAAATTTATACTTCAAGCTGCATGGGATTGGTTTCCACAGAGTTCTCCAAACATCCCAATACACCATCCAAAGAGAATGCAATGTTTTCCTTACATCATAAGTTAATAGGACTCTAGTAAATTAGGTCTGAGTATTATTCTAGAATTCATTCTGTAGCAATTATTTCACAATGTGAAAGATTGTATTGATCTAGGAATTAAAGGACTTTTCAAGTCGTTCTCAACATCACAAATTGATACTTTCACTTCACGAAGTTGTAAAAACTCGCATTAAGGGAAGATTAGTCCTTGTACATTCAAGGTCACTCAAAGTTTGAAGTGACATTTGACAAAATCGATATGATTTATCATACATTTGGACAGTCTAGCCCCAATGAAGACTGGTTCCAATCAATAAATGGGTCCAAATATAGATTTATCTGCTACTACTAGTACAACCCATAGTTCTAGCAGATAGTAGTTTCTGTTTTAAACAGACTGACACACCTTGTATCGATGGATGTAAATCAATATTGCTCATCAACAGAAAAAAGTGTAGTAAATAGAATCACTGCCTGTGATGTACTTTTTCCAAATCATCTACCAGTACTTTGTAAACAAAGCATGCATATTTTATATTATCTTTTATATTGTTGTTAGAATAAAAGATATTTTCCGGGTTTAATCAAACACCAAGTGAAACCAGGTTTGGTCTTTTAACACGTTGTTGACAAACTATATTTACATTTATTTCACTTGACTTCAAGTTACATCCTGTATTTGTATGACATTGATATCAAATAAACAATGAAAATGCATGATGCAATATTTTACAATTTAAGTCTTGTGATTAATGTATTTTTTGTTGGAATTTTTTGCTTATCATATAATCTTTTATGGTTAACTTAATAATAAAATGTCGTCTTTTGTGGTTAACTTAATAATAAAATTTTGAATGGCTGTGTGCCTTCTTGTGGTTAACTTGATAAAATAATTTTGAATGTCTGCGTGTTTCACATCAGAATGACCGACTTTTACTGAAGGATTTTCTCTTTTTGATAATAAAATTTTTAACTGTCTGTGTGTTTAACATCAGAGTGACCGACTTTTAGTGAAGGATTTTCTATTTCGTTTGAATTTGGGTTAGATCAGACCGGACTGGACCTAGCTAGTAAAAAGTTGAAAATATTCTGTTTTATCAGTCATACAGCACTTTTAATCAAGCTGCTCGAGTTTCGTTTTCGCCGAGTGGTTTCCATATTTAGCAACATAAACAATTTGAATGTTTTCCTTATCAGAAGTTCGAGGACAGAGATTACCTGACTTTATTCTATTTCATTCTGTCAATTATTTCACAATTTCAAAGATTGTATTGATACAGGAATTAAAGGTTTCTTCAGTCCTTCTTAACATCACACATTGATACTTCCATTTCTGCGAAGTTTAAATTCGTATTTACAGTTTAGTTTGTACATTTCACCAAGTTGTAAGTGACATTTGACAAAATCAGATATGATTTACATACATTTGTACAGTTGTACCCCAAAAAGGTAGAGCGTAGAAATGGCGTGCCGCTCAAAGTTCATCTGTACTATAGTTTAACAACTGTTTAGGCATGACTTTTAGGTCGTTCTTGGCATTTACTGCTGTTTTCCAATATGCTTAAATTGCAGGCACAGCTAACTGAATGTTGGTGATCTATTGAAATTGTTACTGCTGCTGTTTATAATTCATTTTAGCATGTTTTATTTTTCGTGTTCGATAGATACAATCATACATGTATATTTTCATGCATGAAAATACGTTTAGAAATTTCTTTTTGCGTAAACAGTTGAGTGAACTCTTTATGTACAGAAACACTATCAGCTGTAAACAGGATGTGTTTAAATAAAGTGTTTAGAAATTTTTTTTTTTTAAAGATTGTAAAGACTGCAAGGATTCTAAAATGCACATGTCTATCTTTCAGTTTAGATTGTACTAATATCTGTACAAAGGGTTGTTAACTAAGTATGAAATGACTAGCTAGCAAACAGTGCAGATCATGATCAAACTATACAGATGTGGTGTCTGATCATAATCTACATGGGTTGCTTAGGCAGAATAACTTGGCCCTCCTATAAAGTAAGTGTTAAGCAATTTTTTTAGCAATTTCTTTTGTATACTGTGTAATTGGTTTCAGCATCGGCAATTTAATTACCGTTTGAATAATTGAAGACACATTCAAATCCAGACTTGTTTTCCTCACTGTTATTGACAGCCCCAATCAATCCTGCATTTAATTTTCTCACAAACTTTTATTGGGTGATGCAAGAAAACAGTTAAGATTATGTTGCATTCTCATATCATAAAGCGACTTTATGGTGGGCCATTAACATGCACTGTTATACATGTATATGACATGCAGAAATAAAACTGAGAAAGTTTTCATCATTTTGGTCAAGCATGCTTTAGAGACCACATTTTGAACCCTATTATCAGGAAGTTGATCAGGTATTAATTTTAGTGATGACCTCAAGGTCAATTTTGAAACTTGGTCATGGGAGGTCAAAAAACTAGGTCGCCGGGTCAAGTTATATCAAACCCTTTGAAAACTATATAGGTATATTTGGATCAGTGAGCTATGTCAGCAGCAGGTTTAGTGGCATACCACAACATTAAATCAATTGTTGCCTTACATTTGGAGATCTTTAGATAGTACTTCATTGTTTACAGGTTAAATACTACAACAAAAATGTGGTTCTAATGGGAATGTTTGAGATTGCATCATGATACTATGATAAACAATAAACAGGAGAGGTTGAATTCAGATGCCTCTATATTCATTTTGTTTCGGTGAAACAAATGATATTGAAATTCATGTACAGTATTGAATCATTCAACCTCAAATTATAAATTGTTCTTATATAGAAAGTCATCTAGAGAGAGCAATTTAAAATGTCTTTTATAAAACTTTTTCACTATTTCAAACATATCCTCAACAAATCAAACATTTATCAAATCCTGATTTAATGCATAAACAGTAATGTTTCTATATTGAGATTACCCTTGGACCAGTAAAAAGTGGCATTAATGAATAAGTCTTACTAGCTGGACGTTTTTGCTATGAAATTGAGTATTTGGTTCCGAAATGTCTGGTTGTAATATCAAGGGCAGTCTTAATATTAGGTGGTCTTAATAGCGAAACTTTACTGTACTAGTTAGCATTACTATCCTGCCAGCAAGTGACCAGTGTAGATCATGATTAGGCTGTACATTGCTGTGCAGCTGATTATCAGTGGGCACCCCT
This sequence comes from Saxidomus purpurata, assembly GCA_022818135.1. NCBI lineage: Eukaryota > Metazoa > Mollusca > Bivalvia > Venerida > Veneridae > Saxidomus > Saxidomus purpurata. Next base: position 50,077,013 of record JAFMSR010000006.1, on the reverse strand, counting down.
CTGAACAGTTAATGGTTCTATCAAAGGTAAAAAGATTGGACATGTGCAGTTTAAAATTCAGCAGACTAAGGGTTAAATTCTATTAATAAAATATCCGTTTTAGTTTAGTAGTTGAACTGCGGAAACCCTTTGTTGATAAAGACAACCCTGGATTAAGAAAATTGAAATCTTCAGTAGTTACAGTGTCGGCTTTAAGACACATAATATTACGGTGGTCAGTCCGGATAATCCCTCCCTCGGTAAACTACAAACAAAGTAAATGTTATATCACAGTTATTATGTTGACATAGTGATATTTTTAAGCTGGGGATACCTTTGTTGTGGGGTGACTTAGATAGTCATTGTGATTTTAATACCGTAAATGTCCTAAAAAATACACCCGCCATCATTCCTCATGCCCAGTTGAAGTCAAATGGGAGATATATATATATATATATAAAAATGTTAAACGATATGCCAGATAAGTAAATTATAAAAAATATATATATATGAATAAAATGTGATGTTTCCATCTGACATGTCCTATATTCCCTATTAGTAGTAGTGTTGAATGTCTTTGATTGTTAAAGTAGACCATGATTAATGGCAACAAAGTTTCATTGAAAATACACACTCTTTGTTTATTGACCTCTTGTGAAATTTACAATAGGAAGCAAGCCACTAATACCAGTAGATGGATTCTGAACACTATACTTGATGTGGATATAGGGGTTGGGGGCCTTTATATCTTAAGGACCAAATAGTATTTGAGGTAGAAAGCAGTGGCATTAAAAGCACTGTTCGCTTGTTTTCAATGAGTGTCCCTATACAGTAATAAATGGTTTTTGTTAAAATTAAAAGATGGAAATTAAGCAGTTTATAAGTCTTTCTGTGCTTATGGTTTAGTTCAGTTGTATATCTCTACTAATACAAGAGTGTAGCAGTTTTTATAATCAGAGTTGTAGTTGTTTAACCTGGGATTGAACTTTTACGATTTCAATGGACAGATATGTATACCTTGTCCTCAACTGACTTAATACCTAGACATTATTACTTGATTGTGGCCTTAAATAAATTCCTTATCACTGCACACCACTTAAACCCTTCTGATATCACTGCAATTAATATGCAATTTACATGGTGTGCAAAGTGCACTCTAACTTTCATCTTAAGAAGCAAAAAAAACAACAACAACCTTTTGCATTAAATTGTCAAACTTGTATAACTTAAGAACAACTCTAAATGATAAACACCCTTTGAGTAAGGATCAGTGGGAGAAAAATAGTGTACTTATCATCTAGTGTAAAAGTACCTGTTAATAAAAACCACCTTTCAATAAGGACTGCTTTTGGAAGTTCCTGTCAGGGGTCTTTGTGTACAAGTTGACTGTATTTACTTGAGTTATGGCACAATGTGCTAGAAAGTTTCTGCACACTGCCCCATTTTCCTACTCCCTGCTGCTCTCTTTTGTCCCCCATCTGCCCTAATGTTATAGCCCACAGATAAGGTATTTAAGTCTTGAAGAAGCACTTACTATCATTGGCATAGTTATGTATCTTTAAATTTATAGATTTCAATTTTATAGGATATTTCTGAAGCCTTCAAATATGTACTGAACCATGCCTGTAATTCAGGCTCCCTGCCCCATTTTTAGGGGCACCCTGTCCTTTTTTGTCAGTTTAGAATAATCCCCATGGTAATTTAGGCATGTTTTGATAAGAAATGATTATAAACTTTGATTCCTTGCTGATTAAGCAATTTTTTCTGCAAAGTTTTAAGATCAGTATATCAAAATGTTATCTCTTTCACATCACTGAACAATTATAAATCATTAACAAAATGCTTTGATTTATTTCCATGATCTGTCTTTCCTGTCATAATTAATTGTTAATTGTATTATCTGTAGATTTATGGTAGACATGTCCAGTATAGTCTAGACATACCATTAGAGTTATTGTAACAAATTAAATCTAGTGTAAAGTTACAATGTGTGTGCAGTTCCGTTTAGGGCAAAGAGATATATGCAGTAATCGAATTACCATTGCTATTTTGAAATAGGTCTCTTGTTGAAAGTCCTTCAGTTAATGTTTATGTTTTTCATAACTTCCTACATTTTAGCTGTTTTTCCTCAGGAGAAAACTAGTGCAGTACCATGAGGCTTAATCATTTTTAACTACTAGTAGATCTTGTCAACATCATCATCTTCAGCATCACCAGCAGTAACAGTCTCAGCAGCAGCAACATAATCACCATCATCATCACAAGCAGCAGCAGCAATAGCCAAATATGATTAAGTTGATGAACTGTGTTGACATAATGTTCTATAAAAATCGTTTTTTTTTTCCTTTTTAGAAACTGTCCAAAAGCTATATGGATCTCCATCAGTTTAGTGACTGTAGTGTACACCTTCGCAAATGTAGCATACTTTACAACTGTGACCAGGACGGAGGTCCTCAGTGGAGCTGCTGTAGCTGTGGTTAGTAAATTATAAAAAAAACTTTGATTGGGGTGTTTTTTTTGTTTTTTTACTCTACTAGTATGTGAACCCCTTCTAGGCCTTTTTCCGAAAACTGTAACACACATTGATTAACCTCCCCATTCAGAGTACCCTTTCTTTTCCTGTCTACGTAAAACTTAGGGCCCTCGGTGGCAAACTTCCCATCTGACTGGCCCTTCTTCTGCATCTACCTGAAACAACACAAGGTTTGGAAGGCAGGAAAACTAACTCCATCTTATCTTTTTCTCGTACAAAACTACATTGGAATAAACAACAAAACAAATGGAGACAACAAACCCACTTACTTCAAGTCCCTCTTTCCTTGTCCGGCTTAAATTGAATACCTTCTATGCGCAATGGAGACGAGGACCAACCCATCTTGCTTGTTTTCCCTTCTTCTTGGGCTTTTAAAACAAAGTTGATTAAAAACTTACACATACAATGGTCAAGCAGAATGGGAGGAACGGGGGGGATGCTAACAACAAATCTCTTGTGTTGCAAGGTATTATTCTACGACCTCAGTTTATAAAGCAATCCTTTTGGGGGTATTAATCACATTTAGTGTAGCTGTTTTGAAATGTTCTAGTAGATTCTGTATGATTGTTAAGAAATATTTTCACAGTGATTTTATGTTTTTGAATTCGTATTTAGCATTATATCTACAGACAGTTCTTTGAGTTCCTGCATATTCAGATTTCCACTAATAATATAGCTGCAATCCCAAGAGATGAACAGTTCTGCAGAAATTCTGCTCTGCTGAAACAACCAGTGATAAAGTAGAATTAAATTATCATTGCTGCCATGTTGATATGAATATGTGCTTGATGTCTTGAAAAGTTCAGTTGTTTTTATTGAAGATTAAATTTAATTGTTTTACATTGATTGTAAAGTAAGTTCTTTAACGTTTTTTACTATATCTCTTGATGATTGCTTCCTAGAGTTCTGACTAGTATTCCGGCCAAAAGAACGGACTCTGGAGGTCAAGGCTAAATTGTTCTGAGGTCAAGGTCAAATTGCTGTGCTTGTACGCTATAATGACACAAAAGTGTGCAGATACATCTGTATTTATTTTAAAGAAAAAACTTTTCTGTTTTCAGATGTTTTCACAACGTTTGTACAGCTTCTTATGGGTGATAATGCCAATATTTGTGTCGCTCTCCACTTTTGGAGGTGTGAATGGTATCCTGTTCACATCATCAAGGTGAGTTCTGTTGGATTTGCCCCTTCACCCTTTTATTTATACAAAAAAAAGGTTGTCGTCTTAGATAATGATAATAGTGTGTTGGTTATACACAACAAGACTAGTATGTGTCCAAATTAATAGCAATCACTTTATCCTTACTGACAGAGGATCATGAGTTTGAACCATTCTGCCGACCCGACTTTGTGAGAAAGTTTGTGGTTTCTTAAGTACGATTGAAGTCTAGTGCTATTCCTTCCCATAAATGATGATTACATAGTCTGCCTGGTCAACATGAATGTCAAAACAGGCATTAAAACCACAAGAAAAAACGATGTATTGAGGTTTCCGAATTGAAATTCTAGTTTTAAAGGTCTTGTCTTTGAATGCAAATGTCAATAGTAATTAAAGGCCAATCAGATTACATTTGCAACTGTCTACATATTAAGCTTGCTAGAGATGACAGAATAAATGCGATTGTAAAATGTCTAAGTAGGATTTATGCAGACACTGAATGTTAAAGACATCAAATGTAAGAGTTGCATTTTGTGCTGTTTTGTGTATATGAAAGGTATTGTCGTTGAAAGTGAATAACTTTCAGATTCAATTTGATTATTTCAGTGTAATATTCAGATTGTTTTATTGTTTGCTGCAATTTCAGATTGTTTTGTGTGGGTGCAAATTTCAGATTGTTTTATGTTGCTGCAATTTTCAAATTGTTTTATTGTGTTGCTGCAATTTTCAGATTGTTGTATGTGGGTGCAATTTTCAGATTACTTTATGTGTGTGCATTTTTCAGATTGTTTTACGTTGGAGCAAGAGAAGGCCACATGCCTCAGATTCTTAGTATGGTACAGATAAACAGACTGACCCCTATGCCAGCGTGTTTATTTATGGTAAGTTGATCTAGAATGCCTACAAAGAATTCTGCCTAAGCATTGCTTAGTGCAGTCTGGTCAGGATCTGCATTGGTTGATATTCAATCAGTAAATTTTCAGTTAATAGCCCTATGAACAACAATGGTACTGTCCATATTTAACAATGGTACTGTCCATATTTAAAGACACACAAGTCCATTAGAGAAAATTAACAAGATTTTAGCTTTAAAAGTTTAGATTATGCAGTAACTGTAGTAGTGTCTGCTACCTGCATATTTTCACTGTTTCATATATGTTTTGTCTGATGTTAATTAGTTTATAACTCCAGACCTTTTTCTTTTTCAGTACAAAAATATTGTTTTGAAAATCATTTGTGTTTTGGATGAACTTGGATTGTTGTTTATTTTCAGGGACTTCTCTCCCTTGTGTATCTCACATCATCCGACATGTACGCCCTCATCAATTATGTCAGCTTTGTAAACTGGCTTGCCATTGGTCTGTCTGTGACGGTGCTTCTCTACTTCCGATACACGAAACCCAACATGGAGCGTCCAGTCAAGGTAAGTTCTTTAATAAGCTATAATTATTATATAGGACTGTGTTAAAATCAGATACAGTTAAACCTGTGCAAAAAACCCTGTAAGACAATGGTCCTTATTCAGAGGTTTTTTTTTTTACAAAAGATGAATTGTTTATTTCTTTCTACCAGTTAGTTTCTGTTTTCAAGGTGGTCCATTTCAGAGGTGATCTTTGAGACTTCACATTTGGGTTGGACAAACATTGGCTGTATAAGACAAATGGTGCTTTATAACAGTTAATAGCCATATATAAAACAGGCTAGCCCGGTAGAGATCTCAAGGCAAAGGAAAGTAAAAAAAAGAATATGTCCACTCACACATGTTAAGTTGTAAATAATCTTGTTTACACCTTGCATTGTTAGCATGTTGCTAATCGTTTGAAGAAACAGTCAAACCTGTGTAAAGCAGCCACTGTAGTCAGTGAACAGATACAGCATCTTAAAGCATCTTAGCATATGGTCACTTCATACTGATGTACTGTTTAGGATAAATCAGTAATGAGTGCCTATGGCAGGTGGTTGCTACATCCAGTTAACATTGATTTGTGTAGAACTGTTATATTATAAAAATGATAAAAACAGATAGGATTACTATTATTACCCTTCAGAATGGTCATATTATTTTTGTCTGAAAGCTCAAAACACAGTGGATGCTTTAAATACATGTACAAAATAAGTTTTAGCCAATAACTTCAGTGACCGTAAATATATATTAAGATATATATAACCAGTGGTTTGATTTGACCCGGGAAGGATGTTACAATTTCTTCTATATTCAATGTGAAAACGTAAGTTGTTAGTTTTGGGATAACTGTGACAATTTTAATTCTAGGGGTTAATCACTGATCAATGTTTTATTTGAAATTATGATGGTCTACTTTGTCAACGGTTATATGAATTTAATATGTTACAGTCTAACAGAAATACCGACAGACAATTTTGGTCATAATTCATTAATACATGGTGAGAATGGTCATAATTTCCTGATTTATATTAACCCATTCTGACATTATTTTTTTTCTTTTTTTAACAAAAAAAAAATCGGGGTACAGATGAGTTTTAAATGATGCTCACAAACACATTAAGTGATGCTAAATTTCAAACATGTAACAAAAAAATAAGTAGTAAGAATGTAAGCCACATTACAATTTCTGTTCTTGTCAAATACATACAAAGATATACATAACCAAAAGGATGGATTTTTTTAGATTTTTGACCAAGGGATAAAACAGTAAGAAAATTGACCCTTTTCAAGATTTCTGTCACTAAAATTCAAAAGTGAATGAAAAGAAAAAGTACTGTTAGGTAACCGATTGTTTCAGTTTTGCCCCCCCCCAAACCAGAATAGGTTATTACTATGAACAATGCTTATTATTCTAGGACAGTGAATAAATCACTGATTCCAAAGTTTTATTTGAAAATAAGATGGTTCATAAAAAAAAAAAAAAAAAACAAAAAAGGGACAAGAGGCCTTTACAGAAAGATACGGAGTGATTATAAATGTACTTTGTAAATAAGGAAAGAAAAGAACTGGTTACCATGTAAGTTGAATCCTATGTACCAGAGAACTAGTTGTGTAAAGTAAAGAAAAAGGCATCTACACATGTCCTTGATCTAGTTTCAGACTTAGTAGAGCAACTTAAATGCTCTTGTGGTTTTTCAGATGGTTATCAAGAAATCCAATTGACCTGGTTTCTATAGTATACCATGTTCATTCTATTATCTACACCTAGATACTGCAGTTTTAATAGGCTTAAATTGCAATTATTGGAAGTCGTTAAAAACTAATAAACTACTGATTTACAAGCATTTTGCTAGGCGCTAAATGAATGGTGAAATATTAACATAATTTGGCTCATGTTTCGTCCGAGACTTACAAAGATTTACGAAAGACAGACTATTTATACTGTTGGTACCATACATGTATGTGCAGTTGTTGAATCCAATATGCCACGTTAAGAAAGTAAGGTTAATGACCTTCATGAGCACTTGTTACTGACGACATACATTTGCCACCAGGAGACTTTTCTATTACTCTTGGTTATCATTTCAGTGTTTAAAGAAACAAGTCCCTATGATATGAAAACTAGCCTTAGAAATCTGACAGATTTAGAAAACTGGTACAGTCGAACCTGTTTTAAAACGGCCACACTGGGGAAGTTAAAATTGTGGTCTCTTAAAGACAGATGGTCTCTTTACTCAGGAATTACTTTTGTTGTTTGAAATAGCAAAGGAGGAATTTGAAGTGGTCGCATAGGTCAGGATGTTGCTTAACTCAGGTGGTTGCAAGGGCAGGGCCGAGTGAAGTAACTGTTATTTTTCTTCCTTATTTCTCACCATTCTAGCAACACTTGATTCTACCTCGGGAACCAGTGTAGATCATGATCAGACAGCATTGAAAGCAATCTGATCATGATCTGCATTGTTTTCCATTCAGTTGGAAACTTTTTACAGAGGAACCATGTGAACAGTTAATGGTTCATTTTAGTAAATTAGCAGGGTAAAGATAAAATTATAGAAACAACTAAAGTCTCATCAAATTATAGTTAGAATTTTCTTTTCTAGCTTAGGCCAAAAACTGGCTGATGGTAAGCTTGAAATTAGGATTTTGAAGTGGCCGCTGTCTGGACATATCTTTTGCCAGTTGTGTTGAAGTTTTACTACATTTTCCTTGCATGGTCCCTCTTATAAATTCTTTCACATTTAATTGATCCATTGGTTGTCCTGGCAACAAAAAAACCCAGAAAAACTTGCAAGGAATAGCTGGTACAGTTACTGAAGAAGTTCACAGAAATGTTCTTATTCCATGCCATTGTTCATTTGACTCTCTAGTAAGACTATTCAGGAGATGTTGATTCAGAAAGAAAAATTAATGGGTCAGTAATGGTGAAATTTTCTCTGTATGTTTATGTAGAAAACTAAGACTGTGTACATGTAGAAAATTAGAAAAACAACAAAAAAACCCTGTCCTGTCAGAAATCAATCTCAAAATCAATGGTTAGAATTTTCTTTGAGAGACTATAAAATGCTATGAAATGAAGTTAGTGTCATAAAATACGCTCTCCTATTGAGGTTCAGGCTGACCCTCATCTACAGTGGACTTCAGACAAGCAATATACAAAACTCACTGCTTCCTTGTTTATGGGTTTAATAAGTTGGTTAATTATGTGGACATACAATTAATTAACTGCAACGAGAATGTTATTTATGTACTGTCTGTCAGATGATAGTTTGCCGAGTCATCATGCAGACAGGGTTGAACATCTCTTTCCGTTAGACGTGGTGAGGAAGTCGGCATTTCATCATAATCGCCTGTTTAAGTATACAGTGCAACCTTTCAGGAGTGAACACCCTTTGGAACACAGAAATGTGTTTGTTGTAGAATGGTGTTGTTCTTGAGAGGTTGATTTCCTATATAATTGATTCACTAGGAAAGAAAATATGTGTCTTTTTAAGGAGATTGATACTCAAGGGAGGTGTCGTTTGGGGAGGTTGGACTGTATATGACTGTATTTTACAAATTTTGTTTCCATAGCTTTAAAATGTATGTTGTTTGTTTTGAGTTTTATAAAAAAGTAAAGAGTTCATTTTTGACCATGTTTCCTGAAACTAGCAGTTTTAACTCATTGTACAGAACCCTTCTGTCACTTGACTAAAAGCACCAAAGTTGTGTTCCATTTTGGTACTACTTCTTTCTCACCTTCTTACAATTACTGTTTATAAATGTAACATACATTGGTTTTCACACAGCATGGCTCAATATTTTGTATGTTTGTTTTACAGGTGGCGATTGTATGGCCAATCATCTACGTGATAATGTCGGCGATACTTGTTTTCCTGCCCATGTACTCGAGTCCCACAGAAACAGGTGTGTACTCAGTATTGCAGTTTGGACTCCTTTAGACAGCAGGGTTCATTGTAGACTTAAAACAGATTACGAATTTTCGGGATCTTGAAAAATCAGAAAATCCTTTAAGTACTGTATATTAGATAATTTTCGCATGATGAAAATTTCATGATTTGTTAGCAAAAAGATTTATTCACGAATTTTAAAGTCGCAAAAGGAGAATGCATTTATGGTTAATCTAGGTGAAATGAATCTTTCACTTGATTTTTAAATTAGCGATGTGGGGAATTAGCAAAAGTAGAAAAATGAAATCACGGCGAATATTACTCAATTTACAGTATGTGAAGATAAGATATCCTCATGATGGCAATGGGGGCTTTGCCTCATGATGGCAATCGGGGTTTGTTAAAGTGATTAATAGTATTTGAGCTTGTGGCATATGCTAAAAGACTATTAATAATGCAGGTCACATACCTTATTAATAATGCGGGTCATAGGTATGTCAACTGCCTAATTTATCAAAGAGATGTCATGTTGGTTGGAAAAGTGTGAAATTAATTTTCCACATCATTATGTTCATCTCTAATGGTAACTAGACCAATTAACCCAAGTAAAGTTTAATGGACGTGCCAAAATTAAGGCCATTTGTCTTTCTGTGAAATATTCCTGCCTCTGTAGTAGGACAAGTCGTCTAAAATATGTAGGGTATGTGTAGACACTTTACCTTAACACAGTAGAGGTAGAGGGGTTAGTTTAAACAATATTTCATTAACTCAAAACATTTACAAAATTATGAATGTATCATAATTGGTACATACAGGATAAAGTAGAAAACTAATAGCTTTTTTTATAAACTCTCTCCTGAGAGAGTAGTGGTTGGGGGTTGATGACTTAAAATCACTAAAATCTATCAATGATTAAAAGGTCATTATGATGAAAGATGCAATTCTAGTACTTGAAGTTCACAGGAATGATGGTTAGGTAAATGCCCACCTGTAAATAACGGAAATATTGTTGAAATGGGCACCAGAGAAGAAAAATAATAAAGCTAGCGCATGTTTGTTTACCTTTCCAGGTTTTGGCTGCCTTATCATAGCCACGGGGATACCAGTGTACCTTGTGTTTGTTTACTGGGAGAACAAGCCAAAGACTATAACAGATTTTCTAGGTAAGAGGCAGAATAACGGCAGTATTAAAGTTAGGTTTGAGCCCTGATGTACGAGGGTGAAGTCAAGATGTCTTCTTGTATCAAGAGCCAAAAAGCTGTCGTACAATGATAGAGGTTTGCGCAGCAATATAATGAAAAACATGCAAACACAAATGAAAAATGATGTAAACATGGCCTGTGATATTTTGAATTAAAAGTTAAACGACATGCAGTGATGGCTTTATCTATACTTTAAGTTGTATGACAGAATTATTCATGCACACATGGAAGAGATGTGGTCATGGTTAGGTTGTAACTGAATTGTTTGGCTTAATAAAGTTTCATACATAATAATTATGTACTTGATATAAGTTAGATGCCATTTTCTGATTAAGTAACACAATCTGTATGCAAATATATAAATGAAATACAGATATATATATATATATATATCGGTTAAAGCTGTGAGCCTCTGGATGTAGAAGAATGACTGTCTTATACAGGTGTATCCGTATCCTGAAATTAACTCAGGTACAACAACACTGTTTAGAGCAGTTGACTGTACAAGCAAGGTGAACAGTAACACAGGTTTATCTGTATCGCATATTGTGAAACAACAATTCAGTTTTCTGAAGTTAGTTGATTTTTGTTGAAAGATGTTTTGATAAATGTTATATCTAAATTTACAGACCGGGTAACTTTAGCGCTACAGAAACTTCTTATGTGTATACCAGAAGAAGCTGTGGACAAAAGGGACTAAAGAAGGTAATTTCTAAAAATATAGATTTGAAATATGAACTGCTAGGAAAGTTGTGGTTGTAGGCTTTTGAATCATTTTAGATGAGATCTGTCTGTACTAAATTACAGAAATGGTTGGGTCTATGTTACAATTTAGAAAGTATCATTGATGATAATTTACTTACTTCTTAGCCAAGAGTGCAGATCATGATCATGTTGTATAGATGTGCCGACTGATCATGATCAACTGTAGTCACAAAGGCAGAATTTTTTCTGTCACCAGGATAAGGAGTAATTGGCTATAGTGTTTATAATAAAGAAACTGTACACAGGCATGAAAGAGAGATCAATTACAAAGTTGATAAACATTTGGTTTTTTTATGCTCATTGAAAGATATGTACATGACAAGGTATATGTTTTATATACATGTATTTCAGACACCATCTGACAAAGAACAAGACTTAACTAGATCAAAACAAATCATTAACAGAATCTACAAATGGACGTCAGAAAATGTGAACAGGCGTCCCCAAACTCAAACACAGACATGGTTAGAACTGGGCCGAGATCGTGGGTCAGCAGTAGCTCTAGTGGTGGCGGAGATAGTAATATGTAACTTAGCATTGGAGGAAATTAATTTTTTTAGACAGTACTTTAAAAAAGGGCCTAGTAACTTTGTTCTGTTTTATGGCTTATCGACACAAAATGGCCAGCCTGTTTGTTGTTAGTGAAAATCCCCTTCAAAAAAGCAGAAACTCAGGGCAATATACAATGATGTTTCGCCATGAAGACCACCCTAAATACCTACCATTGTCGATCCTTTAATGTATTACAATATTAAAGGATCGACTCCCAGTGTACTTTTTACCCTGTCTTAGTTGATGGTCTTATTTTTCAAACTTTACCATACTTTTTTACGTTTTTTTACCAAGCATTCAGGCTGGCCTTGTCAAACAGTTAATTTGTTTTTAAAGCGACTGCACTCCAAATTCTTAGTAAATTTTAATTTTTTGGTAAAATCAATATATATTTAATTTGTCAGCATCAAGATTATTTTCTTTGTGTAAGAGCTAAAAATAAAGGTAGGAAAAAAATATTTACCCGAGCCAGGTTTTGAACTCGGATCTTTGCACTTACAAAAAATTTACAGCGGCTTAACCTACTACACTACGGAGTCAGCTGATTTCATGCGAGTTAAAAATATTGATATACCAAAGAGCCCACCCCGTTAGTCACGGGGTGATATATTCTACAATAAAAGTAAGCAAAACAACACATTTTAATTGTTTCTTTTGTTAGAAAACTTGTCACGTTATCATAATACAATGCCCCTGATACAGTAATGACAATTGTTTTCTTGAAATTGAAAATTTTCTTTTTTTAGCGTAACTTGTCCATCTGGAGTGCAGTCGCTTTAAGCAGGAATCATTTCTTCGTTACTGCCGTAATAGCATCTAGTTTTTTTTTCGAAACGCCAAATTATTACTGCTATAATGAGAATACTCTCAAGTCCGCTCTCGTTTTGTTTGTCAAATATTATGTCAAAGTACAGATAACTTTTGAGGTGTGAGCCATGTCTTATGCATTTTTGCCGGCATTTACAGTAAGCTGTAACATGTAGACAGGACTTGTTGCAGGAAATTCATCTGTTTACATGGTGCTGTTATTATTTAAGAACATAATTGTCACACAGTGGCATTTTAATGACTCCGTTGAAATGAAAACACTAAAGTAATTAGTACACTCTTGTATCAGTTTGTCACTTTCAACTAACTATATGTACTCTGTAAGAGGAAATCTCATATAATCTTACGTCATCAATGATCTTGTACTAGCAATGTCCACAGTGGATGGCGCATTTAGACTGCATATTAAGAGCTGGCCATAAAATTTTCCCATCTGTTCATATCTCTGTTAACATGTACACTTATAACTCTTCATATGCAGTTGTCACATAGGAAGATTTCCGAGCAAAGGGAATGACACAAAACATTTCAAATGTCTCATTTACATATTTATGTTATTTGTTGTAGGTTCTATACTGTCTACATGTTAAGTACAGTAAACTACGTATATAACGACTCTGGATATAGTGAAATTCTGGATATAAGGAACACATTTTCTGGACCCAGTGTCTTTTTCTCCTTAATTTCAAATGAATGCTATATGGATGTAACAAACTGTGGATATAAAGAACAAATTCAAATGGTCCCAAGGGGTTTGTTATATACAGGGTTCACTGTAAGTGTTTACGTGATAGTAGATGTATAAATTATGATATTCATGTTAAAGTTGGCCGCCACATGTTGATTTGACTTTTAGTGCTCCGAAATCTCCTTGTTATATCATTCCTATGTTTTAATGTGTATGTTTGAAAGAATTCTTTGTTATTTATAAAGCTATCACAATTTGTATTGCACAATTTATTTACATTTTATATTGTAATAATTATGTATGTTTATTACATGTTATGTGATTTTTGTATATAAATATGAAGAATGCACTATATTTTACTTTGAAAATTAGTCACTTCCAGGGTAGCTTATTTGTACAGTAATGACTGATAAATACTGACCCTGCCGTGTGTTGAGCATGGACCTGTCCATTTGTTAGTTTTGATGATGACCTGTTTAAGTCCCCCACCAAAAAAGTTGTAGAGGGCATAATAAGAATGACTCCTGTTGCTTTATATCCTCTTTCAAAAAGACAGCTATAGGTTTTTCGAGTCAGTGATCTTTGTTCACAAGTTTGACTGTACAATGAAAATTACCCTTTGCCCGCAAAATTTCTGATTTGACCAGAGCCATTGATTATTAAAAGGAGTGCTTGTTAACTGACTGAATAGCAGTGTATTAACTGACTGAATAGCAGTGTATTAACTGACTGAATAGCAGTGTATTTTCATATTGCATGGATGTTGAGTGTGATCATGATCTGCACTTGTTGCCAACAGCAGGGTGACAGTTAACATATTGAAGAGACTGTAGTTTAAAGTCCCAGGAGCACAATTACAAGTAGATTTACTCTTACCATCAGAAATGACCTTTATTTGTACTAAAAACATCCCTAACTTTGCATTTCAAATTGATAAGTACATTTTAGAAATATAGTGCAGTGATACTGCAAAAAAAAAGGCTTTCTGGCAAATTTTTTTCATTAAGAAATGACTTTAATAAGAAAGACAGGCATACACAATGTATTAGCCAACATTGTTATAGGGTGAATGGAACATGGTTCTATCATAATCCTATCAGTAAATTTATTTTACTATATCAGTAAATTCAAAGTGATCATGGGGCTTTAAACAGTATCAGTCCTCTCAGTTTGTTGTACATGCCAGAAAAAAGCATCGCTTGAAACATCAGTTTTCTCGCCCGGGTTTTAATTTCAAAGGGTAATGGGTACATTGAGTTATTTGAATAGAGTAGACAAATTTGCATAGTTGGTTTGCTTTAGTAACCATTGGTTTTGGCTACATAACATTGTAAAATTTTTGCTATGTTTATCTGTATGAATCATTTTTATCTTTGCCATTCATTTTCTTCTGCGCATTTCAACAGAATTTTATTACCGAAATGAAACTTGTAAACAAATTACAATTCAGTACTATTTTCTAGAAATGATTATGAGGAAAAAATGAGGAGAAAAATCGTGCAAATTTATTTTTTGTCTGCTATTTAATGTTCTTATAATGCTGGAACAACATGTCAGGGGTCATAGTTTGTTTAGATGTTAATCTCTTTGCTCTGTTGGTTTAAACACAGATTATTAATTATTTTTCAATCTGTTGGTTTTATGCAGGTCTGTTGTATGTTTGTATACAGAACTGTTGTATTATGTGTTCAGATCTGTTGTTGTATGATTGAATTTAAATCTGTTGTTGTATGTATACAGAAGTGCTGTAGTATGTATACAGATCTGCTATTGAATATACGGTATTCATTTTTGTTGTATGTTTTGATTTGACTTATTTTTTTGCCACTATAAAGTTGTTTAACTTCTTTGTTTTTCATTTTTATCATTGATATTTTTTTATCCAAAATCATTGATCCTCGGTGACAATGTTTTATTTTTGCTTTTATCCATTTACCTTTGTATCATTGTTACAATTTAGACAATAGTTCATATTAATAGTGTAAATGCATTTTCTACAATAGACCTGTTCTATTATTGGAGACACAAGGAGTTAGCAAGTTATCTCCCTTAATAGATAAAACCGAAGGTAGACCAAATGTACTTCTTCATACTATCATTTGGAATCCTTTGACTTTATCATTGTTTCTCCTGGTGATGTGCCAGGTAAGGATGGGGTCAAGGCGACAGTAAGATAAAACGTTTATTTTGAGCTAAAAAAGTACTGAATCATGCATATATAAATAGATCATCTTCTGAACTTCATACATTTAAAGCTATTTTGCTTGTTTTCTGGTTTTCTTTGAAGAGTTAAGTTATTTTCAATTTTATCTATGAAACTAAATATTTTCTGAGAGATTCTGCATTTTTCAGTTCGGTAAACTGGGTACAATATGGGCATTGTTTAAATGACTTAACCCTTATCCAGTAATGGTTGCAAAAGTAGAATCGTATACTGCCATCAGGGTAATGGTTAGGTTATTACTTTAATACTGCCATATTGTAAATACATGTAGGAGTGTTATTCTGTTAAAACTGTACAGTGAAAGAATGTTTTGTGTAGATTTTAAATGTGTTCATGTAGAGATTTTTATGCAAAGTTTTGTTTCTATGACACAGGACTGGTGTTAGTTTTGCTCATGTCTGAGGGACCTATGAGATAAATTGCAATTTTTTAGCCAGTCTTAAAATTGAAACTCCACAGTTTGAAGTAATTTATTATGTTGTATGAAATGCTACAACATGTCATCCACGGATATGTATCGGGTTAAAGACATGACTTGATGTCCCATTTCGTTAGAATTTTCCTGTTTTTTTTAGGAAAATATGTGTACTTGTGTGAATGCACATTTATTATAGGGAAATACTCCACGTTGTGATCCAGTTGATTGTTGTACATATTACTAACTACTGACAAATGTGATACATGACTTTGTGATGCCTTGATGCAGATGTTTGCAACATGCGTGTCATGTCTGGCTGCGTAATCACTTAATCTGGTTTTTGAAATACTGGTATGAGACCAGTTTCCGACAAAAAATCGAGGTTTTCGTATTTTTTTGAAAAGCGCTTGTAAACAAAAGTCATCTACACATTTACAAACTAAGTTTATCCCCTTTTAAATGTTGTCAATCAGACCAGTATCTTTTTTTGGGGGGCAAGTCGTTCAAAATGGGGGGTCGGAAGGATAACAATAAGTTAATTACTTAAGGTACAGAACCAGTTTCCGACATAATTTCATCTTGAAGTTTTGGAATCATAAATGATTATATCTGCAAGAACTTTTATTTCCTAAAGGAAATTCCTTACCCTGCTTTTCCGATGCTCGTAACGAGTGTCGTCATTACCGTTCCTGCCGCTCCATTTCGTTACATCACGATATCATTTCACAACACTTTGACTGTGCTATGTTTTGCAAGCGATTTTTGTTTATCAGTACCGGTACACTTTGACTTAATAAAAGGAAATTGATATCAGGTTTAATGAACAATTAGTATTTAAGAGGAGTTTTAGAAGTTTGTCTGTTTTTTCCGGTGCCAAGGTGGGAAACTGCCATTCAGATCGTGCACACTTAGAGGTTATCCCCCGCGCATGTATCCCTCACATGTGACATGTAAAAATTCAGTGACAGAGATAAAAGTAGAATTTCTGGTAAATGCTATCTTTAGAAAAGAAATTTGTTTGCTGCTTGTTAGGATGATAGTGTTCGAAATTATATGGTACTCCCATTCTGAAGAGTTACGCTAAAGCTTTGATAACGAATAGTCGGAAACTGGTACGATTCGGAAACTGGTCTCATGCCAGTAGATTTTTAGAAACTGCCAGAATTATTTCAGGCATTTTTTAGAAGTCGGGGATCATATTTAGAAATAACAAAAGGTAGAACACTGCCGCATATAGAGGAGTTACTTGCCACATTAATCACTGTATGTGTTGATGTGAATCGAATCTTACCAAATACTGCCAGGATTTGGTTTTAGTCAATTATACATTTAGTTTAAACTAATTTTAAATCAAATATACATTTAGCTGAGACATGTTAATTTTGAATTGAATATACATTTAGTTTAAACTTAATAATATTAAATCAATTATACACTTACTTTAAATTTACTTAAACAAATACTTGTAACAAATAAACACACCTTGCCACAAGATACATACCTCTGGCTTGACACTGGGCCCAAAGGGCCATACACCAACTGGTTCAGGTTATACTAATCCTTGAGCATGGGATGTATTATCACCTTAAGCCCTGTATTGTTTTAACCAATACACAATTGCCAACTATAGGCAATACGCCCAATCTAAACTAACTATAGACTACTTTTGATGCCATTTAATATCTGTATTTGCATCCAACACTTGGTGATCAAACAATTATAAAATACTTATGTGAAGTTACTGGCAGCAGAGATATTATTTTAAAACATTTGTTGAAGCTCCGGGGAGACCCAGAATTTTAAATCAATTATACACTTACTTTAAATTTACTTATTTAACATATATTATAGACCTATTTTAAGCTTACATTTCATAGACTATAGACTAAACTTGTATTTTTACACCATGTATATTGATACTAGTCTTAGTTTTAACTTACTTACAAGTGAAACTGATCATGGACTAAGGTTTACCCCATAACTTAAGTTATATCAGTAATAATTGCAAGTTCTGGTAACAGTTTTTAACTGTTGTTAAGGACTGCCTCCTGGATTTCTGACGTGTATTGGTGAAGAGAGATAGGATGTGGTAGAGCTGTGTATGTCGAAATATGTCACAGTGTGAACGTGTGAAAGTATGTATTATTTATAAAGTAATGCTTTTATGCTTGCTTTATGATTGATGCAAGGTAATGGTATTCATGAATAAAAGATGCCTTGAAGCTTGAAGGTTTTATGTTTTATTATACCCCTTACATTAAAAACATTTCAAACTTTGTACGGTCTTGTTGTGGAGATCTATGGTCTTGGCCACTTCTACCACTGGTCATTACAATGCGGCCTTGAACCTGGAGCCTATGTATCAGTGCTATACATCTGGTATACAAGAAAGTATTTGGTGTATCTAGAACTCGGAAAAAGAACAAAAACTAGTAAAACTATTCAAATATTTTTCCATTTTCTTTGGATATAATCAAATTTTATACAGTTGAAAGTATAAACAGATGTAAATATTAAGCTGTTCTCTTATGAGCAATGTTTTTGACAAACCAACATACCAATTTGTTAGAGGATTTTATAAAGGCATAATTCAACAAAATTGTTAAGAAATTATACAAGCAGTTGAGGAGTATTGCCTACAAATCCTCGTTGACAAACCCAACATTGATTCTAGGAATACATGTATTGAAAAGGATTACCCGATGTTCATTTTTGTGAAATTTGAAATCAGGCTGATGGTTTCTGGTGAAAATATTATAATTTTTGTTTTGGTTGTCCTAGCAACAAGATTTGAGTATGGACCACTTTTATTTTGAAGAAATCTGAAACAGGGCAATGCAAGAGTCCTAGCATTTTCAAGACAGATATTGTAAGTTTGATGATTAAAGAAACAGTCTCTCACACCTGCCCAACAATATTTTAGCTCACCTGAGCACAATGTACTTAAGGGGAGCCATTTGATTGCTTGATATCCGACGTCTGTCCATGCATAACCTTGTGTACTGGTATGCAATATAGGCTACATTTTTCATTGGATCTTCATGAAACTTGGTTAGAATAACTGTCTGGATGAAATCTAGGGAGAGTTCGAATATGGTCATCTCTGGTTAAATCTAGGTCACCATTGCAGAGGTCACCAACTTCTTAAAAACCATAAAAATATGCAAGAACAATGTACAAACAAGTAAGATGTGGTATAATTTAATGACTTCTATTGAAAAATAATGATTTGTAGATAAAAACAATATACAGTACATAATTAACAGCTCAAGGGAACATCGGACATTCTGTCTCATTAAGTAATCAAGAGGTAACTACATACCTGGCAACTAAAGTTACGAATGTACCAGCGTTTAGTCTTAACTAGTGAACAAGAGCCGTAACGCTGAATGTCGCACTGCTGGAACGGCTTTATTAGTAAATTATGGGAGTGGAGTAGCCAGTAATGACCCAATCTATGTCCTATAGCAATTCTAAATTCTTGTTAAAATAGATAAAAAAATATTCTTGTTCCTCTTTTTTGGGGGGGTTGTTTGACGCCCCTGAAATAATTTAATAAAATTCTCTTACGTAAAACAAGGTCCGTAATTTATCTTAAATTCAAACAAGAAACATTGGACTCGATTGTTTAATACATGGGCAATAACTTGCATTAAATTTTTTCAAGGCTTGTAGCTTGATTGATTAATAACACCTCACTACAAATCTTGAGAGCACTTTCAACATTTCTTGAGAAATTTTCAACTAATTCCAGCAGTGGTTACCATTGCTACCTAGTATGAGCATGATAGTAGCAAGTACTTTACTGCGTTTATAAGGTCTTAGCTCTGAAGGGGCCTCTATGGCCGTCCCTGATAGTAGCTAGCATGCAAAACTGTAACCAAACTGCAGCACTGAAATAAGTCTCTCTGCAAAAGCCATTTCATTCTTCAGAGTCAAGTTATCATAAATATCATTGATTAATACTGTAACTGACTGGTTTTTGTCACATACAATGAATTTCACTCCATTCTTGGTAACCATTTTTTTATGAAGTTTACAATTGTTGTTAGGTTTCATAAACTTTATAAACGGAATGACTTAGTTGAAACATTGAATTTTAAATCTTTGTTAAAAACCCAACTTTGGGAAAAGGTTATTTTTGTGTGGCATAAAAATAAACATTTTTATAAACATTACTGTACATTTTCTTGCAAATTTTAAATAAAACAAAATAACATTAAATAACTTTCAAATGAAATTTATGAATTTACTTTATTATCACTGCCATACTGAATACTGGTTTATATTTGTGGCTGTGACCGAGGAAAATGGGGCATACGGAGCAAAATTTACTTTTTCTGATAATTTGCCCTGAAAAAGTATTTAGTATTGTTAAACGATGCCCAGAAACTTTTCTGTTAATTTCACACTTATACATGTACTATGGCTGCTTGTAATGTTCGTGAAATTACTGTACATTGTTCCACATATCCTAATTTTCAT
Organism: Saxidomus purpurata; assembly: GCA_022818135.1. Classification (NCBI taxonomy): domain Eukaryota; kingdom Metazoa; phylum Mollusca; class Bivalvia; order Venerida; family Veneridae; genus Saxidomus; species Saxidomus purpurata. Next base: position 50,056,888 of record JAFMSR010000006.1, on the reverse strand, counting down.
CTTGAATAAGGCTGTCGAAAAACTATTGATTTGCGCCCTTTAACATAGGGAAGAAACCGCAGTCACATTAAATCAACCTTTGCATGTATTATGTAGTATGTATTTTTATAAAGATGTATAATTTTTCACTATTTTTAACATACTTTGAAATGCTGTAATTCATTACATTTTTTTTTGGCTTCATTACTTTAGCTCCATTTTCCAATATTTACGAAACAGGCCCCATTTACCCCTTTATATGCATATTTACCATTAAAGCTAACTACCAAATGATCACCTTTTATAAAACTTTGATGATTATCAAATATTAAGCATCAATTCCTAGGCAGAAATATAAACAAAATGTATATAAATTATATATTTAAATAAAAAATATAACGTAGATGAATTCATGGAATAAATATAATGAATTTTGTAAACAATTCTACCATAGACAGTTTTATTATTCTAACATCGGACATTGTGCTAAGAATATACTTATACACAAACAATACACTTAACTTCTGCTGTAAGTTTTTGCGCCTTTTGTTGTCACATTACAACATGAAGGCCATTTGTTTGTTTGAATTTTATTATCCTGACGAAATGAAAGCCAAAATATAGCTGTGATCAATTCTCACAGTCTGAACATATTTATGCACCATTTTACTTATACTATACTACATTTCTAATAGTTATTAGAAAATGTTTAATACGCTGTTTAAAATAAATTCTTTTAGACTTTAATTGACATGAATAGAGCACAGTCCAATAAAATAATTATGTTGAGCAGGTAAATGTTAAACCAGAGTTTCAGATATTGAGCAAACACATTTCATTTAAGGCAAACTGGGTGAGCAGACAGACAGATATCTCAATATCTCAATGATAAAGTGACTATCCAATTGAACATTTTATTTCTATTTCAACCCGACAGAATAAAAAATTTGGCCATGTAACAAACTGAATTAATGGAATCTAAAATTATCTGATTGCGCTAGCCTCTTCAGTGCATGTTTCTATAAAAAGTTTTTTTTAAAAACCCTGCCCCATCCTGCCAGGACAGAGAAACTGACAGTTCTATATTGCCTTTCATCTACCCAGAAATGGATAACATACTTTTAATTTGCTTATAGAGTAGCTGAAACTTTACCCAAAGAAAACATAACAAATTTAACAAACACAGTAATATTTTTGAAAAGCTGAAATTCAATTTACGACATAAATGACTGAAAGCATGTGTATCACAATGTACAGTAGATAACAAGTGATCTGTATAAATCAGAAAAAAAAACAAGAAAAATATAATACAGTATGTGTATATAATCCGACAACATATCACAGGTAAATCATGGTCTACACGCAACACACTATCAATGTGGGCAACAGGTAACGGGTCCGACTGGGAGTAGGAGCAATACATACTATCACAACGGTGAATGAAAGGTTAGTTTACTGACCATCCGACATGAGACCATTGCCAATAAAGTTTCTGTAAAAAAAAGAAAGGTGATCTAAGCATCTTTCCCAGCAGAGGTTACTGGGGCAGCCAAATGAAAAGAAATTCCACTTGAAATAGAAAATGGAAGATGGAAGTTTACAGATAGAAAAGTATTGGGGGGAACAGCTCGAGTTCAACATACCTTGATAGACATATGAGTCACGTAGAACTCTTTTAAGTTTTGCTTGGTCTGCTGCGAATATGTAACAACCAAATTTCTAAGTTGTTAAAAAAAAAACTCATCTAAATGTATATATACACAAATCCTAGCTATTTGAGATACTTATAATCATGAAGCAAAGTGATAACTACCCCCCTCCACCCCCTCCTCAGACACAATCTTGATGGTGCTTCAAATGATGACATATATTCTTCAATCAACTAGATACATCAATTGAAGACTTGTCACTAGGTAACATTCATATGCGCAGAAGCATCAAACTCTTCGTAGTTAAGCTATCTTAAGTTACGCGCATCGGATGCAAAGAACACAGCAAGAAGAACTGCAAATTTATATATGTAAAACATATCGTAAACACTGCAAGAATACATACAATGATGTACATAAAATTAACAGTGTAAACACTGTATTGCATAGAGGAAACAGTGTAAATATTGAAAGAATAGCATAAACACTGAAAGAATAGTGCAAACACTGAAAGAATAAAGAAAAAAGTGTAAACACTGTATTGGATACAGTTAACAGTATAAACAGTCACTGAAAGAATAGTGTAAACACTGTATTGGATACAGTTAACAGTGTAAACACTGGCAGAATACAGAAATTAGTGTAAACACTGTATGGAATACAGAAAATAGTGTATACACTGTATGGAATACAGAAAATAGTGTAAACACTGTAATGGAATACAGAAAATAGTGTATACACTGTATGGAATACAGAAAATAGTGTAAACACTGTATGGAATACAGAAAGTAGTGTAAACACTGTATGGAATACAGAAAATAGTGTTAACACTGAATGATGAAAGAAAACAAAGAGTACAGTCAGAACAGTAAACAGATACAGTAGAGAAAGTGGCAATAGCAGTATGAGCAAATTCACAAAACACACTGTAAACACTGAATACACAGTTTGTATGTCACTAACTTACATTATGAACACTGCAAGACCTGATAACTGCAAACACTGATGGCAAACAGAAAAACAGTGTAAACACGGTATGGGATACAGTAAAGACTCGAACCTTGCAAATTGACAGCATATATACTACACACTGTGAGGGTTGGCAATAACTATATGTTTCTTTGTGAATGAGCATATATAACAGTTTTCATGAACAAAATAGCCTGCATTTAACACTGTATATACAAAGTGTTTTGCCATGCAATTCTTTTACTGAAATGACCGACAAAGGCAGTGGAATTTTTTTTTTCAATGTCAAAACAAAAAGCAACTTTGTTGCACTCGACAACACAAACGTAACACTGAAGAGTATTAGGGCATAGAAATGACTGCAGAAGCATTATATGTCATTCGGTGAAAACATCACAAGAATGCGGACAAAGTAATGTACGACAAAGCAGATGAAACAATTTTCAACCTAGTATTGCGACCTGTTGGATAATAACCTTCATGCTACAAAAAACTTCTTTTGATAGTTTGATGCTATAAATGTACATAAATACTATGATCGTATCTTTGAACTTTTAAGTGAAATATACATAATAGGTTTCAAACAATACAAAGCACAAACTACAAACTATGTTTTCTTCCTACACTTTTAAACTTTGCGCAAAAAAATCCTAAAAATCTAATACTATATACTTGAACTAAGTTAATGTTTTTCTTTCCTGCATTTGTCTCACTACTTTGTAAAGGCAGAGCTAATATTAACAAAATTTTGAGTTCAGTCTAAAACACTGGCTTCAGATTAGTCAATTTTGAATCTTGAAATAACTTCTAACCAATCAGGGAACATATATATTAGACTGGTCCCAGAGAAAATATTTTAACCTTTGACTTTGAAACTTTGAATGAAAATACTGTATAAGATATAAAACATGTCTATTCTATTTTATATACTGTTTAAACTGAGAGTAAATGTACATTGTATACATCAATGTAAAATACTACAATTTGTCAAATATCCTCAGCACCAGAGGAAAAACATAATGTTCCATCTGCCAGGTTAATACAGCAAAACACATGATGTATAGGAAAATACCTCCCCTGAAGTAGTCCACTGTTTAATGTAACAAGTGATGAAAAAACTGTGGCTCAAGCAGGACTTGAACCATGGAGCTCACATGTACTGAATGGACACTAGAGTGCCATCTGAGCTCTCTTGCCAAATGATCCATTAGCTGATCAATATATCATCATGCACCTGTGTGTTGTATAACATAGAACTTTACAGAGTTGTGGAATCATATATGTATATTTTCACACTGATGTCTTTACTGACCAATGCTTTAAAACTAACTGGTACATCAAAAGTCTAGCTAACTAAAGGCTTAATAGAAATACTTTAGAGTAAAAAGAACATTAAATGCAAGCAAGAAAACACCAGAAATTATATATCACTCTCATTCAAAAACTAATATAATGTATACTTATGTTTTTCTATTCAAATTATGCTTGCATTTTTAAGAAACAACAAACATTTCAACAAGAGTACCAAAATGTCACAAAATATTCCCATCAGAGAGGCATAACTCTGTATCTGGCAGTTCACCGGTTTTGTAAAACCTGTTTCAACTACAGACAGGAAAAGGCTAAATCACTTATTGATTTCATCTATTTTTGATAATTCAAGAGCCATAATCCAAAAATGCCTTGAGCGATTTTACTGGTTATCAAACTTGGCCCAGGCATTATGCCAACAAATATTTTCAAAAAGTTTGGTGAAGATCGGATGAGAAGTGTTCCGAGAGCAGACAAGATTGATCTGGCCTATTTTGGATAATTCAAGGGCCATGATCCAAAAGTGTATAGGGACATTTGACTACGGTAATGATCAAACTTGGCCTTGACATTATGCCCATAAACATGTTCAGCAAGTGTGGTGAAGATCAGATGAAAACTATTTGACTTAGAGAGCAGACAACATATATGGACACCGCCAGGTCGGCGCAGGTGTTCCCATAATACCTCCCTTTGAATATATAAAAAGTGTAGTATAACAAGTTATAACTTTCAGAGAATATTTCTATTAGCTAACTGCACTACTCAATCCTATCTTTATTTTTTTTCAAGTCATACAAAACCCATCAAATCTACTGCACACACCTATTCATTAATGGGCTAGATCCATATCTTCTGGTTTTCCTGTGTGTTTTTGCTTTTGATAAAAAGCTCCTAAACAATATGTATAATGCTACTTCCTTTCAAATAATCTCACAAAAAGAGAAAATACAATCTAAGTTCTCCCCAGCCTTTTGTTCTGTCTTTATTTGGGTAACTGTCACTGGTAGTTTCAATGCAAAGACAAATCTGTGGAACACGTGTACAAGTTCAACTTTCTCGCATTATATGAGAATACAATTTCTCAGCTTCTAGATGCAGCTATTCTATATCAAGAATAGCCCTTTCTTTGCACACAATTTCAAGTAAACTGCCTAAGTGTCCTGGTGTCACCATAGTCGAGTATGTGTGTAGTTTTTTTTGGCTAAGGAAAGATAACTAGGCTGGTTATCAAATACTGTCCAATTCGCCTGATCTCTTGATGGCTGCCAAGCTCCATTTGACACTTCCTCCTCCCGTGAGAAAAATGGATTTCTAGAAACAAAAAAGAGAGCATATATAACCTTAAAGATCCATAACTAAGACCAAATCGCTTTTAAATTTTTTTTTTTTTTTTTTTTTTGTTTTTTTTTTAAAAAAAAAAAAGGTTTCTCCCACCAGGGGGGGAGGCCCCCAAAAGGGGGCCTCACAGTCTGTGTCCTCTCCATGTGTCATGGCTATTTAAAACCTGCGACGGACGCATACGATTCCATTCTTAAACCTAAGTGTCCCATTAGGTGTGCACCATAGTCCAAGTTTTTTACTTCAAAGCATAAAAAGTTATAGTCCGGACACAAATGTAGTATATACAGGATTCTATTGGCTATAGTGAAACCTTGACTTTGAGCTAGGGCTGGTTATTCAAATACTTGTGCCAATTCTAGGAAATACAGCCTGACGAATGTCTTGATGGCTGCCAAGCGTCCATTTGGACACTTCTTCCTCCCGTGAGAAAAATGGTGTCTAGTTATCTGGAAATCCTTCACATGACAAATAAGAACGAATGTGTGCATATATAGAGGATTCTATAACCTTATACAAGGTACCATTACTAAGACATTTACATTCAAGTTATTTTCTTTCAATATAAATTACTCTGGACTTGAATTAGGGCGCCGGGCGGCAGACGGACGGACGGGAGGAGACGGAGGACGGTCGACGGAAGACGGGCGTCTTCACATAAGACAACTATGGGGGCATAAAAATATGACATACTGCGTCGAATGTCACCATATTGTGTTGAAAATTTGAGTTTAACAAAAGAATTGATAAATTATATTTTGCCTTTTCAAAAACAAAAGTAGGTTTTCCAGTTATGAAATATCTTTTTAAATTTCCAGAAGACTCCCAGAAAGACTCCGTTAAATGATTCTGCCTTTGCAAAAAGTTAAATGATCTGCACTATTCCATATTTAATCACTAAAATTTCAGTGAACACCCCTTCTAACAATTAATGGAACAGTCCAAATTGAAAGATGGACAAGTCCATTTCAGATATTTATAAGTGTAAGCATTACCATGCTGTATGCTTAGTGACAAATTGTTGAATCAATCTCCTTCTGATTGTAATAGAAATTGAAATGGTAAATATAATTGTTATAGTAAAAGTATTTGTAATAGTTAGTAAAATTGTAATGTAACAGTGAATGGCATTGTTATAGTATATGTAGTTAAATGTAGATAAAACAGTTTTGCATTAAATCTTTTATGTGTCTAAAGCGGTCAAGAAAGACGGTCAAGAAAGACGGTCAAGAAAGACTGTGTTAAAAGAAAAGCGGTTCTTCTTGGTAATTAACTTTAATATCAAAGACTTTGCAGTTCATTTCAACGACTTCATGTTCAAAGCAACTATGAAGGTCTTGGTCCCAGTAGAAAAAAAAGCCTCAAACTTTTCTCTACTCATTGACCCTGCAGGAACCAGGTACAAAGCGGTAAGTGGTAAATAAAATACCTTCATACATACTGAATCATCACTAGCTATTCTGTATGCTGCAAAATGAATTAACGTGATAGAAATTCTTATTTCTAAACAAGTTATTACACCTATTATAAATATTAACCTGATTGGCTGTTCAACTGGCTGTGGGACCTTTATGTGACCCCTGCGATCCTGGTAGTCCTGATGCAGATTAAACCTACTATTTGAACCATATTCATCTGTAGTTACTCCCCTTTTTAATGAAAGTGCATCGCTATAATGAATGTTCTCGTTTCGACTTTGTGAACCATTTAATAAATTTACTCCAACATCTGCGTTATTATTGATTCCATTTAAATGTGCATTGCCGCTGGAAGGTCGTGACCCCGCAATTGAACCAATGGGAGATTCTGAATGGTTTATATGTCTGCTGTAGATCTGTTGGCCCTTTGACTTTAACACTTGAGCACTTACACCTCTGGCCTCCCTCCTGAAAAAGAATTACTACAGTCAAACCTGTGACAAAAATTACTACAGTCAATATCATGTTAAATACACCTCTAAAACAAGACTACCCTTCAAATAAAGATAAGCAGGCAAAAGAAAGTGGACTATTTATCTATGTTAGAAGCATATACTGTTGAATAAAGACCCGTTTCACAACTTTGACTGTATATGTGTATACAGGTATAACTTTTCAGACCTAACAACTAGGGACACATTTTTATGAAGTCTAAAGCAAGTTCATTTCTCAATAAACAAAGATAAAGACGAGTAAAAATAAGACAAATAAAGTTTGAAAATGGTCAAAAGTCTGTCAAACTGCAGCCATGTACGTGTGATGTGATTTATAAACATGTAAGCAACAGTACATGTACACAATAAACATTCATAAATGAGTAGCTCCTCTTTTATCCCCTCCTACCCCCCACTTACATCCCAACTGTAATTTTGAGACAACACTACAAAAGAAATGTTCAAAGAACTTACTCTTCAGCACCGTAAGTATTAGAAATAGGCCGCAGTTGACCATTCCGTTGGTAGTCAAGCTGAAAAATTCAATTTACAAACTAAATACATTTTTGTAATTTAAAAATCATGTTTGTTTAATAAGAGAATTGTAAAACACACCATTACACTTAGAGAAACCAAACACTGGGAAGATTGGAGTTGATTTTTCGACTTTGTGGTAGCACAGTCAATCCAGTCCCATCTTAAGAAGATAGCTGAGAAAATTATATGACAAAAGTGTCCTGCTCCGTGCTTAAAACAGCTGTACTTTCTTCAATCTGTCAATGTAGACAGTTTCATCTATTTGCACATTGTTTATGCATACTGAAAATTTAAACCAGTGAAAAGACCTTATCCTTTTATATAATAAACAGTGTAGACCATGGTCAGACTACATGACTGTGTAGACTGCATGGTCTGCATTGACTGCAACTTAAATAGATTTGGTAAATTACTTTGCAATTTTTCTACCTTTTTTCTAACTGGTGCATAAGTGGCTGCCAGTGGTTTGATCCTGGCTGATTTTTTTAGAACTGTTAACTATAATCTATTAGCATAAACTACTGTCAATTTGGTAACATTTGCAATGATTTAATTTTTGATATTTTAGCAAATTTGCACGTTCTTTAATTTAAAAATCTCACAAAAGATCCCAATCACATAGATTTATTATTAGAGAATTCTCCTTTCACAAACTTTCAATTGCAAATAAGTCTGTCTGCTTTACAATCGCAAAATTTTCTCCACACACTAATTTTAAAATTTACAGTAACTTGTGCAAAAGCCTGCTTACATTGCCTTTTTGCTGTATGAAACAATTCAAACATATATTGCATGACAGTGCCCAGAACCTCTGATGCTTCCAGTCATAAACGGTTTCTCTATTACTAGTATACTCCACAGCATAAAGTTTTAATAACTCTTATCCTACTAATTACTAACCATTTCTCTTCTAGGAGTAGAGGTCACACTTGCACTACGAGCTTTTATTGATGAACCAGATGGTGGTCTACTACCTGGCCCTGCAAACTGATTGCTTGGCCCTTGACTCCCTAGGGGATTAGTCGGTGGCAGTGGGGGTAGTCCGTACCCATTGTACGTATTCTGACGTAAAAATCCTTCTTCAAGCAATTGCTCTGAAACATTCAAAGATACCGAATCATTCAAATATCAAAATTTAAATGCAAGACTGTCGTCTGAAGTAAAAGTTTTATTTAATATCAAACTTCTCCTGTTACCATAGATAAATTGTTACACAATATGCATACATAAGTTTTACTTCAAAGCTAAATACAATCTTTTCCCTTTGGAAAGTAATTTTAATAGCATGTTTCTAAATATATAAAGTATTTTGAATGTAAGGGTATGAGTACTAGCTACAGTATATCTATGGCGCATCTTGTTATACTAGTTTATTTTATGTTTTCCAGTGAATTATAGAGTTTTCTCAGTGAAATAAAAGTGATAATCCACAGTTTTGAAACAGTGGATTACCATTTTTATTTTTCACTGTTTTGCAATCTTTAACCCGGTTTACTTCAAAAGAGCGGGCGTAATTACGAACGTAATTAATGCTGGAAACCATGCGGCGATGGCGTCGTTTAAATGGCGCCATTTGCGCTATGTTTCTGATGGCGTTTCCCGCGATTTTCAATATTTTGTAGAAATAAACTCAATAAAAGGAGAGTTGTAACCATAAAATAAACAGAAAAATTGTTGGTATCGGTGTAATATCACGTTAATTTCACTGTGAACACCAAAAGTTGTTATTTTCACTCGTGGCTGTGCCACTCGTGAAAATATCACTTTTGGTGCCCACTCGGTGAAATTATAACGTGATCTTACACTGAAACCAACAATTATTCTCGTATCTTACAGATTGTACTCTTCAATAACACTGACTGATCCTGTTTAGACCCTGTATCAGCAAACATTTTTGTTTGCCTGTATATGTTTGATTAGGACTTCAAGTGGATTATGGGATTGATTTGCCCGTGAATGAAGTTAGTTTGGCGTCATTGCCATGGTCCTGCCCTGAATTCTTACAGGCAAATTTCATGTTTACTTCTCGATTTGAAAAAGATTCCATAAATTTTTCTTAGTACATTTTGAATGTCAATAAAGTCAACCTTTGGCCAGATCTGAATTACTAATAAAAACATGGTTAAATCACTGTTAATCGCTAAGGCCATTTGCACACTAACATGCATCCACATCTGTACCTGCATTCTAAGGTAATACTCCAAGAATAAAACAGTAGGGTTCGATCCATTTGCTAATGCAAAAACATGCAAAAACTGAACTGCTGAGGGAGTACCCAGTGCTGTGTAATTCACTGCTACCAAAATTCAGGTAGTTTCAAAAACACATAGCCATATATTGCTCAAGCCTTGATCTTACAAGTTGTTTATTACGCTAGCACTATATTTTCTTGAGATCTTTATATTCCATTTAGAGCTAGACACTGATTTCTTCTTACTGTACACATATTATATTATAGTAAGCATTTTCCTTTGGTAAGCAAAATTTTTTGAATGAATTGTATGCATTGAATCCAACACAAACAAGATGTGTTTGTAAAACACGGATGCCCCCCTTGATGCATTTTTGAGTTATTCTTCAGAAACCGTTTTACTTTTCTGGTTCACTGTGACCTTGACCTTTGACCTACTGACCTCCAAATAAATAGGGGTCATCTGCTGGTCATGACATTCCTCCATATCAAGTTTCAAGATGCTACGTGGAAACCACTTGGTAGGCGGACATCTGCGAAACAATATACCCCTCCTTCTTCAAAGGGAGGCATAAAAGGATGCTGATGTGCATTTGTGCACAAATGGTTCAAAGCTCATTTACTGATCAAGTTAGTCAAGCAAATGAAACAATATCAACAATAAACAGCATTCGTAAATTGATGAATTAAAAATGCAAAAATTAAATAATAATTTTAAAGCTTTCGAAGCAGGTTTATAAAAGATCTGTATTAACATAAAAGCAACTTATCAAATATAGAAAATCTGTCACACACTTCCTTACCTTCCTGTCTCAAGTAATCAAATAAGGGGTCCCTGCCTCAAGAAATTAAATAGGGGTCTTAAATAAGTAGTTCAATACATCATTTTTAGAACTTATGAGTACCGGTAATGAAAAAAGCTTTGTTGACATACTGATGAGCTTATGCTGTAATAAGTATGGAATTCAACATATCACATGACTTGCAATACAGTAATATTACAGTACCGTAAATAATGTTTGAAGCAATATATAATAAAGTTCCACTACTAAGTTTGTAAGACCACCAGATATCAATATTAACTTAGACCAAATATTTCAAAACCATATCGTCAATTTTTTAACAAAAAAGTCTCCACAATAAAGCCGATTCAATAATAAGACCACTTTTCATGGTCCGGAGAGTGGCCTTATAGCAGGAACTTAACTATATCTGTAACTTCCAGCTTATGACCTTCACTGTAAAGTAACATGCGTTTTAATCTATACAACGCAAAACCCAAAACAGTAACTGTGTAAAGAAAGGTCTGCCACTCAGTTCAGGGTAAATATTTGGCTACTTCCTTTTGTAAGTCTTATGTTACAATGGTACAATTATACACAGTTCAAAAGATTCAAACACCTAAAACTATCTGGCTGGTATCATGAAGATTCAGAGAAGTGAAAATCACTGGACAAAATATACTGGTAAGTAAGTAATACAAATTCAGGGGCCTACGCTACAAAGGAAGTTATTGTAACTGGCAAAATCAAACTAAAAATAAAATAATGGCTGAGACAATAATATCAAATACAAGAGGGTCAAGATGGCCCTATATCGCTCACCTGTATATCAAATGCCAATAATATAAGGGGTCATGATTTTAACATATTTCGTAGAGGTCCACTACACAATGCTTAGTAACATTTCAAGTATCTAAGCTCTGCTGTGGGCCTTGTGGTTTTATGAAGTTTTCCCTATATAAGCCTATGCAAAATCAAGTGACCACCCCCCCGGGATGGGTTAATTTTCACCCGGGGGTCATGATTTGAACAATCTTGGTAGAGGTCTACTAGGCAATGCTACATGCTAAATATCTGAGCTCTAGGCCTTGTGGTTTCAGAGAAAAAGATTTTTAAAGTTTTTCCTATTTTTTACCACAGCAACCAGATGGATTTCTTTTAACAATTTTGGTAGAGCTACAAGGAACATCCCTGCATAGTTTCATCAACATTGGCCCAGCAGTTTCAGAAGAGATGTCGTTGGAATCAAAATGATGATGGAAGGATGACGGACAATCATCCCTTAGAAAAGCTCACCCTAGCAAAGCCAGGCGAGCTTAAAAAGCATTTACAATATACAAAATCTGGGAGATCAACACAATATTGTAGTAAACTATTATGCTTGGTTCCCTTTAAATCAAGTTTTGTGAAGTAACTCTAGGCTTTTGATTGACACAGTATACAGGTGTAGGTGGATAAATGTACCAAAGCACATGAGACAATGGTTTTACAAAATACAACGCTGCTCTAATAGTGTACATGTATGAAAGAGTCCATAGATTTAAATCTTCAGCTCAATTTTGCAAAGACTTTTGTAGAATTTTTCTACAATTTTCAATTTGGATAGAACCATACACAGATTTCAAAGCTTTAGCATTTCTTTATCAAGGTGCTTGAAATCGCTGCCCTGTGGAAAACCATGCCGGCATTTACTGGTCATCGGGGTGTTTAAGAAAAATTTACTGAATTAGTATATGAGCAGAGTTGTATGACCAACAAAATTTAACAGAAAAAACAAGAACTGTAATTAACTTGCATCACAAACATCGGAACATTTTAACTTATATTTTTCACATAATCATAAATGAAACTAATTACAGTTCCTATGTTTTCCTCTGTTGAGGTGTGACACAGGTAACAGTACTTACTTATAATAGCTGGCATACAAACAAAACAGTTTTATATAATAAGACATGAAACATATATATATATATATAGCATTACAAACCATGGCTATATATTGTCAGGCACGGCTTACAATGACAGTCTTTCATGCCCATGCAATGTAAAAATACAATTGTCATGCCTGTGCAATATCAAAGATTATTTTGCCCTGTGCAACATCAGGATCATTCACTTTGAAAATGTGATCATACATGTATTTCTTAAGTTTATAGACAGATATCAATCCCAGTTTTCCTATTATGAGTTTTTAAGAAGAAATTTCTATAAATAGAACTGTCTATGAACAGAAAGTATGAGACCTACCTTTACGTCTACTGGGATAATGTGGGGGTCTTCCATTTCCTGGTCTTTTCTTGGTCACTGTATCTGTAGCAGAAGTACATTGTAGGC